>CM019064.1:56604732-57179795 GCA_009667805.1 Leptobrachium leishanense
TGAGCGCGTCCTCCCATGGGGGTCAGCGTTCGGCCCGGGTTCCGGCCGATCGCTGGCCCCCCCCGGTACGGGCTGACATCCTCGATGTCAGCCCGGCATCCGGAACCGCAGCCGCCGGAATTAGGTGTCATCGCGGCTGCTTCTATTGATCATAATTGTATACTGCCACGGACGATAAAATGTGCAGCAACACGGACGTGAACACTGCGCTCGTCTGACCTGAGCCTTATGCAAAAAAATGTAAGTGACAGCAGAGCACTATAAACATTACCATGTTTATTCTAAATGTGTAACTTTGCTATCTCTAAATTCTCTATCTATTAATGTATTCTTAATGTATTTTTATATATTGAATTAGAGTTGACGCTGAGTTTCAGAGAACCTAGACATAAGCTGTTCATGCAATGCCCTGTAATGATCTGGACTGTTTAAATGGGCAACATATAGTCCACATGCCAAGGATCATGCATTTATGTTGGAAACTTTCAGGCTGTCAATAATATTAAGCAGGTATGGATGCCTTTAGATAATTACATGAATAACCACAAAAATTCTTGTTCCGTTTCAGCTGTGTATATGTTACAGGTAAAGTCCAAAGTGGTGATAAACCTAGAATCAGTAAAGCTGATATAACCCAGCAACTTTTTGTAAAGCCCAAAATGAAATCAAACATGGTGTTTTACCAGGGTAATCCATGATATACCCAAACCCTGCTGGGTATGAATAATGTGATTTCTAAGAGCTTCATGCTCTGTGCGGAGCAGGCGCCTGAAAGGGAGGGGGGGAGGTCCTTCGGACCTCTCTCCCTCCCGATCGGCGGCATGCAGGGGGTTAACCCAGGCACCATTTGGAAGGGCACAGCCTGCCCTTCCAAATGGTGCCTGGCATTAACCCCTGGGGAGCCGGATCGCGAATCGGCGCTGAAAAGCGCCGGTTCGCGATCCTTTCCCGGAGCTGGCCGACATCTTGGATGTCGGCCAAGCCTCCGGGAACTCCCCCTGAGGACTGGCGTCATCGTGCGTAGCACGATGACGCCAGTCCTAGAGTTAACCCCTAACTGCCACCAACGGTGGAGATAGGGAGTTCCAATGAACTCCCATCTCCCGATCCGTGGCAGTTAGGGGTTAATGTTTGGTATGGTTGGATCGGCCAGAGCATGGCCGTTCCAACGATACCAAATATGAAAGTGAAAAAAGTTTTTTAAAAAAAATTAAAAATAAAAATATATTTAAAAAAAATTATAAAAAAAAACATATTTTTTTCTTTTTTTGGTTCGTTAATGCAGCAATATTGTTCCCATTTCAATTATAATGTGAACAATGATGCTGCACTAACGATTTTTGTATGCGGTGTGTTTGTTAAAAATCGCGTAATTTTCCCCAAAAAAAAATGTAACGAGACCCCATCTCTAATTTTTTTAACAAGCGCACCCCATACAATATATAACCGCAATTGCTCGCATGTTAAAATGTGAAAAAAACACTTTACACGTTGTAAATTATTGAAAATACATATTTTATTGCATTTTTTGTTATAATATACAGACATGACATAACGTATACATATAATAATGACATATTATGAATCTACCGAGTCTGACGGAAAGAACGATATATAATATGTCTGGGTCATATACTAAAATAAGCCTTCAAAACACGTTTAAACATGATGAGCAAAACCGGTAAAAATGACCTCAGCACAGGGGCGTGAAACGCCTCAGCAGCGAAAGGGTTAAGGGTTATAATATTTAATATGTGGGTAAAAGCTTCTTGATCCGGGGAGAAATCTGAAGCCATTCTGGGGTCAAGAAGGAATTTTTTCCCAGTATGTTGCATATTGGCAAGCATTTCAGACTGGGTTTTTTGCCTTCTTTTGGATCCCGATGGACGCATGTCTTTTTTCAGCCTATGTAAATTATGTAACTATTGACACGCACCTCTCTGAGTTTCATTATCTGTGCCCTGTGACCCTTAGAACAAATTTGTTCTAAAGAGCTTCTGTTATCGGCCAAATTGATTACACGTGGCCAAAATATGTCAAACCAGAGAATGGTTTGACACATTTGCTTTTATGATCAGCGTGATGTAGGGTGGCCATGTTAACACAAATGGCCAATCACAGGACAAGAATTCTGACTGGCTAAAACTAGGTCACATGGCCAGTCTACTTCAGCCAATAAGTAGTGCTCCATCTCTGCAGCGCTCACAGTGGCTGAATCAGTTTTGTGTGGATAGATAGCATTCCACGTCAAATATCCCGGAGCCAATGCTCCTTTTTCCAGAGAAGAGACCGAGGAGTTGCAAGTCACTGGATGCATATTTACTAAAAGGGTTTTAATGTTATTTTACAAGGTTTTAGCAAGCCAAAATTTTAGCACCTTCTAAAAGCCGGTGCGAAATGATTTTGTAAATGCAAAATCATTTAGCACCCCCTAAACCCCCCTCCCATTAAAGCCCTGTCAGGTACTGGTACCGGGATGGCACCTGGATGGCAAGATTCTGAGCCCAAGATGCGGTGAGGCACCACTCCAGAAATATATGGTGAGTGGTGAGTTGCAGGAACACAAATGGTGGTTTGGAGCATAGGGGCAGGACACGTAGAGGGATTGAAAACAGAAAACAAACCAGGAAAAATGGGAACTTGGATATTCTGCATACTGCAGGGAAGGACTGGTAAACACGGTAAGTTTCAAGGTTTTCAGGGGAGCCCCAGCATACACGTCCTCTCTCTCTGGATACAGATAGACAATACTGGAACAATGTGGAGAGGAGGGCAGGGCCCTTTATTTTGCAAGGTCAGGTGGTGTAGTGTTTCACTATGTGTTTTCACTTTTAACCATTTGTGTGCAGGAATCTCGGTGCTGGTTCTGAGATGAGCAAGGCTTGAAGGGGGCTGCCTGGCATGGTTCAGGAACCTGACAACTCCCCTCTCATCCCACGTTGAGAAGGGGGGCCCGATCTGCCACTTCTGACCAAGAGCAGAGTGACTGGGAACAAATAGTTCCTAGTCTCCCACCGCAATCACTCGAGGGCAAGATAGTACAGAGCTCACCGCTCAGAAGCGCAAGCCTCTATGAAGTCCTATGGACTCCAGATGGTGATACTCAAGGTGGCACGTAAGCGCTACCACAAGTATCACTGCGGTTAGCCCTGCATTCCAGAGTGAGGTGCTCATCTAACATGGGGACACTATGGGAAAATCTGCAAGTGTGGATTTTCCCCGTTAGCATTCCCATGTTAGTGTTAACTATGTAATAGGGCCCTTAAAGGGGAATTTTAGGTTTTAAATCGTCTCCTGACCCCACTCTCCACTCCCCTTCTGCTGGTTTTACCCTTAAGTGTCCTCTACTCACCCTTTAATTAAGCATCGGGGCTCCTTGGCATATGATCAGAACTGGCAGCCACTGTTAATTCCTGTGTGCGTGCAGAAGCAAGTAAAAAGGGGCTGGACATTCAAGCATTCAGCCAATCCAGTGGCTCTCAATGCAAGCACATTTGAAAACCATTGGTTGGTCTAGAATAAACAGAACTGTATATTCCTGATCCTAAATGCCAGATACTGAGCAACACAGGCTAATTGACAGCTTCCTGGGCAGGAGGAAAGTACTCCATTAGAGTAGAATGAAAGAGGGGGCACATTCAGCCACCATAACCGAGGGGCAGATCCAGACCAGAGGAGTAGCAAGGTCACTTGGTGCCCGGGGCAAGGCCTACCCTATTCCCCCCCAGATGTTTTAGTTGAAATTATGCGTAGTAACGCATTTATGCCATCACTTTCAAATTTGCACAGTGTGGGAAATGAGAATTAGTGCACTGACATTGTTTGCGTTATAAGTGAATAATACCGCTGCCTTAGAACAAAGGAAAAAAAAATAAGGTTTGCAATTTTTACACATTAATTGGTCATGTTTGGTGTCATCGGAAAGGCCAGACTCTATTCTTTCCAGTGATACTTCAAAGGACCACCTGTGCTCTTCACAGCAGATTAAGTTTTCGATGAGCCCAGGCATTGCTCCATCCCCTACACACTTGCTGCTGCTGTGGGAAATGAGAAGGTAAGGTAATGCAGCAATATTATTTACTATATTATTGAAAAGTGAATAATACTGATGCTTTTGGAGAAAAAAAAGAAAAGTTGTTAAATAATAATCTTTTTAATTCCCTGTATCCTATATCTATGATGATTCAAATACATCCCTTAGTTGACCTACCCCTTTCTCAAGCAGTTTAAAACGTATTGTACACTACTTCCTATGGAAATCATAGGAATGTTAATGATAAACAAGACATTCCTTGCTTCAGAAAGGGCCCGTCTCTCCCCCTTTCTTCCCCTCTCTTAAGCCTTGTTACTAAGGAGATTCTGTTCTTCTGGGCACGTAATATTTTACTTAAATATTCAGATATGCTCCTCTTTTGAGAATCACCAAATATGGTAACAGTGCTGTTACACTGACCATGATAATCATCTCTGATGTAGAATGTATGCTATTGGTCTCTACTTTTTTAAGTATCCTGTCACATATGCTACGTAAATCGATGTAAGAATACAATGAGATTAAAGAGATTTTGAACAACTCAACGTGTCTGTGTTTCTCTTCCTCCACTCGAGCGACTTCCAATCAGAGTCTATACGAGCAATAGAATCTTTGTTTAAAAGCTCAAATTCTGATGGTTTTGCAATATGCCTTTCAAAAGTAAATATTTTTATTTATATATTTATTTTTACAGATTACCTGGTCATGTTTGTCATTACAAAGGCTAGGATCTGGCCTTTCCAATGATACCAAAAAGGACCTCCTAAGTTAAACACTTTTGCCCCTTTTTGGAGAAAGAATTTTATGTATTTTTATTTCATTTTCACAGATTGTATTGTCATGTTTTGAATCATTGGCAAGGCCAGGATCTTGCCTTTCCAATGACTCCAGAAAGGACCTCCTATGTTAAAAACACTGCTTTTGTAGAAAAACTTTAAAAACGTATACAAAAAAGTATTTTTGTTTTATTTTTTTTATATTTTTATAGGTTATCTGGTTATGTTTTATATCATTGTAAAGGCCAGGAGCTGACTCCCAAAAGGATCTCCTACGTTTAACATTTTTACCGCTTTTGGAGAAAAAACCTGAAAAAAAGGAAAGATTTTTATTTTTTTGTAATTCTTACAGATTATCTGGTCATGTTTGGTACCATTGGAAAAGCCGAGCAGGGGGACTCCCTCTTTATTACATCATCGCATGCATCCACGATGATGCCCGCGGCCGGGGAGCAGTCCCACAGCAAGATGTCAGCCCGCTGTGGTTGAAGCCCCAGATAGGCACCGAACTGGGGCAACACGTAGGTTCACCCCTGCTTGTGGCAACCCCCACAGGTGCCCAGGGGCAAGTGCCTGTCCCCTCACTACGCCACTGATCCAGACACAAGTTTCGGGAAGGGCACTTTAGCAATTTTAGTTAAGCGCTGGTGTTCAGTGACAGGCATAACAGGCGACGGATCGCACTCACTCTCTCCAGAACAATGCTGCGCAGGGGCTGTCCTTCTGCTACTCATGTAGTCCCTCAGTCTGCATTCTGGTATGTGATTGGCCTGTCATTGAGAATCGCGCCACCGTCAATAACATGGTGAAGGCCCAAACAGACACTGATAGTCATATAACTCAAAAATACAAACACATACATGGCTATACACACACACCACACCACGTGGGAAAAAGTTGCATCTGTAGATGTTACCGTAGAGCCCCCCCATGTTAACGTGGTATTCCAGGGCAAGCGCTAGCACTTCAACCCGGAATGCAGTGCTACTCATGGTAGCGCTTCTGCGCCGAAGCAAGTATCACCTTCTGGAGTCCACAGGACTCTATGGAGGGTTGCGCTGCCGGCCATGAGTGGGATCACGTAGCGCCGCAAAGTGATTGCAGAGGGAGACTGGGAACTATTTCTCCCCAGTCTCACTCTGCTCCCAGCGGCCAGAAGAAGCAGTGGATCGGGTCATCCTTCTCACCATGAGATGAGAGGTGAGTATGGCATTTAATTGGGAGGTTTAGGGGGAGTTAAATCATTTTGCATTTGCAGAATTATTTAACACCAGCGTTTAGAACTCGCAAAAAAATTTGCCTTGTGCATCCCAAAGGTAATTTAAGCCAGCGCTATGTAATACCTTACTTACAGTAAGCTTGCACAAGCAGAGAAGTGCAAAACCCTTTCAACCGAGTGTAGCGTTAGGATTGGAATATTGATGCCTGATGTTAATCTTTCTTCTCCTAGTGCTAACGATTACACTTTGAGACGCTACATTAGCAGCAACTGTGGAATAGAGCCCATTAAATGGTGATTGTGGCTAGAATGGCTCTTTACACTCAACGCGTTGTTTCATTATTTCTGTATTTTTTAATAAGACCATAAGGTGGCAGTAGAAGATTAGTATATGTGACTATTTGAAGACTCTGTGGTAGTAAAAGCAAAGAATAAAATGTTATTTATTGACTTTAATCATCAAATTTAATAGGCTTTTTGGGGATTAAAAAGCTTTTTATTTTATTAAAATTAGTATGATCCAGATTTCCCAGAAAGCAATCAGGCAAATCAGTATTTACAAACAAAGAAACACATTTTTTTTCATTGCATTAGATATATTAGGAATTCCATATCTGTTTGCTAACCTTTACCTCTGGAATCATTTTCACAGCGTATTTTAAGTTTCAGGAACGCATGAATATTTAAACAGAAGGGACCATAACTTCTAATATTATCAGATCAACTACAATTGCATTAAAATGTTTGAATTTAATTTTCTTTAAAGGCTAATGCATGCAAACGTCTGGAAATCAGAAGCATAAGTAATACACCATTGTTCCATGCTTCAAAATGTAATTATGATAACCTGCATTCAGGAACTGTGACTTTTACAGTGGGACAATACAAGTGTAAACAATTATGTCCAGATATGTAAATTTACTACACAGACAAATTCTCAAAAGAATGAATTGACAAACTGACAAAAGTCACGATTAAAATTAGAATTGAGCTCCAAGACACGTAGAGGTTTATTCATTAATGCCATTAATTCACAAAAAGAATGGTAATTTGACTGCGGACATTGGGGATGGACTACGGTGAATTCAGTGACATGCTACTGGAGTATGTTCCTACCTTATGTTGCTATATAGAGCATAATAGCCTTCATTGGGTTTCTATACATGTTTCCATCATAGTTGGTGTGCTACATAAATTGAATAACTTTTATCATTAACCAGGCTTGTTTCAGGCCAAATTGTCCCTGCGTTGTTCTCTATCGTTGTTCTTGAAGTAGATTGTATGGAAGGTTTGTGAAGATCGACACCTTAATATTGACAAAGTATATTCACTGTTTCAGACAACACTGGGGCAACAGTAAAGAGAGAATAGTCAAAGTTTACTCTATTTATGCAGTAGTGTTGCTCACCATAGTTTATCCAAACTTTGCCTGTTGCTGTTGGTTTCCCCCCTCTGGATTTCTGTTGCTCCTAATTACCACAGCTGCTATTTTCACCACTGTTTGCAACAATGGCAATCAATGTCACATATTGGATAACCTCCATAGTGTCAACTCTGGGGCCGCGGAAGGTCTCAAAAGGAGAAGTCAACGGATGCTTCTTTTGAAATACAAATCGCTAAATATAGCAAATAAATAATGAATATTGTAACAGATCTCTGTGCCTCAACAGGGTCACATCTGTCAATGCCGCTTCTTTGCTGAACATCTGGGTTCTCCCCATGTCTCCCATGTCTTTCTCCAATCCTTAGCCACAGCTTAAAGACGGGTACATGTAGAGAGCCTTTCCTTGGCACAGCGAGCAGAATATAACTGCTACCCAAACCATGAGTCGTGACTGCGTGTAGAGTTGAAATAGAACTGGTTTTAATCAAGGACATACGCATACATTTATACGGTCAAACATGGGTCAGTTACATATACAAAGCCCCCCTAGAAACTGTTGGGGGACCTAATCAGACTGAAAAAGATAATTGGACAAACATTTACTTCTTGGAATGTCTCACATAATTACATTAGGTAGACAGTTAAATGAAAAATTACTTAACATTTCTAATGAGGTCGGTCAATGAGAATCGTAATTGACAAGCTGATTACAGACAGCAGATTTACAACCTATTCAAATAGAAACAGCTAACAACACATTCTTGAGACAATGCTGGGAGGTAAATCCTGTCAACAGATAACATCTAGACAATAGTGTTCTTGCATAATCACAGATTACACAAACCTAATTACTTTATAAAAACTCCATTTTCTTCAGACTTGTCCTATCCAAATTCTGTCTCCGGCCATTTAAACACATGTATTTTCCAGGGAGAAACAGTCACTTTCTTGGAGGAAATTGTTCATTTAACCCAGCCAGGTTAATATGTCAAAGTAGTCGATATAGCTCCAGACACGCGGCTACAAAAGCCGTGTTTGCCTGCTTCAGAGGAACCGGCGACCGCTGATATACTTAGCGCTGTGTGCGGTGTGTCTGATGGTTGTGGGAGGTGACAAACAGCTACAGAATCAACAGTTTTTACAGCTGGGCCGTAGTCTGTAGGCAAGAGGCAAGCGCACAGTCTCTTCCAAGTAGCACAGTGACAGTGTGCTCTGTAACAAATATATATTAGAACTAACATGCTTACTTATTTAAGTAAAGTTCATAAATTGCTAGAAACTCACTTTAAACAAGCCTGGCATGTTCTTAACATTCATAGAGCTAAGTGGCTCAGTGGATGTGATCTACATGGATTTTGCCAAAGCCTTAAACATAGTTCCACAAAAGAGGTTACTATTCAAAGTAAGAAACATTGGTCTAGATCAGGGGTCAGCAACCTTGGCTCCCTGAGGTTTTGAAAACTACATTTCCCATGTGGCTCAGTCAGCCTAATGGGTGACTGAGCATCATGGGAGATGTAGGTCCCAAAACATCAGAGAGCCAAGGTTGCTGACCCCTGGTCTAGATAAAAAATGTTGTTCTTGGATAGAGCACTGGCTAAATGATAGAGTAGAGTGGTCATAAATGGTAAATTTTCAAGATGGACACTGGCGGCAAGTGGTATCTCTTGGGTCTGTTATAGGATAACTTCTTTTCTATCTGTGTATAAATGATCTTGAAATAGGAATCGAATGTCATGTGTCAGTGTTTGCAGATTACACAAAACTAGTAAAAGTAATTCCGTGTGAGCAGGATGTTACTTCCCTGTAGAGGGATTTAGATTGATTGGTTGAGTGCGCCCTCAAATGGCAGATGAAATTTATTGTAGATAATTGCAAGGTTATGCACTTTGAAGTGAAGAACACACAAGCAACTTATACCCTAAATGATAGAAAGTCAAGGAAATCAAGGCAGGAGAAGAATTTGGGAATAATCATAGACTCCAAACTCGGCAACACTGTCCAATGCTAAACAGTAGTAGCCAAGGCCAGCAGGGTATTGGCAAGCATTAAAAGCGAAATTCACTCTTGGGATGAAAACATAATTTTTCCTCATTATAAATCAATGGTTTAGACCGCACCTTGAACATGCCGTGCAAATTTGGGCATCTGTTTTAAAAAAAGATATTATGGCGCTAGAAAAAGTGCAGAGGTGGAGAACTAAATTAATAAAGGGAATGGAAGGTTGAGTTATGAGGAAAGGCTAACAAGCTTAAACCTGTTTAGTTTAGAGAAACGGCGCCTTAGAGGGGATCTGATAACGTTTTATAAATATATGCGGGGCCATTATAAACCATTATCTGGAAACCTATTCACTAATAGGACTATACATAGGACAGAAGGTCACCCATTTAGGCCAGGGTCACATGAGCGCACTGAGTGTGTCCATAGGGACTCCTCCCAGCGTCTGTCGTAGTGTTATGACGGCTTAACCGGGAGGGCCACAAAGTGTAATAGTATTGCACGCTACAACGGGCGTCCTGAAATCATCCCCGTTGAAACGCTACAGCGGATGTTGGACAGGTCTACAAAGCTCGATCCTCCATAGGAGGCTACCGCTTTTTAGGGCTGGGCGCACTAACATGCACTCAGTGAGGTGACCACATGGCATCTGCGCGGAAAGAACTTCCGTTCTCATGGATGTTCCCTCCATGCTTGTGTGACCCCGGCCTTAAACTCGACAAAAGGGAATTCAGGTTAAAGCATAGAAAAGGGTATTTTTTTTACAGTGAGCACTATAAAGCTGTTGAATTCTCTGCCTGTTGAGGTGTTTGGGTCAGAGTCTGTACAGACTTCTAAACAACGGCTGGATGACTTCCTGAAAAAACATGGGATCATATTACAATCTTAACGGTAACATTAGCGCTCGGAGATGTTAACGTTAACGCTAGGTTAAGTGACTATTGTGCATATTCCCCATATTACATCCCAAATGCTAAAACGCTAAAATATTACAAAGTCCTAGAGCTAATTACCACACTGATGGGTTAATGAAAAAGCTACCCACAGCTTGAAGCTTCTGCAGAATTAGTTAGCACCAGCTTAAACCCCCCCCCACAATAAATCAGATACTCCCCTCTCATCCCGCCCGATCTGCCACTTTTGGCCTTCAGAAACCGCTTGAGACTGGGGACAAATAGTCCCTAGTGTCCATCCGCGATCACTCCATGATGCTGCGTGATATTGGGAGAGAAAGATCATGCAGGGCTCACAGCCTGGCAGCGCAACCCTCCATGGAGCCCTGTGGACTCCAGGAGGTGGTACTCGAAGTGGTGTGGAAGCGCTACTATGAGTATCAGGGAGGGTAGTGCTGCGTTATAGGACAGGCACTAATTAAGGAGCTAAAATGCAGGCGCAGGGTTTTCCCATTAGCATCCCCATTTTTAGCGCCAAGAATGTAATATGGCCAATAATATTAAGGGTTATAATATTTAATATGTGGGTAAAAGCTGCTTTATCCAAGGAGAAATCTGACTGCCATTCTGGGGTCAAGAAGGAATTAGTCTTCAGTTTGTTGCATTTTTGGAAAGGTCTTCAGACTGGGCTTTTTGACTCCTGTTGGATCAACAGCCATAACTGATTGTGTGAACAGCTTAACCCAATAGACACACGCCTATTTTTCAGCCTATGTTACTATGTAAGTATTGTGACAGGGTGAGGGGCAGGGTTGTAGACCACAGCAATATTAGGGGTCTGAGGAATGCTATTTTCCCACTAAAGGGTTAATTCAGACACAAGGCCTAATTAAGACTGCCCTGCCCATATATGTGTGTGGTTCCAGAGGAGAGACACACAGACACAGACAGAGAGAAAGCTGTTGTATGGACAGGCTGTGTGCTGACTTCAGCAAGGAGAGCAACTCCTCAACGTGAAGGGAAGTACCTTTTGTATATTTGGTCCAAGTTACTGGCAAGCAGCCTACCTGCCCAGTAGATAGAGAGGGAACTGTATTTGTTCAGTTAGGCTCCATAGACGGAGTAGGCGTTTATTTGATGTTTTGTTTATTTGATTTGCTGCTGTATCCTTCTGCTTTTGTGAGTTGAATAAAAAAAAGAGGGACAAACAACCCTTGCATCCAGTGCCTTTATCACAAGTGGTGGGATCAAGGGTACCTGTGTTGCTGGAGTGGACACATTAAGGCTAGGGTCAGACTGAGGCAGTGCGAACGCGCGTTCTGGCGCACTTAATCACGGCCGTGCTAGCAGCAGATGCCGGGCAATGACGGCCAATATACGAAGTACGGTCGCACAAAAGTCCGGCTGCGCAACGCAAGTGGAAAATGAACGCATTTTTTCGAGAACGTTAAACCACTAGTACTGACGTACAGAGTGCGCTGCGTTCGCTAGCGGCGTGTGTGTGTGAATTGGAGACATCAGACGCTGCTAATGTCCGGCCAACATAACGTCCAGATGCAAGAAGTGTTTTATTGATGATCCGTACAAAATCACGGATGAAACTGCGCATAGTATGACCGCTATTGCGTATTCCGTGAAAAAATACGTCCATTCTTCGAACGCACATTTTCACGGACAACGTGAAAAATGCGTTAGTCTGACCCTAGCCTTAAAGATCCAGAATCCACTGAGAAAATGAAAGAGGTTCTAAAGGCACTGGTACATGCCACTGCTACGCAGCATGAAAGCAGTCGCCTACTGCAAGCCCAAATGGAGGCCGTGACTCAAGCCCAGAAAGCTGATTGTTAGGTGCTTCATGAGACCCTGCTGCATCTGTCAAGGCAAGCGCCGCCTGACCAGCAAATCAGAGTCCGAGCAAGCTGCTACTTGCAGAAAATGCTGCCTGAGGATGATATGGAAGCCTACCTCTGTGCATTCGAATGCACGGCTACTCGTGAGGGCTGGCCTGCAGAAAAGTGGGCTGGGATACTGGCACCCTTCTTGCTGGGACAGGCTCAGAAAGCTTATTATGACCTGGATGAGGTGCAAGCTGCTGACTACACTTCGCTGAAAGCAGAGATTCTGGCCAGGTTTGGTGTTACCACAGCTGTGAGGGCACCGCGCTTCTAGAATTGGAAGTTTAATGAGAAACTACCTCCCAGAACGCAAATGTTCGTTGTTATACATTTGGCCCGTAAATGGCTCCAACCAGAGGTTCAGATCCCAGCCCAGATTGTGGGGACTCTGGTACTGGACAGGTTTCTACGAGAACTGCCACGCACCCTCCATGAATGGGTGGGACAAGCTAACCCTGTTACTTCTGAAGAGATGGTTGCCCAAGTGGAACAATACATGGCTGCCAGGGACCTGGATGAGTCACCAAGAGCGGTCCCCAAGGTCACAGGGAACCCACCTGCCCGGAAAAAGGTGTTTGGCCAACGGTCCCAGGGATCCCCAAGTCGTGATGAACTGGAAGTCAGATTCTGGTGAGCGTTTGTACGGCACAGACCGTGGTGAAGAGACTTTTCCAAGGCCAGCAGAGACCAGGAAAGCTTGCATACGGTGCTTCGAGTGCGGTGAGCCAGGACACACCCGGGCACAATGCCCAAATGCCCCTGAGCCCATGCAGTGTGGTCTCTGCAAAGCCTCACATTATTATTGTGGACTAATGGGTCGACCAGGTCTGATGGTGGGAACCCAGGCCTTTCGCATGTCAGTCCTATTGAATAATGAAAATGTGGAGGCACTATTGGACTCTGGGAGTGCCATTACCCTGGCCTCAGGGAACCTGGTGAAACCTACTGCTTTGCAAAAATGTAAGAATGTGGGAGTTCAGTGTGTGCATGGGAGTACGGTGCACTACCCTACAGCAATGATTAAAGTTGCCATTGGAAACCGGGTGCCATCTGTTTCTGCCGTGGTGGTACCTGAACTACCTTATCCCTTGGTTATGGGAAGAGACTTTCCTGAGTTCGAGGCTTTAATTCATGACCTGTCAACAGAACGACAGGAAAAATCTGACAATGGGTGTCTGAGTGATGGCATTGTGATTGACCTGTGTGATATGAAGTGTGTCAGTAATGGTTTTGGGGGGGACCGAGCTGAAGATCCCCTATTGCCTGTGAGAAGCAGAGTGATGGATGAGCAGGGTGCCCCGGGGCTAATGTGATGCAGCATGTTAAAAAACCGAATGAACGGGTGGCTGTTAGGGGTCCCCTGGTTCATCAGCATGTGGAAAGCGCTCCTGATGCCCAAGCCTGTTATTATGCTACGAGAACGGTAGTAAGGTGTTTCCATAAAGGTGACCAGGGTCATGGTCGTAGCCCAGACACCTGAAAACAAGCGCCTGGCACATGGGCAAGGGCCATATGAGATCTTGAAGATCGGCCCTGTTCAGAGTCTGTCAGCTGGACAGATGTAGGAAAAGACAGGTTTTCCATGTGGACCTCCTTGAACTGTGGAACATGAATGAGGCATGCATGTCCCTGCACCCTTTTCAGTGTGTGTTGGGGCACAGGGCTGGTTTGCTCCATGGGCCTGCTTCTGTGTTGTCACGCGGGCTCTCTGCCATTTCCGCTTCCCACCCTGGTGTTACGCTGGTGCGGGGCAGGGTTGTAGACCACAGGGATATTAGGCGTCTGAGGAATGCTATTTTCCCATTAAAGGGTTAATTCAGACACAAGGCCTAATTAAGACTGCCCTGCCCATATAGGTGTGTGGTTCCAGAGGAGACACACACAGACAGAGAGAAAGCTGTTGTGTGCTGACTGCAGCAAGGAGAGCAACTCCTCAACGTGAAGGGAAGTACATTTGGTCCAAGTTACTGGCAAGCAGCCTACCTGCCCAGTAGATAGAGAGGGAACTGTATTTGTTCAGTTAGGCTCCATAGACGGCGTAGGCGTTTATTTGATGTTTTGTTTGATTTGCTGCTGTATCCTTCTGCTTTTGAGTTGAATGAAAGAGAGACAAACAACCCTTGCATCCAGTGCCTTTATCACAGTATATTTTGTAAGCTTCTGCCCAGCAGTGGATCTTGCAGATTAGTAGTACTGCTTGACTTGAAATTGCCAGTGACCATCTACTGATAGCATGACAAGATCTCAACTTATATGTATATTTTTATCTTTGAAGACGTGGGAACCTGTGTGGTGCTGGCTAATTTTTTCAACCAGGCATTTCCTTATTTTGTTGGGAAGGTAGTAGTTTATGGTACAGATAAGCATGGGGGGGGGACATTTGAGATGCAGAAAAATCACTGTAGTTACAATAATTTTTTTTTTTTTTTTTTAAAGGATTTTACCAGGAAGGATACATTGAGATTTCTTTTGTTTTCAAGTATGTCCTGGGTGGCGAGTAATGTACTGTTAAGTGTCCTTGGGCAAGACACCTATTGGAGAGGTGCTCTTACCAGGATTCGAACCTGTGTCTCCAGTTATAGAGCAGTGATGATACCTCTGCTCCACCCAGACAGTACATCATAGACACAGAAATAATGGCGTTCCTTGCTCAATAAACCATGGAAGGATGATACAGTTTCAGGTTCTTGGGATTTCGGTTTTTCTAAGGATCTGCAAGCAAAAAAAAAATTCATAAATTATAATCATTGTTGGTTATTAAAATTATAAAACAAAAACATAGGTAAATGATTAAGATGTCAACGCCTTTCTGTATTATCTGACTTTAAAATGAATTTATTGTTCATATCAAAGGTTACCGGAGCATTCCAAAAAGCTGCCAGACGTACCATAGCTATATTTCAGCAAGTGCCTTGAAGATTATTGCATCTGAAAACATCCTGAATTCTAAATTAGTAATATGTTTAAATAATTACTTCTGTGTTCTCATATTCTGTATGGCTGTAATGTGGGGTTCAGTACTTAGGATGGGTTTCCACGTGCAGACAGGCTTCCCCTGCTATCAGTATCCCGAAGGAGTTCTGATTTTGGCCCAGTCAATAGTCGGAGCTCCTTGTAGCGTAAAAACAAAACTTCAATTACTTTAGAGTTTACAATTGCAAAAACACACACAAGGAGATGTGTTAAAACGTGCCCCAACATTACCAAAGCGAATAGCCCTCCCCCTCAATTGCCAGTGCCTATAAATAACCTATTTTAATCTCCAGACTTGAAACAATAGGTCAGATTGCAGTCATAAAGTGGACATGAATAAAGTCGCTTTTTATTTATAAAGTATTTTACCAGGAAGGATACATTGAGATTTCTCTTGTTTTCAAGTATGTCCTGGGATAACAAGTAGCCCAAACACACAACAGTCTGCTAGAGTAGCAACGTTTCGCAAGCAATGTGCACGCAAACCTTTCGCCGCTGTTAAACGTAGTCTAATACAGAAATAATAAAAGTAACAACCATAGACTGTCATGATATTAGCAATATTCTCACATAACCCTTATAGGCACATGGTAACTTGGACACAGGAGAGGGTTGTGGAATAAACTGATGTGTCACACCGCGCAGAACTCCCAGTCCCACACCTCCCAAAAGTTGTCACGATTGCGATGGCGCTCTCCTAAAATCCACCTTGTTTGGATCCTTATGGACAGATTACTCTGATCCTTGACTTGATAGGAAGTTACAACTGCCACACCTAGCAATCCCAGCCAGGGAGGTGATGTATAATACTAAATACCACTCAGCAGCAAATGATTTCGTGACCAAGTGTCTGCTGAGTGACGGCAAGTTAACTATAGATAGTATAAGACAGAAACATAACTTAGTTCAGAAAAAGCGTAGTCAATAGTACATTCCGAATTGGCACCAGAGAGGGTAGTCATACAAGCAGGATTGGCAACAGAGAGGACTCCCATATACTTGTGCTCAGCAACGTATAATGCACGTACAATGAATTCAGCAAGTTGCAGGGCAGGCCCGCAATACCGTGATAATACAGAATGAAGTGTGTATATATGCTTAGTATCAAACAGTTGACATGAGGGGTTAATAGTTTCAGCAACCTGCAGGGCAGACCCACAATCGGAGACCATGCGGTATGACTTGTTCATTGGCTTAATACCAGACAGTTGACATGAGAGGCTGATATATTCAGCAAGCTGCAGGGCAGACCCACAATCGGAGACCATGCGGTATGATCGGTACATGCAGCACCACATACAACAATAAAGGGCAAGAGCGTAAGAATAGTCAACAGGCAGTCCGGGTCAAAAAACACAAGCAGGGTCCTCGTACAAGCAGAATACACAGAAACGAGATCAGCTGGCGATGCGGGAATGACCCCACGTCAGGGCGACGAGCTGTATCTCACGCCCTGTATTTAAGGCTGGCGGCTCTGCGTCACCACGCGAAACCCCGCCTCCTGTGACGCCTATCTGCCAGCTCGAGCTCCTGGTACCCGGCCAGCGATGCCACCGAGTGCCCAGGCACTAAGGGGGCTGAAGATGTGACAAAAGTAATGCAAAGACCAGGTACAACAAGTTCAAAGTGACTGTCATCACAATGGCCATTAAATAAATTTATTTCTCAAAGATCTTCCAGTGTTTCCTAACCCAGCCAATGTAACGATTGTTGGGGAAAGGGACCCATTGGGTGATATATTTCACTGAAGTGGCTTTTATTTGTCTGATACTTAAAAAGCTTACATTAGGAGTAGAAAATGTTACAGGGTTATCCAAAGAGATCCGAATTGCTTGAGAAAGGTAACCGAATGCTGAAAATCAGCGTTCGGTTACCTTTCCTGGCCATTCGGCTATCCAGAGAGCAGGCAATACGTCAAATCCTGGCGAATTGCCTGAACATACGGTGCCTGTTCGGTGCCTGTTCGAGGGCAGTGAAATCCCCATAGAGAAGCACTGCTTCGGCTATTCAGAGAACACAAACCAGCAGTGAAAGGTTCCCCTAATGCCCTGCCATTCGGTGGTTTAATTCGGCAAATTTATTCAGGAGAATCCCATAGGCTTCAATGTTAAAAATATTCCCGTTTTAATTCAATATCTAATAAACCGTTCATTATAAAATTCTGCAGCAAAGAGTCTCTTTATTTATAGATTTTTTAGGATACTTTAAGCATTTTTCATTTTTTTTTTTTTGTTTTTTTTCAGTTTACTTATTTTTTTTGTAACAGCCCTCTTTATTATCATTCCCTGGACCTCCTGTGAAAATTTCAGACATTTTCGCTCAGTAGTTTCTTTGCAAACCGCGTTTCTTTTTCCCAGATTCATACAAATGGTTTTTCTAATTTATTCACTGCCTCCTCTACGTCACAGCTGCTTCGGCTCTGTGTGATTCGGCTCATGTTCGGCTCCTGTTCGGCTTCTTCAAAGGTTAATCCAGATGTTTTTGCTTGTTTTCAGCGTGCATTCGGTTCGTTTTCGTCGGGTTTGCGGCAGCTTTTCCCTGCAATTCGGGGACCCTGTGGTGTTTGCTGAATACACCGCAGGGTCACCGAAATGCAATCGGCAAAAGGAACCGAATTGAAGAGAACGAAAAGTCACCGAACGTGCGGTGACTTTTCGAATCTCTTTGGATAACCCTGTTAGTCTTGAGTAATCAGACATGATTTCTGATATTAAAGTTAACCTTCAGAGATTTCTTTTATAAGTTGTCATAAAAAAAGTGAAGAGCAGCTGCACATAATGAGGCAAACATGGCTACAAAAATACCACGCAAACACTTACAGAAAATATAAATCATGTTACCTTATGGAATTGGACAGCACTAAATGTCATTGCCACAAAGGAAGAATGTTAAAGGTCAGAGAAAAATAGACAGAAATTTTGGATGAAATATAATACAAAGAAGAAAAAAAGGGGGGAAAAAAAATCTAAAGTATTAGATGCTGATGAAAACAAGCTTCCAACTTAAAATAGAAAGCTATACTCAAGTATACAAAGTTATGTTTCCAAATTAGCAGTTTTAAAATAGAATGTTATATATATATATATATATATATATATGTCGGCCAAGTCTCTGGGATCTCCCCGCCTACTGACATCATCACGCATGGACACAATGACATCAGTTTGGGAGTTAACACCTAGCTGCTAGCTATGTACCTATGGTGGAGATAGATGCAGGGGTCATTGGACCCCCTATCGATCTGTGGCAGTTAGGGGCTGATGTTTGGTATCATTGGAATGGACAGAGCATGGCCTTTCCAATGATAACATGGTCATGTTTGTTATAAGTAAAGAAAAAATAAATAAAAATAATAAAATAAATAAAACAATAAAAGAAAATCCTTTTTTTTTTTTTTTTTTTTTTTGTTATATCATTCTGGCAGGACATGACATCCATATAATAATGATTATATTATGAATCTGCTGAAAAAATTATATATAATTTCTCTGGGTTGCATTTTATAACATGACTTCAAATCGCGTTTAAACACGATGAGCATAAGTGGTAAGAATAAGCTCAGCACACACAGAGGTGAAATGGCTCAGCAGCGAAAGAGTTAAACTTCGATAATTCAAATGGGGAAAATCAAAGAACAGAAGGAGAAAGGGCTTCATGAATTAAGATGGCAATCCTTGCTTTTTTTCCCCATCTATCTGGATTGCCAGTTTTTGATCTTGTATGAAACGTTGCTAAACAATTTCGTTTTATGAATAACTCCTATTATCAATATCATTAAAAAGTGAAACTTCAATGTTTTTCTAATCTTGAACTTGTATTCGATAGGGTAATTCAATAGAATGAATACATGCTTATGCTATTTATTTACTTAAAAAACATAATTTCTGTTGTTTTATTATTATTATTATTATTATAATAAGGCATATTATTATTATTAATCTTTTGAATACTTAAACAATTGTAGATGAATATCGTGCCTAGCAAGGAGATAAAACTTGACCCATTTTGCCCTTATATAAAAGTTAAGAAACAGGCAACATATATACAAAACAGGAGCGGATACGAGTGCAAGTACTCTTGGTTGAATCCTAAAATAGTATGGGCCTTATTACAATCTTCACGCAAACGTTTGCACCGGCGCAAAAACGCATTCACGCGAGGGGTAAAACCCTTTGCGCTAAACGTCGTATTACAATGTCAGCGCAACAAACGCGCCCATTCATCTACCGTGGCTGAACCTGCACGAACGCAGCGGGAGCGTACTTTACGGTGCGCGTCCTATACTTAACATTGTGAGCGCAAACGTGTTTGTGCGCTGGTATGCGGATGGTATTACAATGATTGTATCTATGCGCAGGATTTAACGCACAGCCTTTTGCGTGCATAATTTTAGCAACTCCTAAAAGCTGGTGTTAATGGCAAATTCTATCCACCTGGCCGAAACCAAATACACCAGCCGAAAAAAAATATGCAGCAAAGTATAGTTACAGATTCTACACATACCAAACCAATAAAATTAAGTTGTGTGTGCATTGTTTATTGATGCAGCATATATGCTCAGATTGACTTTGAGAGGTGCAAAAATTTAACGTGAGCCAATTGTGGATCTTAATTCGGATTGTCTGAATCGCGTGAAAAAAACAGTCCGCATACTGATTTCTGTGCGCGCATTTGTGCTTGTCCTTTGTACGCGGATGAAAAAATGCGCGAGGATTGTAATTCCAGCCTTGATTTACGCGCGTTAACGTTTAACGCTTGGCGCACAAATTCACGCGTTTCGCGAGTTTTAACGTGAAGATTGTAATGGGGCCCTATGTCTTTATATTGGCAACCATGATAGTAGTATCTCTTCATGGAAAAAGACCTCAGAAAAGAATAAAATAAAATAAAAATAATATATATATATATATATATATTTGTTTTAGAGGTGAGTAGTATGTAAGGAATATCTAGAACCTAGAATAACTAGAACCAAACACAGGTCAGCTGTGACACAAAGGGGCACCGGAACTGTTCTCTTGCTGTATAGTCCTCAGGAGCGGTACTCCAGAAGTGGCTTATCCAATAAAGACAGCCAAAGGTAGTAATAGTAATAAAATTTAATACATCTATTCGGCAATGGAAAATAAAATTAGTATTAAATAAACAATAAACACTACAAATGCGTTTCGCTCTCTACAGCTTCACCAGTGGGTGTCAACATATATGGTCACACTAGGCTGGTAGGATTCCCTGCATACAAAAACAGAAAAGAACACATGGACAAAACAAAAAAAACAGCAAATCTACGTAAACCAAGGTGTAGGATAAAGTGTAAAACCAGCTAGTGGCTGTCTCTAAATTTCTAGGAAGTAGGAACACGGACCTTCTTGGTAGCAGTACGGGTCACCAGGGACTGGACAGAGGGGGTAATATCCAGGTGAGCTAGGAATGACCGTCGGGAGTCTGAGAGCTCTCTCAAAACAACAGTGCCCTAACTAGGTCTGTAAAACAGATACACCATGGTCAGGAAATGAATATTGTACTTTAAATGTTCATTTATTTTGTTGATGTGCAATATATTTTAGTCGTTAAAAAAAATCTCACTTCAAATAAAATCAAATACAAATATAAACAAACAAACCTCTTGAAAGGTGAAGTGGTCTATATCTGAGAAACTATGCCAGAGAAATTATCCGCAGGGAAATGAAGTGACTCATTTTTAAACAATTTTCTCCTAGCGAGATGTTAGAGCAAGAAAATCTTAAAATCTATCTTTAAGTAGTTATACAATACAAATCAAGCATCAATGTAACTGTACCACAACACATAGCTAACTGGAAGCGAAAGAAAATAGTACAATAATCTAGTTTCTGCTGTAAACGTCAATGAATATCCTTTTTTTGCGTCTTCACTGACGCTTTCATTCCTCATGGTATGTTATTACTTTATGCTCTTTCTGTGTATAATGTCAAGGCTGATAATTATCTGAATCAGATTACAAATCATTGTAGATAAATCTGGTATGCCTAAAACAGAAGATGCCTTTTGCGCAGAACTGCAGCAGTGGAATGTCTAACCGTAACATACTGAAGGATACTACAGATTAAAGGGCACGATCGACCTCTTTACTTTCTATGGAATACATCAGGAAGAAATTAATATTCAACTGATCATAAAAAAACAGCATTATCAGGGTTATTCAGAGAGAGAGGTGAAAACCAGGAGAATGACTGGAGAAGTGAAAATTCTAGGTCAAAATAGCCAAACCAGAAAAATTCTCCCATTTATCTCACTTTCCAAATCGTCTATTTGGTCTAGATTGTTCATTCTCCTGGCAATTCTCCGGGTTTTCACCTCTCTCTGAATAACCCTGTATATCTCAGTGCTTGATGAGATATTGGAAGCAGCAACTTACTTCGGAGTAATTTCTGGTTGCTATAATCTCACTGGTCTATGGGAAAGTCAAGGAGGAACACATGGGAATGCAGTTATTTATTGTAGAGGGAACTCCGTTCCCATTGGTCGCACAGACTATAAAGCTTGTACTCAGATTTTAAATAATATATTTCCCTGTTAATTCACAATGTTGGATTTAGAATATTGTTTTTGCTAAAATCCACATATATACATAAATATGTCAGATCTGAGTCTGTTTGTGTTAGTGCATCGGAGAATGTGCTTTCTAGTGCGAGCTTACTGTACTTTGTGCTCTACATGTTAAGTATAGGAAGCGTAAAGAGTAATTAGCATTAGGATTACGAAGTCCTAATGCACTTAATATTCCTATAGCAACTATACAAAGAAGAATTAATATACCCAAAGCAGCCATTACAGCTGAGCCATCAGCATAGTTTCAGCTTATCTGCAATACCCAGGGTTATCCAAAGAGATCCGAATTGCTTGAGAAAGGTAACCGAACGCTGAAAATCAGGGTTCGGTGACCTTTCCTGGCCATTCGGCTATCCAGAGAGCAGGCAATTCGCCAAATCCTGGCGAATTGCCTGAACATACGGTGCCTGTTCGGTGCCTGTTCGAGGGCAGTGAAATCCCCATGAAAAAGCACTGCTTCGGCTATTCAGAGAACACAAACCAGCAGTGAAAGGTTCCCCTAATGCCCTGCCATTCGGTGGTTAAATTCGGCAAGTTTATTCAGGAGAATCCCATAGGCTTCAATGTTAAAAATATTCCCGTTTTAATTCAATATCTAATAAACCGTTCATTATAAAATTCTGCAGTAAAGAGTCTCTTTATTTATAGATTTTTTAGGATATTTAAAGCATTTTTCTGAAATATTTTATTTTTTTTTAAAAGTCCGATTTTACTTATTTTTTTTGTAACAGCCCTTTTTATTATCATTCCCTGGACCTCCTGTGCAAATTGCAGACATTTTCGCTCAGTAGTTTCTTTGCAAACAGCGTTTCAATTTCACATTCATACAAACGGTTTTGCTAATTTATTCACCTCCCTCTGTGTGCAGTCTCATCTGCTTTGGCTGGGTGTGATCGGCTCCTGTTCGGCTCCTGTTCGGCTTTTCGAGGGGTTTATCCAGATGTTTTTGTAGCTTTTCAGCCTGCATTCGCTGGGTTTTGCGGTTAGTTTTCGGTGGGTTTACGGCAGCTTTTCCCTGCAATTCGGGGACCCTGTGGTGTTTGCTGAATAAACCGCAGGGTCACTGAAATGGGATCGGCAAAAGGAACCGAAATTGAAGAGAACGAAAAGTCACCGAACGTGCGGTGACTTTTCAAATCTCTTTGGATAACCCTGACCGACTTGAGGATTTGGTCTTAAGTTACCCAGTGGGGCTGCTTACTAAACAACTAGGTCAAAGTAAGGCCCACGATGCATTAAATATTCATAATACATTTTATTCTTCAAGAAACCAGAGACATTAAGAACTTGGTTCTGTAACCAGAAAGAAATTAGGACTATAGCTGTCCAGATAACGTAACAATTTTTGTTTCTTGAGAAATCTTCTGAAGATTGTGCACTTTAACTCCCATGACTCCCTGGCCATGTATTCTCTGGGGCTGTGAGCGTGACAGCTCTGGGCTAGACTTTTAAAGACCTATAAGTGATTCTGTTTAATAGAGAATACCTATTCATATATTGAATTACACCTATTTCAGATGAGTTTGGGGAAACAAAATAATTTTGTTTAAATCTCCTGCTAATTTTTCTGTTGATGCTCCAACAGTGTTGCATGCTGCTCCGCTGCTGAATATAGTTAATAACATGCCTCTCACACAAGATATTGTCAATATTACATTTCCTGAATAAGATCATTACTAACACACAAATACTTAATAAATTTTTGTTCCACAGCAGGATCGAATTAGCAAATTAATTAGATATGTTGGTAAATTTGCCATCAGTGTTGTCATTTCAATTTTCATTTTGCCCCATGGTTATAGGTGACCTACATAATGATTTCAAGTAATTAGTATCTCAACAGATAAAATGTTTCAAAGTCACAGTTACTTTTTTAATTTTTTTCTGGTTTCAAATGCAACATTTCCAGATTTCTGTAGTTACTAATTTAAGAGTTGCAGCAAAAGTAATGAATTATTAAATTGTTGTATGGTTACGGGGTGTTTGTAAACAAACAATGGAATTGTGATAATGTGAGGGCATTTTTTTTTTTTTTTAATAAAATCTGAAACAATATAATCTTATTAAATTGTGGTCTTGAAGGATTAAAATGTTTTTCAATAGGATATTTTTCTAAAATTTTAAATAAATGATAGTGCAGAGAAACTAACCTTTTCTACCAAGTGGTTTTCCATAAAACTAATCACAAGAACTAATAATTTTAGGGCTATCAGCAAAAATATAGTGGCATTGCTACCGGGCCCTGGAATTCCACCACTGGGGGGGCAGGCAGTGGTGACTCTTTAACCCTTTAAGGACCAAGGGTCTTTAAAGTCAATGCATTTATGACTGAACAGTTATGTCATTGGTACTTAAGGGGTTAATTAGGCAGCAGAGGCCTTGTTGTTTTTTGTCTGGCTACCCATCATGAGTCTGGTGTCTCATTGCAGAGTCTGGTCATGATGTGAGGTGGTGTATCTTTCTCTTGAAACAAAATAGTCACAAAGTGCGCTCAATCTCATCTGCATCTGTAAGAAGGGCCCCAAAGTCCTATAAATGTGTAACCATACCACAATAAATCAAGAGGGCACAACCATGAAATAATATATACCAAAGTATAATAAAACCTCTTTTATTAAATACAAAAATATATAATTTCAGTAACAAAAGTAATAGTATCCCAATGCAAAATGTTACATAAGGTTAAAGCACATAACATGCAGCATATAGTAAGGTGGCCCCACAGGCTGTTTCAGCAAATATATAAGCAAGAAAAACCAAAAAGCTGAACCATTTGAAATATGCAATATTAGGGAAAGCACAATGCAAAAAGCAGCCAAAACATAAAGTGGGTCAGTACAAACCGACTCCTGTCCTGATAGCCAAGACAAGGTACCCCAATGTTTTGCTGATCTATCACCTGGTATACCTATTATATATCCATTAGCTATGGAATTTAATGCTATGGTAATATTAATATAATAGGGATACTAGACGATAGGTTATAGTATTATTAGGATTTGAAACAGCAATTTTTGGATAGTGCAGGAGACGTGTATACACAGGTATTTCTGCAAAATGTTTTTAGTAGAAATGCAAAACTCTCTCGCTGGGGTTTGGGGGGCCTTCATGTACTCTTGCACCGGGGCCCTAAAGTTTGTAGCTACGCCTCTGATCAGCATAACATACAAACCTACACAAACGTACACACATACATTTGTACACATGCATACACATATAAACACGGTCAGTGATTACTAACCCCACCATATAGACCAGATGAACAGTGGATGGTGTGATGAGCATGAAAAAATATAGGTGTGGTGTGTATCTTCACAAACTTGTTATATTGATTAACATTTTAGTGTCACTGTTTTGTATTTCCTACCAATCTCTATAGTCATGTTACACTTAAATCATAAATAGTGGCCAGATTGTGAGGGAAGGTTTTTATAACGCTAACAGCTATTCCACAGGATAAAACCGTTTGTCCATCGAAGATCCACCTCCAAGGTCTTCTTGAATACTTCTAAAAAGCTGTCTCTATTGATCCTTTACGTCGCATGTTTATGTTAAGGAATGTAGTGTAAACGAGTGAAAGTGAGAAAATGGGATTGAATCTGTATAATTGTTGGGGAAAGAGAAATGGCTGAAATTGGAGATGACTGGAAGTGGTCTCAGGGCTTTGATCTAGAAAAAGAAGGGGGATAATAAGGCAGAGATAGCATAAGGGAGATGAGATAACTATGGTGGAGCTTCCCTAACTAGTGAATTTATGATTATTTCACCATCTACCATATTTCTTCAGAGTTTACTGAGCTGAATCCAGTGTTCTTTCAGCTAACAGTGGATAGCGAACAAACCCCTTTTTCTCTGGGAATTAGCAGCACAGGAGAAGGAAAAATGGAATGGACCACAAAAGATCTATAGAAGAATGGTCACAACAAGCTTTTATGAGGGGGAGCTATTTCGTGAACCACATCATTTCAGTCTTATCACAAAATCCTAGAATGCCTGGTCTATAACCAGCTCACCAGTTTTCTTGCTGATAACTCTCTACTCGATCCGCATCAGTACAGCTTTCGCTATCAGCAGTCTACTGAGACTTCTCTGACCAAGGTGACTAATGATTTGGCTGCTGCTAAAACCAAAGGTCACTTCTCCCTCCTTATTCTTCTTGACCTGTCTGCAGTCGACGCTGTTGACCACCCACTTTTGTTCCTCATGCTGCATCAGCCTCATTGATGCCACTCTCTCCTGGTTCTCTTCCTATCTCTCTCTTTGCTCATTCAGTGTCTCCTTTGCTGGTGCCTCTTCATCACCTGTTCCTCTTTCAGTTGGGGTACCTCAAGGCTCTGTTATGGGTCCCCTACTCTTCTCGCTATATACTGCCTCTCTGTGCAACCTCATCTCTTCCTATGATTTCAATTATCATCTCTACGCTGACGACACCCAAATCTACCTTTCCTCTCCCGATCTCTCTCCTCTGGTGATGGACCATGTTACAGCCTGCCTCTCAGCTGTTTCTGACCGGATGACTTCCCGTTTCCTAAAGCTCAACCTCTCAAAAACTGAACTTCCTATCTTCCCTTCCTCTAAGACCTCAATTCCTACGCCCATTTCCCTCTACCTCGGGGTCCTCTTGGACTCCAATCTATCCTTTACTCCTCCTCACATTCAGTCTCTACCCAAATCTTGCTACTTCCACCTAGAAAACATTGCACGCATCCGTCCGTTTCTTAATCCAGACTCTACTAAAATGCTTATCCAAGCTCTTATTATCTCCCGCTTTGACTATTGCAACCTCATTCTGTCTGGCCTTAAGAGATCCCAGATTATCCCTCTGCAGTCTGTAATGAACGTCTGTGTCAGACTCATACACCTCACCTCCCACACCCCTCTGTCAAACTCTACACTGGTTCCCTGTTTCCTTTGGAATCCATTTCAAAATACTGGTGTTCACATACAAAGCTCTCCATAACCGCTCCCCTGCCTACATCTCCTCCCTTTATTAGCAGGTATGTCCCATCCCGACCACTTCGCTCTGCCAATGATCTGATGCTATCATTTCCTCGTACCCGCACGCCCAACTCTCGCCTTCAGGACTTCTCCCGAGCTGCCCCCTTTCTATGGAATTCCCTCCCCCACAACCAGTGGCGGAACTACCAGGGTCGCAACTGCAACCGGGCCCTGGCAATTCCGCCATTTGAGGGGGTCCACTTGCTTGGGGAGAATTTTGTTTTCACATTTTTCGTAGCGCACTATTTTTGCCAGCAGCAGCGATTGCGTTCCAATGATAGCCCTCGGCTGCTCGTCATGATCTTCCAATCATGATTAAGTTCACTGTTCCTTCCTCCCCCGTCCGGCCGTCCCCCTCTCCCTGCTCGCGGCTCGCCTGCTCACTCAGCCTCCGCCCAGCCCCGCACATGTGTCTGTCTGTGTGTGTGTGTGTGTGTGGGCGCGGCCAAGGAGACAGTGAGCGGGCGCCGACCTGAAAATTCATGCGCGGCCTTTCTCCTCGTGGCCAGAACGCTTCGCTTCCTCTCCCGCCCAAACTGCGTCTCCAGACTCCTCCAGGGCGACTCCAGACAGTAGTGTCCTCTCCTCTGGCTCCTACACTCATCTCAGTCTCAGGGCAGGCTCCCGAGTCCATCCGCTCCTCAGTCCTCTCACAGTCAGTCACACTCGCACGCACCGTCACAGACAGTGAGTGAGTGTCAGTGTCACACTTCTCTGTCTGTTATTTGTCACTGCTGAGTGCTGACTGACAGTCAGTCTGGCACCGCTCGTGACGTGAGTGACCCACACCCGGCTGCCACCACATCGCAGCAGACTCCAGTCCCTCCCGACCCGTGACGTGCCCTGGCTGGGCCCCGTGACAGTCACTCTCTCTGTCTAAGTACTGACTGACACTCAGACTCATCATTCAGCTGGAGCTGGGCCCTGGCGCCACCACCGCACCACTGCGACCCTGCCTGGTAGTTCCGCCACTGGCAGCAGACTCTGCCAGTGACAGTCGTCACACTGCTGTCTCTCTGACTCCTGCGGCCTGGGCCACACACTCACATCAGCAGCACGCCGTCGCCACCTGACTCAGGTAATTTTATGTTCACTTCATTCAAAATCAAATGTGGGTGGGGGCCTGGGGGGTCTCAATACCAATATTGGCAGACAGCCTGCCAGGCCTGCGTTATCATGGGGGCCGCTGGGGGGGGCCCATCATGGATTCTTGCACCGGGGCCCTCAGGTTTCTAGTTACACCACTGCCCACAACATTAAACTCTCCCCGTCTCCCCGTCTCTCCAGTCCTTCAAAAAGTCTCGGAAAATGCATAACTTTAGAGAAGCCTATAGGCTCACTCCATGATCTCCCCACTGTCATTTCCACCTCTTCCCATTCAGCCCTCCTGCAACCCACCACTTTGCCTACCCTATTCACCCTCACCTAATGGGTCAGCCCTCTCCTCTTAGATTGTAAGCTCTCGAGCAGGGACCTCCCTCCTTCTGTTTCGTGTGTGTAATGTGTATGTATATTTGTAATTTTGTCTCTCCCATTGTACAGCACTAAGGAATTTATTGGCGCTTTATAAATACTTGTAACAGTAAGGTCATGTGATAAGACCAAAATAATGTGGTTCCAATAAACTGCTCCCAATCGTATCAAGCCTGGGGGACCTCTTATTTTTCTGTGATACCACCATCTGTTTGACAACCGATGTACTGTGGCACCTGGGCTGGTGATGTATTCGTTTGTGCGCATCTGTCATGTGTTTGGAACACAAGAAAGATAGACAGTCTGGGCCGAATGCAAAGCTGTCAAGTCTGAAAGCAAACCAAACATTTATTGGAATTGTTCGGGAATTGATGGATGATGAAAAGATGGTACATTTAAAATAAAACAAGAAAAATTGATTAAATGTAAAGGCATTGGAAAAATGTGACATGCAATTAGTGTTGACGGGTACCATAGTGCGCCTCTTGTAAAATACGACAGCTTCCTGTATAAGTAACTAAAGGTGATATGGTCCTAGATTAGAAACTGCAGTACACGGGTAACTAGTATCTTCATATACAGGTCTATTCACTAAAGGGTGAAGTCAGGAGAATGACTGGAGAAGTGAAAATGCTAGGTCAAAGTAGCCAAACCAGAAAAATTATCCCATTTATCTCACTTTCCAAATCGGCTATTTGGTCTAGATTGTTCTCTTCTCTTGCCAGTTCTCCAGAGTTTCACCCTTTAGTGAACCGGCCTTATAAAGTTTTCAGTGATGTAAACTACAGTATGAATCATCACTTCCTCTGAAATAAGATAGAATCTTCACTGAAATCTGCAGATATTTCAAAGCAATGAAATCCGTGTGCATATTTAAGACATTTCAAGAAAATTTGCTTTGCTATATTGATTTAGTTAATGGAATAATTTGAGTAGCCTGGCTAATCTCTTAATCGTGTCGTTCAGACACAGTCCCAAGAGGTATCTCCATATCCTTCCTTTCACCACATTATGGCTACACCACTTAATGCAGCTTGATAAGAATTTTCTGCCGTGTATAAAAGATATTGGATTCTTTTTTTTATAAAATCAGATTATTGTAAAAATAAATCAGAAATTATTATATCATGGTTCGTGTAAAAAAAAAAAAAAAAAAAAAAAAGTGTCTGCTTCTTATAAATAGCACTCAGATTTTCATTTTTTTTATTTTAAAAGGGAAAATTGACATGCTGGGAAATTCAAGTGGAAATGTTTGTTAGGCTTTGATGCAAATTGTTTGTAGATCCATTTAAGTTATGAAACTAGATTTAAAAATGTTTCCCGATATTAGGCTGCTAGGGAAAAAGTTGGATCTGACGTGAAAAAATGGCACACTTACAATGGGTTTTTTTTGGACAAACATAGCTCCATACTAACGTCATATTAATGTCACCAGTAATTTTCAAAATCATTGCTAGTGTTGGAATTGCTAAGGGCAATAGTAGAAGCAGAATCTGTTTTCGAAAAGTGAAGTGAAAATGGATCAGAATCTGTTGGGTAGGGTTAAGTAACGCCAACCCCAAAACCAGCACAAATAATAAACCTAATCCTAAACCTAAAAAAGCTTGACCCTTAAGGCTGGGGTCAGACCAGCGCACTTTTAACGTGCGTTCTGGCGCACATAATTACGGCCGCACTAGCAGCAGATGACGGGCAATGACGGCCAATATACGATCTACGGCCACACAAGTCCGGCCGTGCAACGCAAGTGGAATTTGAACGCATTTTTCTGAGAACGCTGAACCGCTAGTACTGACGTACTGAGTGCGCAGCTGCGGCTTAGCGGCGTGTTTGTGTGATTAGGAGATGTCAGACGCTGCTAATGTCCAGACGCAAAAAGAGTTTTATTGACGATCCGTACAAAATCACGCCCGAAAATGCGCGTCGTCTGACCGTTTTTGCGCATTCCGTGAAAAAATACGTCAATGTGTTCGGACGCACTTTTTCACGTTCGCGGGGAAAAATGCTTTCGTCTTAAGGCTAGGGTCAGACTAACGCATTTTCGCGTTGTCTGTGAAAAAGTGCGTTCGAACGAATGGACGCATTTTTTCACTGAGTACGCGATAGCGGTCATACGATGCGCATTTGCGTTCGTGATTTTGTACGGATCATCAATAAAACACTTTTTGCATCTGGACGTTATGTTGGCCGGACATTAGCAGTGTCTGACATCTCCAAATTACGCACACACGCCGCTAGCGGACGCAGCGCACTCTGTACGACCGTACTAGCAGTTTCACGTTCTCGACAAAATGCGTTCGTTTGCCACTTGTGTTGCGCAGCCGGACTTTCGTGCGACCGTACTTCGTATATTGGCCGTCATTGCCCGTCATTTGCTGCTAGTGCGACCGTAATTAAGTGCGCCAGAACGCACGTTTAAAGTGCGCTAGTCTGACCCTAGCCTTAACAAACACAACTAGTAACTCTAAGTCTAACAGTAATCCTAAAGTAGCCCTACATCTTATGGTGATTTATGGGTATGGTTACTATAAGACTATTACTAAGCCTAGCCCGAACCCTAAGCCATGCATATATTTTTCTCCTTACAGGCAATAGTAAAATGATGCTGGTATGATGCTAAGTTTGTAAATGCCCCTTGTTTTTACATAAAATACAACTGTTTTCCCTAATGTCCTAATCTTAGCAAACATTTTTTTTTAATTTTTGTTGCTTCATGTCCTGTGGTTACCGCACAGTGGCTGGATACCTGTTGTATGGGAATGGTTATACATATTAGTGAAAAACATTCCATGTCCTGCTTGCAACCGCAATCAAATATTCTGCTGATTGCAATAATCCTGTCTGTTTTGGCAAACATCAGTTTGTATATAATTATATAAAGTCTAATATATATGGTGGAGTCTAGTTTCCCTTGTATTGGAAACCGCACCAGCCGCCACTGACTGACACCTGTACCACATTTATCATTATATTAAATGAACACTCTATTAAAAGTAGTTTACTTTTTTAGCCCTTAAATTGGGCAGAGGCTGCTGACAGCCTCTGCCCAATTAATTATTATTTTTATTATTTTTTTCCTATTTCGAGTGAATTTGCTTACCTTTTTTCCCTCACCAGGCACAGCTTCTTCTCTTCAGTTCAGGGAGTCTCAAACCCGGACGTCTCTGAACCTTTTCTGCTTGATTGGAGCTCATACACTACTTGCGTAATGTAGGAACCACAAATTGCACAGCATTGCAGGTCCTGCGCACTTCAATCACTTCACTGACATTTCCATAGCACCTGCACAGAACGATGTATCAGATGCTCGCACGCATGTATATTTATATAGATTACGGGTGAAGCCCAATATTGGCAGGCCCGTCTTTAATATTGATTGGACCCTGGGCAAATATTTTCTTGGGCCCCGCCGAAAGCCCGCCCACCGCATAATTTTGCTCTCCACCCCCAACATCCCAAAAACACCCAAAAACTCAAATACATCATAGACTTGTCTCAAAAAGCTTTAATAATGTAAACAACTCGCTCACAAACAAATCCTTAGATTGATCTGTAACAGTACGTACAAGATGCCAATTATAGCCTCTTCTAGGCTCTTTCTCATCATATATTTCTATTAACAGTTATATGTTCTTGGGAGGAATGGCATTTTAATATCTTAATAACTTTCAGTAGTAAAGTGCAAATGAACATTATTATGTTTCAAGTGTAAAACAAATAGCTATATAATCTAGTAATAACACAAAAATAAGAATTGCATGTACCCAGCACAGACCCCCCCCCCCAGAAATATATGTATCCAGCAGATGCCTCCAGAATTATATGTACCCAGCACAGACCCCCAGAATTATATGTACCCAGCACAGACCCCAAGAAATATATGTACCCAGCACAGACCCATTTGTTCCTCCGAGCACCTGCATTTTCCTCCACGCGGCCGCAGGCTTCTGAAGGCTGTGACACGCTCTTTGCGAGATCTCGCCTGTAGACCGTGTCACAGCCTTCACAGGACGGCAGCCGCGCAAGGGAGCACACTGGTGCTCACAAGTAGACATGGCCAATTGAGGGGGCTGCTAGCAAAATGCTGTTAATGCATTCCACTAGCAGCGGCAGTGGTCGGCCACGGTTTATGGGGGCCCAAGGAGCAGCTGCCTTCGGCCCCTGAACAATGACTGGACCTGGTGACAATGACTGGGACTTTTGCCCCACGTTAAAGACAGCCCTGAATATTGGGTAAAGCTAGGTTTTCACCCGAGTAAAGTCAGCACGTCCCAAAAGTGCAGGGTAAAGTTGCAGGTAATCTAGCATTATCCTCACTTCGACCTCTACTTACCCTACTATTATCGTCCATAAATGTACCTGATAAATTACTTGTTCAAAAAATGTCATAGTCTTAACAAGAGAACAAGGAGTAAGCATTAATTTGTATTCTTAAAATATAATCTGTGAACTCAAAGACAAAAAAAAAATGAAAGGACTTTGAAAAGAACAGACTCAGGTTGAGCAGATGGTTCAATATACAGAGGGATATATTTAAACAGTCTAATTTGTCATAGTGCTCATCCCGATACATTCTGCTACTTATAATTCACATTTTCGTACTGAAATCTCATTCCAAAGAACCAGAGAGCACAGGGATGGGACTTCAATAAGCAGGACGAACATCTCCCAATGCACATGGAGCCATCTGGTCTATCACATTTTTGTAACATTTTCTGATGAACTGTACTTTTTTTAAACCATACGAAATGAACTCCTCTAAAGGAGAACTCAGGATTCAAAGATCATTTATGCTTCAGGCATGCTATCAGTTTAAACAGAAACACAGGTTAAATCAAAATAAAGCATGAAGCCATTTTTGAGCGTCTATAATATTGCTGAATATTAAATGTTTGTGACTTTGTATCAGATACTTGTAGTTTCAGAACGACGTACGATGGGCAAATTTAAACACATCAAATTATAAGATATAATGGTGTCACTTTTCAGTGTCACACATTGAGTTCCTGTAAAATAAATCCTCCCGCAATACCTCTCCTGTACTTATGAACCAATAATAAGAAAATAATATTTTTCAGAAATGGTTTTCTTGCAAATTTTGTTTCAAGCAAACTTTTAGATTTTCAAAGTAAAGGAATAAGTTCCTAAGAATGAATTATCTCCTGGGGAAAATCCTAGTAATTCTCCTAACTGCAAAACCCAAGGAAGTAGTGAGAGGAAAAAGTCCTACACAGAAAAAGGTGTGTTCGAATAGTGCAGAGCTCAAAAACCTGGGATTCTAAAAGTAGTATAACAGAAAACCTTTTTTTTTTTTTTTTTTACCATGTTAATTCCATCCCAGCCATTGGTCTAACGACTGGATTGGACAAAACAGGTCTAGTTTAAAAGCTACTGTAGAAGTTACAACTGAGTTGCAAGCTTTGCTTGTGGCTCATAGCTTGTGGCTGCTGACTGTAAATTCACATCTCCTAATACTTTACCTATAAGGAGTTCTTCAAAGAGCACCAAATTGGCCATGAAACTGCACCGAACAGTGCAATTTCGTGGCCATCCAGCTTTCTCAAATCCGCTGCCCCAGGAGTGCCAGCAGTGGGACGTAAGGGGTTCTGCTGGCGCTATAATGAGTCGCATTGTAGATGCGCATCTGTGTGCCGCTTCTGGCATGAGTGTTCTGGGTGTGGGGGCTCACATCCCTTTTTACTTTGCTTTAAGTAGGGAACAGATACAGCAACTAAGCCTGCAGGCCAAGAGGAGTTTGGTAGAAAGGGTATTGCTGGTGCACGTCCACGAGATGTTCCCAAGGCTTGCCAAATATCCTAATCATAGGGTGGCTGGTTTGCTGTGGGAGGGGTTTTTCTAAGGGTTTCTTATTCCCTATGAACCTTTTGATTTTCCTCTGTTTTTTGGCAATTTGGTTTGGCAAAATAAAGGGGTTTTAGTGAATAAGTTGGAGCAAAAAGTTCAGTTGGGAAGGATGGCTGGCCCATTCCGGAATTTGCATTTTCCTAATTTAAGGATTTCTCCTTTGGGCCTTGTCCCTAAAGAAAGAGACAGGGAAGTTTAGAATGATACAATACTCCTCCTATCCAGCTGGTGCTTCTGTAAACAACGGCTTTGGTAAGGATGCTTGCCGTTTTTGGTATGCTTCCTTTGAAGCGCTGCAGCTGGTTAAGAACACTGGTTGGGGGTGCAGGTTAGTTAAGGTGGATGTGGAGGCTGCTTTTTGGTTGCTTCCCATCCATCCTGATTGCTACCACTTACTGGGCTGTTCGTTTCGAGGGTTTTTATATTTTGGTAAATGCCTGCCGTTGGGGTGCTCCTTACTTCGAGCTCTTTACTTCCTTTATCGACTGGGTTGTGCATCAGTGGGCAGGTCAGAGCTCCATGGTCCATTACCTGGATGACTTCCTGTTTGTGGGATCGGAGGGCTCTATTGATTGTGTTGCTCCGTGTGTTTCGTGAGGTTGCAGTAGAGTTTGGGGTCCCACTGGGTATTTTGTTGCCATCCAACAAAATTGTGGTGTTGTTGAGTTTGGTTGTTACGGCTCTGGGAACTTCAAAGATGTGGCTGCATGACATTCAGTGTCTTTTGGGGCACTTAGCATTTGCATGCTGTGTGATGCCAAAGGGGAGTTGTCCTTAGTGACGGCAGGCATCGTGGTGCCGCATACATATTGGCGGGGGGCCGAGGTGGATAATGGGTCCTTGGAAGTGGTCACAGACAATTCTGGTTCATGTGGGTTCATGGCCTATTTTCAGGGGAATTGGTGCGCTCAGGTTTGGCCCCCTGACTGGGCGGCTTCCTCATTGGATCGGAATTTGACATTCCTGTAGCTTTTTCTGGTCATGGTGGAACTGTGGGGGAGAGGTTGGCAAATCGGCAGGTGGTTTTAAGACAGATAATATGAGTGATGTGCACTTGGTGACCCGTTCATCTTCCGGTTTCGCCCTGGTTTTGGCATTGCTACGTCATTTGGTTCTGCGTTCCCTCAAATATAACATTTGGTTTCAGGCAAGGTTTGTGCTGGGAGTGATCAATGTCATTGCTGATTCTCTCTCCCGGTTCCAGTGGGACTGGTTTTGGTAGGTGGTTCCCAGGGCATCTCTGACAGCAACACCCTTTCCGTCATAGCTGTGGAACCTTGTTTTTCCAGACTGATACGATGTCAGGGCACCATCCAATATCTGTATTTCCATCCTAGCTTTCTGTAATTTGCAGGTGTTTCTCGTGTCATGTGGATCTAAGGCCACTTGTACGTTCATTGGGCAGCACAAGGAGCTCGACATCGACCACATGGGAGGAGTCAAGGTTTTCCAACAGATATGATCAGGATTTGCTGTTTAGGTATCAGTGGTTTGAGATGGTCGCAGGTTTTTCGGGAGTTGTCTCTGGTCTCGGAAAGTCCCTCTTAATGTTATTTTGATTATTCGTGGAGGGGGAAATAATTTTGGGGGGTTATGTTGATGGACCTGCTGCATTCTATTAAGCAGGATTTGGTGCGTTGCTATGCTCTGTTTGAGGATGTTTCTTTGATTTGGTCTGAGGTTGTTTCCTAGCCTTGTTGGGACTTTTAGTGCCTCCTCGGGCACTTGAGAGAGCTCATCAGAGGCTTAATCTAGAGGTTTTGCGTTTTGTAGAGTGGCTGGGGGTTTTTGGTGCGGTGATGAGCTCATTGTTTAAAATTGGTGGTACTGCCTATTGCAGGACGAGCGCGGTAGGGTCAGAATAATAAGGTATGATTAAGTTAAGTTATGCTAGGTTTTGTTATTCAATTAAGCTGTGGCCTATGCCCTTTCCAGAATCCATGTGTCTGTGGTTATTGGGGTGGAAAGGGTATGGGTAAACGAGGTCCCGGGCTTCAGCAGTCATGGAAATGAGTAGTTCACCCAGTGTTCTTCCGCGGATTCTTCTGAATCCCTTGTGTGACCCCGCTCAAGTGAGCTCTTGCAGAGCTCGAGCAGGGTCATGTTAAACTCCATGAAGTCCTATAGACTACAACAGTTGATAAGAGCAGTGCTAATGGTATCTGTATTCAGCTCTCAATTACACTGACCTGGGCCGCTAATATATTAGCTGGGTCGGAATGAGCTTGGTAAAAGGGAGCTAGCAGAGGAAATTGTCTCGTGCTGATTTTCTTCCATGCCAGCTCCCCACTACCGGCAAGTTTGGAATCATGCTCAATTGTTTTTTATTATATATTACGTTCTTACTGCAAGAACAGCTCCTGAAGAAGTTTGTAGTTCATCTGAAATGCGTCAAGCATTTTTTTCTGTAGTCCTTTGATGTAATCAGTACATATTTTTAATCATTGTAAAATAGATTACCTGTATCTTGATTTTCTGGGTCCTTGCCCCACCAAGGTCAGAGGCACACATTTGTATACTGCATGATCAAGGCTCCAGAAAGGTACAATCAATCATTATCTTGTGTGTTTTATCCCACATTTAGTATCCTGAGTTTTGGTGTGTTACACTATTCCAGTGTACATTTGTAGTTGTAGGGCTTTTTCTCTCCTTGGTTGATTGCGTATGCACCAGAACTTTTATGCATCCTCTACGAGGTATTAATAAAAATACATACAGAGTGCATGCAATTTCAGCAATCAATCAGGATATGTAATAGTCACTGTTGAACTTTGATCCCGATATTACACTTTGCAGGGAAGAGGAAAGGAGCTCATTGTCACTGCCCGACAAAGCCGAATGCTCAATTTACCAGATGGAAGTTTAAAATACCTGAATGACTTTTTCATTTTGTATAATACGAAATGCTGAAGAGGTTGAAATATTGGCAGTAGAATTTTTTGGAAGCTTTGAAAGTTCTTTAAAACGATGTGATGGCATTTTATGATGAAGCAGCCAATTTAAAAATAGTTTTCCTTTTTTATCTCCTATAAGATTTGAGGCAAGTTTACTTCTATTCAAGATGAATGAATAATGTTTTGACTCGTATTGTTCAGTCACTTTTTTAACATTTATTGAGCCCATCAGATTTGGATTGCATGTGTCAGACACAGCCTTACGCAGGGATCTAGTGCTCCCAATTAACCAATGACATGTTGCAATTAACCCGCAACCTCATACTCAAAGTTGATATCAATGTATAAATACTGCAATAAGCTGCTGACAGATCCATGGAGGGGGCAGAGGGGACATTTGCCCCCCCCCCACTGGAATCCCATTGTAGGAGATGCAATGAACCACCTTTTAACATTTTGAACCACTGTATATCTGGTTCAATACACACTACATTCTCAAGAGAGGTGTCATTGGAAAGGTCAGAGTCTGGCCATAAAAATGACCATGTGAAATGAAGATATATATAAATATACAGTCAGGTCCAGAAATATTGGGACATCGACACAATTCTAACATCTTTGGGTCTATACACCACCACAATGGAGTTGGAATGAAACAAACACAATGTGCTTTAACTGCAGACTGTCAGCTTTAATTTGAGGGTATGTACATCCAACTCAGGTGAATGGTGTAGGACTTACAGCAGTTTGCAGATGTGCCTAGCTTTTGGCCGCTTTTGACCGTGCCCCCAGCCGATCGGAAGTGAGAGAGGTCCAAAGGACCTCCCCCCCCCTCCCCTTCAGGCACCTTCCTCGCAATGGCGGGGGGGTGGTGCCTGATTAGATGTCATCGCGCACGGCGCAATGACATCTAATTAGTGCCCAATGCGGTCCCGGATGCTGTGCGTCCTCCGCAGCCAATGCTTCCTGCGGCTGGACGTGCTGAGCGCGTCCTTCGCAGCGAAGTGGTTAACGCATGCCACCCATATTACATTCCTGATGCTACCCTGATTAGTAGCCTGTTTTAGCGCAACATTTTTTGTGCTAGCTTCCGGGAGCTTACTGTACTTAACACAGAGGAGCACAAACATCCATTAGCGTGTCGATAAGTAAGGTATTAGAAAGTGCTAGCACTAATTACCGCAGGGATGCTGAGAGCCAAACATTAGCACCTTCTAAAGCTGGTGCTAAATTTATTCTGCATTTGCAGAATCATGTAATAACCCCAAAAACCCACCTAATAAACCCGATACCCACCTCTCATCCCGTGACAAGAACGGTGACTCGATCAGCGGCTTCTTGTCGGCGGTCGCAGAGTGAGACTAGGAACAAATAGTTCAGTCTCCCTCCGTGATCACTCCGAGATCGTGCAGGGATCACGACCCGGAAGCACCACCCTCCATGGAGTTCTAAGGACTCCAGGAGGTGATACTCGTGGTGGCACAGATTTGCTACCACGAGTATCCCAGCGGTTAGCGCTCTTTTCTATTCAAGGTGCTCAGCAAGCGCCTGTCCAGGAATATCGAGCCAACATGCGGATACTGCAGGTGTAGATTTCCCCATATTGTCCCCATTTTGATAAGCCGTTGACTAGAGAATAGGGCCCTCTGTGTTTAGACACCTTCCTCCAAGCAATTACAATGATCAAATCATTTTTCACTGTGTCATTATATTGAAACTTTCTGCAGTTCAAAAGCATTGCTTCAAACTGAAATCACTGAATTAATACACCGACCGTTAACTGCTTACCACTAGCCGGTTTAGTACATAGTAAATCTGTGTGTAGCGCTGTGGTAAAATCTTGCTGTGGCAGTACCTATTTTTGGCCACAATATGGAGACTATCGTGATCAGAGATACTGGATATTGGGACTACAATGCCCGGCATGCTTTGCAAGAAGACAGGAAGTGGGTGGGGACTGGAGACTTACATCCTCTGCCTCGTGGAGAAAGTTCCAGAGCGCGCCAGGGAAGGGAAGAGAGCAGACGCATCGAAGAGATTACGAGAGGGCCTAGGCCAGAGAGACCTGTTAGTCCAGAGAAGATCACCCAAGCTGAGGAGAAGAAGACCCGCCGGGATCCAGGCATTGCTGCAGACCGGAGGAATCGAACGGAGAGCAGGCGGTGAGCTGGAAAAGCTGTGTGGAGTCAGACAACGGATCGGGCCGCTAGTATCCCCAGTCAAAATCGGGTGGAGAGACGTCCTGGGTCAGCGGAGCCTAAAGAAATCGTCGGATGGGTGAGAGGCCTCCAAGGCTGTTTTATGATTAAAGGACGCTCTGCTGTTTTCTCTTTAAAGTCCACAGGGCCCCAACTGACTAGTCGAAGACCTTCCTTTAATAAACTCACTGGCCAGTTGAACAGTACCCGGGTACCACACACACACAGATACACTTTTCACATTCTGGGACTTAACCTGTGCAGGACTCATTTCCTTTTGCGAATCGGAACGGGGGTTAAAGACAAAGATACGTTCCGAATACATTTTTCTCTTTTTCCGCTGCGCGTTTGCCGTAATACGAAGGGATTGTATGTTTGGGGTTTTGCTACGTGTCCCTTTTTCTGAACTATCGGGAAATTGCATTGATTTTATGTTCGGTTGCGAATATTTTATTTTCCGAAATACGAAGCCTCGTGTTTCGTTTCTTTTCCGCTACGCGTTTTACCGGGATACGAAAATACTGTAAAAATACTTGTGAATACCGTGTCTCAACATCTGCTCCAATATTTTAGTAAACTATATAAATATAAAAACTCACAACTGTGTTGGAGTATATTTATTCCCTAGTGCGGGGAGACTGACCCGTGGTTCATTTTCAGCGGCTCCTCCGGGAGTGAGCGCTACACGTGTATCAGCCCAGTCAATTAACTTGAATTGCGCATAAAACCTTAGTGTCAGACGTTGAATCTGCATCACAGTCATCTAATATTGTATCATGTAGTTTGGATTTGATACTTAAAATTTTAACACTTATTTCTAAATCTGGAACATGAATTAAAAACTTCCTTTAGGCTGAATATAAATCATCAAAAGGCAAGTAAAAAGCACACAGATGAAAAGATATTATAAGTTCTAAGAAAAAAAATGTGAAATAGTAAACGCAACCCAAGATAAGAACACTAAAGTAACAATAAATCTATAAATAAACCATGGATAAAAATGAGTTGCAGGAAACTATGCAATAAAATAGCAATATATATATATATATATATATATATATATATATATATATATATATATATATATATATATATATATATATATATATATATATATATATATATGTTACGGTTAAAGCCCGAAGTGCGGTCAAACGTTTGCGCCGGAGCAAATAACCAATAACGCGTGGGGTAAAACCATTTGCACCGAATCCCGTATTACATTGTCAGCGCAAAACATGATTTGCACGCGCAAAACTTTAACACTTGGCACAAAGATTTTCACTCTGCACGAGGACTTTTGCGTTAAGAATGTAATGTGGCCCCAGGTGTGTAGATGGCCCTGCTCATAGGAACTTACAGTCTTGAGGGATTGGGGTTGAGGAAGACACAAGGAGTTTTACTGGTTGCCAGGATCATTGGTGCCAGTGGCCAGGAATGATGGGGCCATAGAAGCGGCTTCAATCCTTTGTGAGTGGGTGAGCAGAGGGATGAGTTGCATCAGTGATGTGTATGCTATTCTGAAGAGATGGCTTTTGAGGAATTTCTTGAAGGCCTGAAGATCAGAGAGTTTGATGGGGCAATGCAAGTCATTCCACAGGACTGGAGCGACCCTTGAAGTCTTGGAGGCGAGAGTTGGTCGTGCAGCTGTAGACAGATGAGAGGAGGAGATTGCCTGCTGACCGGAGTTGTCTAGATGGGACGTGTTTGGATAGTACCCCTGGTGACTCAATCTGTTTTATTACAGAAATCATTCCTGTTATGTTTAAACATCAGGCATTAAACCCTGCACTTCTTACACAGGTATTTTTAGCAGAAAAAATGGCGTCGCGCCTGTACACACCAGAGTGGCTGCAACAGCCAGGAGTAACAGCCCAGTTCATGTATAAAACATAACAAGAGAAAAAAGATGTAATCTGCGCTCATTTCTATATAGCTCAGAAGAGCAGCTTTTGGTACATTGGTTAGGACTCGCTCTACAAAGAGGTGCCTTGACGGGGCGAGCGAGCTAACATTTCAATGGCTATTAAAACAAACTAAAACCTCCTGATAGTGTTTTGATGTAAATGGAAATATATAGAAACGAGTGCAGATGACATCTTTTTTCTCTTGTTCTGTTTTATACATGAACTGGGCTGTTACTCCTGGCTGTTGCAGCCGCTCTGAGTACAGGCGCAACACCATTTTTTCTGTATGTACTGTATGTATTTTATGCTGTAACACCAGTTCGTCATTTTTGCTGCTGTTCCTTTTTCCATGTTTTTGTTTTCAACCCCAAATGGGAAGTGCTGCTTGGTGCGTGTATAAATGAAACCCACCATTTTCTGCCTCTCCGTAGCTGAAAAGCAGCAGGAGGAGCATGTAGTTGCTCAGAAGAGCAGCTTTTGGTACATTGGTTAGGACTCGCTCTACAAAGAGGTGCCTCTATTTACCCGGGGCGAGCAAGCTTATGTTTCAATGGCCATTAAAACAAACTAAAACCTCCTGATAGTGGTTTGTTGTACATGGAAATATATAGAAACGAGCGCAGATGACATCTTTTTTTAACTTGTTACAGGTATTTTTAGGTTTGCTTATATATAATTTATAAAACATAATAACCATTAGGTCACTCTTTATATAATATCTTTATCTTCATAAATTAATTTTCAGACAATTAACAGACTAACCTGAAGGTTGTTTAGTGTGGTTTGGGACTGTGGATACAATTTGGTTAACAAAATAGTGTTTTTTGTGATTTTTATCAGTCAGATAACAATTTGCAGCTTTACCCGGGTAATCCTCAGAATTCAGTCAACTGTAACCTGCTGAAAATCCAAGAAATCCAAGATGCATTTGGATACTTTGCAGTTTACCCGGATAAAGTCAGATGTTTCATTGCACATCACACTTCATCCAGCAACACTAGGGTAAGGTGCGTTTTACCCGGGTAAAACACCGCAGAAAACCGGAGTACCCAGAGGCCTCTGGATGCTTTGCAGATTACCTGGATAAAGTCCAAGATTTAATTTTGCTTCGGACTTTTGCTAATGACGCCTGGGTAATGTCAGGATTACCAGGGCAATCCGAAACTTAACTGCACAGTCATGGCCGAAATTGTTGGCACCCCAGACATTTTTCCAGAAAATCAAGTATTTCTCACAGAAAGGTATTGCAGTAACTCATGTTTTGCTATACACATGTTTATTCCCTTTGTGTGTATTGGAACAAAACAAGAAAAAGGGAGGAAAAAAAGCAAATTGAACATAATGTCACACAAAACTCCAAAAATGGGCTGGACAAAATTCTTGGCACCCTTTTAAAATTGTGAATAAATAAGATTGTTTCAAGCATGTGATGCTCCTGTAAACTCACCTGGGGCAAGTAACAGGTGTGGGCAATATAAAAATCACACCTGAAAGCAGATAAAAAGGAGAGCAGTTCACTTAGTCTTTGCATAGTGTGGCACAGACAGACACACATAGCATGTACAACAGAAAGAGAAGAGAACTGTCTGAGGACTTGTAACCTTGAGAATGTTGATATTTTTCCACAATTTTGGTTCTCAAGTCCATCTCCAGAGATCTAGATTTGTCTTTGTCCACAGTGCGCAACATTATCAAGAAGTTTGCAACCCATGGCACTGTAGCTAATCCCTCTGTGGGTGGACGGAAGAGAAAATTGAAAGGTTGCAACGCAGGATAGTCCGGATGATGGATAAGCAGCCCCAAACAAGTTCCAAAGAAATTCAAGCTGTCCTGCAGCCTCAGGGAGCAACAGTGTCAGTGCGAACTATCCGTCGACATTTAACCACTTCAATGCGGAGGACGCGCTCAGCGCGTCCTCCGCATTACTGCTGGTATGCGGAGGATGCGCTGAGCGCGTCCTCCCATTGGGGTCAGCGTTCGGCCGGGTTCCGGCCGATCGCTGGCCCCCCCGGTGCGGGCTGACATCCTCGATGTCAGCCCGGCATCCGGAACCGCAGCCGCTGAAATTAGGTGTCATCGCGGCAGCGCGATGACACCTAATTCAGGCGCCCCCCCCCCTGCATGTGCGGAGGAGGCGCCTGAAAGGGAGGGGGGAGGTCCTTCGGACCTCTCTCCCTCCCGATCGGCGGCATTGCGGGGGTTAACCCAGGCACCATTTGGAAGGGCACAGCCTGCCCTTCCAAATGGTGCCTGGCATTAACCCCTGGGGAGCTGGATCGCGAATCGGCGCTGAAAAGCGCCGGTTCGCGATCCTTTCCCGGAGCTGGCCGACACCTTGGATGTCGGCCAAGCCTCCGGGAACTCCCCCTGAGGACTGGCGTCATCGTGCGTAGCACGATGATGCCAGTCCTAGAGTTAACCCCTAACTGCCACCAACGGTGGAGATAGGGAGTTCCAATGAACTCCCGATCCGTGGCAGCTAGGGCTTAAAGTTTGGTATGGTTGGATCGGCCAGAGCATGGCCGTTCCAACGATACCAAACACTACTGTGAAAAATTTTGTAAAAAAAAAAAAAAAAAAAAATTCTTTTTTTTTGGTTTGTTAATGCAGCAATATTGTTCCCATTTCAATTATAATGTGAACAATGATGCTGCACTAACGATTTTTGTATGCGGTGCGTTTGTTAAAAATCGCGTAATTTTCCCCAAAAAAAATGTAACGAGACCCCATCTCTAATTTTTTTAACAAGCGCACCCCATACAAAATATAACCGCAATTGCTCGCATGTTAAAATGTGAAAAAAAACACTTTACACGTTGTAAATTATTGAAAATACATATTTTATTGCATTTTTTGTTATAATATACAGACATGACATAACGTATACATATAATAATGACATATTATGAATCTACCGAGTCTGACGGAAAGAACGATATATAATATGTCTGGGTAATATACTAAAATAAGCCTTCAAAACACGTTTAAACATGATGAGCAAAACCGGTAAAAATGACCTCAGCACAGAGGCGGGAAAAGCCTCAGCAGCGAAAGGGTTAAATGAAATGAAACGCTATGGCAGGAGACCCAGGAGGACCCCACTGCTGACACAGACATAAAAAAGCAAGACTACAGTTTGCCAAAATGTACTTGAGTAAGCCAAACTCCTTCTGGGAAAACATCTTGTGGACAGATGAGACCAAGATAGAGCTTTTTGGTAAAGCACATCATTCTACTGTTTACCGAAAACGGAATGAGGCCTACAAAGAAAAGAACACCGTACCTACAGTGAAATATGGTGGAGGTTCAATGATGTTTTGGGGTTGTTTTGCTGCCTCTGGCACTGGGTGCCTTGAATGTGTGCAAGGCATCATGAAATCTGAGGATTACCAAAGGATTTTGGGTCGCACTGTAGAGCCCAGTGTCAGAAAGCTGGGTTTGCGTCCGAGCTCTTGGGTCTTCCAGCAGGACAATGACCCCAAACATACGTTAAAAAGCACCCAGAAATGGATGGCATCAAAGCGCTGGAGAGTTCTGAAGTGGCCAGCAATGAATCCAGATCTAAATCCCATTGAACACCTGTGGAGAGATCTTAAAATTGCTGTTGGGAAAAGGTGCCCTTCCAAAAAGAGAGACCTGGAGCAGTTTGCAAAGGAAGAGTGGTCCAAAATTCCGGGTGAGAGGTGTAAGAAGCTTATTGATGGTTATAGGAAGCGACTGATTTCAGTTATTTTTTCCAAAGGGTGTGCAGCCAAAAATTAAGTTAAGGGTGCCAAGAATTTTGTCCAGCCTGCTTTTGGAGTTTTGTGTGACATTATGTCCAATTTGCTTTTCTTCCTCTTTTTTTTTTTTGTTTTGTTTTGTTCCAATACACACAAAGGGAATAAACATGTGTATAGCAAAACGTGTTACTGCAATACTTTTCTGTGAGAAATACTTGATTTTCTGGAAAATTGTCTGGGGTGCCAACAATTTCGGCCATGACTGTATATCAATTCAACAAGCAACAAAATACTTTGAGATGGGCAATATAGACTTTTGCTTTGTTTTAAATGTCATAAATAAAGCTAGTAGACTTGTGCAGCGAGCAAAAGAAACGTTTTTTTCTGAATCTTTTCATTAAACTTTTTGTTGTGATTCAGACTATCTGAAAATTTCTCCATGCTGTGATTCGTTTCATCCGTGAAATTCATTTTGGATGAACTGAATCATGCAATGAAATGTGTGCTCGTAGGCAATGTCAATAACTTGCGGGCAAATGGTATCTGGCAGTGAATGGGTTAATGCAGTTGTGGCTGGCTAGCAGTTGTTAGACAAAAATCCCTGTAAAAACATTAAAATAAATTAGGGTGTTATGCGGCTCATTATGATCCCATAAGCAATAACTATGCCCAGTCTGAAATTACGCATGTGAGGACATGTCTCCTATGTTACCATGCCAGGACTGCTATGGTTAATATATTAATGACTGGGCAGGTATTGTCCCGCAGTCGTTAATTATGGGGGCTCTGCAGTACTAGACAGGGGGTTAACATGTCCTCCACCAACTCCACCCATGTGCAGTGATTGCAGGATGACAATAGACTTGCAGAGAGGACATGCCACTCTCCACACTCTAACCCAGATCTAGAGCTTTAGTGGAAGCAATTTAAAAAAATGGGGGAAGGAGGAAATGCAATCGCCTTCACACACAGCCATGTGCATCAGGTGAGGTGTATGGTATATCCACAGAGGGAGGATATGCCACAACCATGGCCAGTGGTAGCGGCTATCAATAAAACAAGGGGAGAGAGACCTGCAATTGTCCCCTCCACCTATTCATGGGCATTTGGGCACCAGATAGGGGGCTGGACAAAAGTCATAGTGGTGAACGTGCCAACGTGCCACTTTCCACACCCAGGCCCCACTTGACAACCTTTAGAAAAAATCCAGGCATTTAAGATGTGAGGCCTTCTCACATTCAGTATAAATTTCTTCATCTGTCCTGAATAGTATATAATCTATGGGGGTTCAGTAAGTAAAAAAGCGGTAAAATAACAGGTAAACATATACATAGCAAAAGTTACGAATTTGCCAACATATCCTGTTCTCAACGCCGAGCAAGCAGAGATAGACAAAGGACCAGGCACTCAAGCTTTGGTTTGAATATTTAAGGCCAGGCTGAATAGAGGCTGTTGTATACCTGAAAAATTGCCTTGATGCTCTATTCAATATTCGATCTGAAGCTGTTGTGGCTGGACTTCTTTCTTCTCTACAGTCTGTGCTTACAGAATGGCCCCGCGTGTCTCCATCTGCACCTGAAATTAAGGCTTATTTTTGTAACTTTGGTGACTGTGTGCAAAGTTCTGTTCTCTCTGACTTAGCACAACAAAAATTAAAAACCTTGAGGGGTTATTCAGAGAGCACCGAAATGTCACCGACATTTCGGCGCTCTCCAATTCGTCACACTTCAACGAGTTAAATTCGCCGACCCTGCGGTTAATTCGGCATTCACCACAGGGTCCCTGAAGTGCAACAAAACGACCCGCCGAACGCATCCGAAAAAAAACGCCACAAAACCGCTGAATCAGAAAACCAACCAAAAACCGCCGAACAAATCAAAAAATCGCCCAAAAAACGCTGAATCGATCTAGAAAACCACCAACGACCCGCCAAACAGACTGCTGACCAGCTGCCCTGAAAAAGCTGACAAGCTGACGAAAAGGAGTAAAACAAAAAAAGACAAAAAGGCAACTTTTAGGCTAGGGTCAGACGAACGCAGCTTTAACGTGCGTTTAGCCGCACAAAATCACGGCCGTGCTAGCAGCAAATGACGTCCAATGCCGGGGAACACACGAAGTACGGCCGCACGAAAGTTCGTCCGCGCAACGCAAGTGGCAAACGAACGCATTTTTTCGAGAACGTCAAACCGCTACTACTGACGTACAGAGTGCGCTGCGGCCGCATAGCGGCGTGTGTGTATTGGGAGACATCAGACGCTGCTAATGTCCGGCCAACATAACGTCCAGACACAAAAAGTGTTTTATTGATGATCCGTACAAAATCACGGACGAAAAGGCGCATCGTATGACCGCTACCGCGTATTCGTGAAAAAATATGTCCGTTCGTTCGACCGCACTTTTCCACGGTCGACGCGAAAAATGCGTTCGTCTGACCCTAGCCTTAAAAGTGTTTAAAAAAAAAAAACAGTGCATGAAAATACCTGGAAATAATATCTAAGGCCCTATGAATAATAATAAAAAGGTCTGTTACAGATAAAAACACACCATTTTAAGAAAATTGGGAAAAAATGCACCCAAAAAATCCCCAGAAAAACCTAAAAAAATAAGGGCTCTATTACATTTTTTTTCACAAAAATGCTCGCGCAGTGCGTTAATTTGTGCGCGATGCGTTAAACGTTAACACGCGTAAATTAACACTGGTATTACAATCCTCACGCATTTTTTCATCCGTGAAAAAATAACACACGTAAAAATGAAATGCAAAAACACGCACGCATTAACGTTGCTTGCAGAAATCAGTGTGCGGACTGTTTTTTTTCGTGCGATTCAGCCAATCAGAATTCCGCATAGAAGGCTTATCAATAAATTGCAATCTTTGAACTTGGATTCCAATATTGTTGAATGGATTAGGCAGTGGCTGAGTGACAGGCAACAGAGGGTTGTGGTAAATGGAGTTTATTCGGCGCAAGGTCTTGTTACCAGTGGGGTACCTCAGGGGTCAGTACTTGGACCCATTCTCTTTTAATATTTTTATTAGTGATATTGCAGAAGGTATTAATGGTAAAGTATGTCTTTTTGCTGATGACACAAAGATTTGCAACAGGGTTGACGTTCCTGGAGGGATCAGCCAAATGACAAATGATTTAGGTAAACTAAAAAAATGGTCGGAGTTGTGGCAATTGAGTTTTAATGTGGATAAGTGCAAGATAATGCAACTGGGGCATAAAAACACAAGAGCTGAATATAGAATATTTGATACATCTGAGGGTTGGGATTTAGGGGTTATTATTTCAGAGGATCTAAGGGTAAGTAGTCAATGTAATAGAGCAGCAGGAAAAGCTAGCAGAATGCTTGGTTGTGTAGGGAGAGGTATTAGCAGTAGGAAAAGGGAAGTGTTCATGCCACTGTACAGAGCACTGGTGAGACCTCACTTGGAGTATTGTGTGCTGCATCCAGAAGGATATAGACATCTTAGAGAAAGTTCAGAGAAGGGCTACTAAAATGGTGTACGGCTTGAAGGAGAAAAGTTACCAGGAAAGGCTTAATGATCTTAAGATGTACAGCTTGGAAAAAAGACGAGACAGAGGAGATATGATAGAAACATTTAAATATGTAAAGGGAATCCACAAGGTAGAGGAAGGGAGTATATTTAAAAGGAAACAAAATAGCAAAACAAGAGGACATAGTCTTAGATTAGAGGGGCAAAGGTTTACAAGTAACATCAGGAAGCATTATTTTACTGAGCGGGTGGTGGATACATGGAACAGCCTTCCAGTTGAAGTAGAGGCCAAAACAGTGAATTTAAGCAGGCATGGGATAGGCATAAGGCTATCCTAAATAAAAGATAAATCCAGGTAACGTATCCATGTAATTGGGCAGACTAGATGGGCCGAAAGGTTCTTATCTGCCAACATTTTCTGTTTCTAAGAACCACAATTATCTCCCGTTAAGTTTAAGCGCCTGTCAAAATCAATCTGAGTATATATGCTGCAGCAATAATAAAAACACACACAACTTCTCCATTTTATTGTTTGGGTATGCGTAGAATGTGTAACTATACATTGCTGTATTTTTATTTTTCGGCTGGTGTATTCGGTTTCGGCCAGGATGTTCAGATTTGCCATTAACATCAGCTTTTCAAAGATGTTAAAATTATGCGCGCAAACTTTGTCCGTTATAGATTGTCCGTGCATAGATTGCAATACCATCTGCATACCAGCACACAACATTGTGAGCACAAATGCGTTTAAGTATAGGACACGCAAAGTACAGTACGCTCGCAAAGGGTTCGCGCAGGTCCACCCGCGTTAGACGTTAACGCACATTTTTTGCGCGGATGTTATAATACGACGTTCTGCGCAAAGGGTTTTGCCACTTGCATTAATGCGTTTTTGCACACGCATTAACGTTTGCGCAAAGAATTTAACCCTTTCGCTGCTGAGGTTTTTCACACCTCTGTGCTGAGGTCATTTTTACCGGTTTCGCTCATCATGTTTAAATGCGTTTTGAAGCCTTATTTTAATATATGACCCAGACATATTATATATCGTTCTTTCCGGCAGACTTGGCAGATTCATAATATGTCATTATTATTAGGGATGTGCGTTTCGGAATTTCTGAATTTTCCCGAAATTTCCCGATTCGTGTTTTCGGATGCGGCCGAATTTCTGAAAATTTTTAGATCCAAAAATGTCAGATCCGAAATGTTTTCCGAGCCGAAACGAAATATTTTCGAATGGACTTGAAATGTGTCAAATGAACAGAACAGAACAGATGTTCCGAAAAACGAAAATTTTCCGAAAAAACGAAAAGTCGATACAAAAAACTAGCAAAATGACACGAAAAATACGAAAAATGGTCGATATTCCGAAAAATGTGCAATTCCAAAAAACGAAAATTTCCGAAATCACGAAAAGTCGATACAAAAAACGAGCACAGTGACACGAAAATACGAAAAATGGTCGAAATTCCGAAAAAAAAATGTACCCGAAAAACGGGCCGAATCTAACCGAAATCGGTCGAAACGAGCCGAATCGAAAAGTTTAAATATCCGAAAAATCGAACCGAAAAAAAAATCGGTGCACAAGCCTAATTATTATATGTATACATTATGTCATGTCTGTATATTATAACAAAAAATGCAATAAAATTAGAATTTTCAATAATTTACAATGTGTAAAGTGTTTTTTTTCCCATTTTAACATGCGAGCAATTGCGGTTATTTTTTCTATGGGGTGCTCTTGTTAAAAAATTAGAGATGGGAACTCATTACATTTTTTTTTGGGGAAAATTTCGCTATTTTTAACAAACGCACCGCATACAAAAATCGTTAGTGCAGCGTCATTGTTCACATTGTAATTTAAATGGGAACAATATTGCTGCATTAACAAAACCAAAAAAAACTTAATTTTTTTATTTTTTTAAAAAACTTTTTACATGGTCAAGTCTGGTATCGTTGGAAAGGCCATGCTCTGGCCGATCCAACCATATCAAACATTAACCCCTAGCTGCCACGGATTGGGAGATAGGGGGTTCCAATGAACCCCCTATCTCCACCATTGCTGGCAGCTAGGGGTTAACTCCAGGACAGGCGTCATCGTGCTATGCACGATGATGCCAGTCCTCAGGGGGAGTTCCCGGAGGCTTGACCGACATCCAAGATGTCGGCCAGCTCCGGGAGAGGATCACGATCCGGTGCATTTCAGCACCGAATCATGATCCAGCTCCCCAGGGGTTAATGACAGCCACTGTTTGGAAGGGCAGGCTGTGCCCTTCCAAACAGTGCCTGGATTATCCCGGTGCACCCCAGCGATCGGGAGGGAGAGAGGTCCGAAGTACCTCCCCCCCCCTCCCTTTCAGGCGCCTCCTCCTTACACGCGGGGGGGCGCCTGAATTAGATGTCATCGCGCTGCCGCAATGACATCTAATGGTGCCGGCGGCGGTCCCGGGTGCTGGGCTGACATTGAGGATGTCAGCTTGCACCGGGGGGCACAGCGATCGGCCGGAGTCCTCCGCACGCAACCCTACCTGCGGGTGGATGCGCTGAGCGCGTCCTCCACAGCGAAAGGGTTAATAGAGTGAAATGGATAATTTCAGTCCTTCCTCGGATGCCAGCCTCTGTTCTAATCAGTGGAGAAACCAGGTAAGTTAAGGTGCACGCTTAAAGAAAGAAATCACACGGACAACGAAGGGGTCTATGCGGCCTCTGGTCAAAGCCAATGATCTCTCTGTTTAATGATAGGTTTCGATACATGTTTTATAGTAGTTTTCTGCGTAAGCGAGTGGGAGTCAACTTAACATTTTAGTCAACTTCAGCATAAAATTGTGTACATACAGATTTATTTTATTAAATAAATGAGAATCAAACATCAGCTATTTCCAAAGTATCATGCGTCATCGGCGTAGTCAGCCGTTTTTCTACATTCATGGGTGTGTGGATGTTCTGTTCTGTTCTAGGATGCAGGATGGGCTTGATACCAGAATAAGACTCCTCATGGCTTTGTGGTTAGCTTATTCTTTCGAAACAGCGGAGTTACGCAAGATACATTTTGATTCTCTCTAAAATGACAATTGTATTAATCATCTTTTAAAGACCTATTAAACTTAAATGAGCATTTTTCTAGGCCTTTGAATATTATTAAAGCAGATACATATTCTTGTCCATAACAGTCCCCCCTAAAAATGCACATTTCTCAAGTGTCCCCTTGGAGACGAGCCACGCCTTCATCCGTTCCCCTAATAGTCTCGCCAGCCATCCCAAATCTTCTCCAAGTTTGAGACGAATAATCCTATTGATCCAACCCCTTTGTACCTTGGATTTAGGCATGACTAGACTGGTGGGTCAAGAATCGGGACTACATCTCGTCTTCCAATGTGTCACTAACCTTGTCTCATAGTTAATTTAGATACGGGTGTCCCGAGGGAGGGGGTAGATGGACTCATTGCTCTGTGGTTGTTGCATCACTATAGGTGTAGCTTTTCATAAGACTCAGTTGTAGTTATCTCCATAAATTGTAGGTTACCATAAGAGTTGTCTATGTCTACCCCAGTTTCCCCACATAAGTGACTAAGCATAACAGGGGTAGTGGATTCCACAGTTCTTTCTACAACCTTTTTAATGCAGGGTAAAACACAACATCCAATCACCGCCAACAGAACCATTACTACTAGGATAACTATTTGTGTGAGGATCTTCTGCCAGCCGCTCATCCAAACAAAATACCAATCCAATGGATCCGTAATACCAGAGTTCTTCTTCAGTTCCTCAGACAGGTCTTCCAATTGTTTAATGCTTTAGTGACCTTACCAGTGGGACCTGTGTTATCCGGGATAAAGGTGCAACAGGAGCCACCAGTACCTTTTAGCATCTTACAGGCCCCACCCCTCTCTGCCAGTAGCATGTTGAGGGCCATGCGGTTCTGGAAGGTCATCGCAGAGGTCGGGCCTAGCTGGTCGGCCAAACCCTGGAGGGCATCTCGGATATAGTTAACAAACCTCTGCTGGTTGTAATAGATGTAGTTAATCCAATCAACATTCTTGTTGATGGTTATCATGGGGATTAAAGATTCGAATCCCGCCTTTACCTGGTCTCTAGCTTTGAACTCATTAGGCACCCCCTTGGGACTCCTATGACATCTATGTAGATGTGTGGATCGAAACTGCCAGGTACAGGTTTCACCTGTCTCCTTTGTCTAGTGAGTCTGGGGGTGTGGGCTATTGGCAGATCATCATCAGAGGGCAGGATGTGGAGGGGCATGATGGCTTTAGCCAAGGCACACTCACCGTCCCACACACCTACTAAGCGGGAGCTGACTCGCTGGTCACCGCAGATCCATTAGACATCTCCCAGGGATATCACCTGGTTTTGCACTTTCTCCTTCTCCACAGCGCTGTACCACACACAATAACCTTCTGTGAAGTTCCCAACTACCCGGGCACCGGTCCCCCAAGAGGAGTAACAGGTGTAGTTCCCGGGGTAGATAGTGATACTCTCTGAGAGTCTGGGTTTTGTGTCTGGAGGGGGTATTTGGATTTCCATTCTTTGCAAGCATCGTGATTTAGAGTGTTGTTCGTAAACAAACTGAGAAAACATTCCTCGATATCCTCGGGGATATTGAGAGGTACCGTACCTAGATGAGGCCTAGCACTATCACACACATAGCAATTGGTTCTGTTGTGGGACTGAGCACAATATTTCATCCATTCTAACCAAACATTCATATCCGAGTAACCTGTTTCCATGGCCATAGTATCCTCGAACGTGGGATTAGCGATGGCTACTATACCATTGAAAGAGATCATCATGTGGTGATTAAGGGGTTTGGACTGTTGTTGCGGAGGGACCCAGTCAGGGGCAAGGTACATATCTCGTAGGTGGAATTTTTCGAGGCTCCAGGGATTCTCTGACCCCCCTTTTTCCCATATTCCCAGAATATAGGTACCAGCATCCCCGGGTCCAGGATTTTCTAGGGTTAGGATTAGTTTCAGTGCCGTCGCCCCTGTTCTAGATTTAAATACTGTGCCATCATCTGATTCCTGCAATTCTTGGGCGGGGCATGTGTTTGGGGCCATTTTAAGTGTCATGCGAGCAAGAAGTGATTTACCATTGTTATCCTTTCTGTCTAGGGCGATCTGTGGCTTGTGCTCCCAGGGAACCCAGTATTCCATCCCACCGATGCCCAGCTGCCACACTCCTGTCCCCAATAGCTATTGGTAACGCACATATGTATATCGTAGTTATGTGGGATCCCATTTCCCCGGATACACTGCAGGCAGGGCCCTGGGCACGGGTTTACATCACAATAGTTAGAGGAATTGTACCAGAAAGTGGTTAGTTTGTTTTCGGTGGCAGCAACTGCCGTGGCATAAGCAATCTGTTTGACAACCTGTGGAATTATGCTAATGCCCACCTGTTCCCCCACAACTTCTTGCACCATAGTAACAGCTGCCTGTCCCATTATGACAGCCACATTTTGCCCCTGGATTCCCACCCCCAAATGAGAAGGATATACATAATCATGGTTGGGTTGTTGTCTGGTCCGTTTCTGGTGTACAGGTCTTTTTACAGTGGGACGTGTGGATCCAGGTGGATTTTCCTTCAAGCTTTACTGACATTGCTGTTGTGAGGAGGACCTGGAAAGGACTGTCGTATCTGGGCTCAAGTGGATTTTTCCGAAAAAACTTCTTCACTAGTACCCAATCTCCCGGGACTAGTTGAGTGCCATCAATACTTCCAGGGTCTGGAATGCAAGAGAACACCTGACCATAGATATCAGTTAATGTTTTTGAAACACTGGTGACCTATTTTACTAGGCTGTCAGATTGTAACTGTAATTGTTGAGGGAAATAGCACCCTAGTCTGGGGGCCATGCCGAACAGTATTTCGAAAGGTGACCATTGTGTAGACCGATGAGGGCATTCATCAATGTTTTTGAGAGGTGTGAGGGCCCATGTGCCCATTGTACTACAGCCGGATAGAGTGCCTTAGGTAAGCACACTTTATTTCTTATGCAGAGGAGTCCGTGCATGCTTGTGGCCCCCCTTTTCTCCCAGTCTCCCTTATCACTGTGTAATGCAGAGCCCTGCAACTGTGTGAGTTGTAGTTCTGAGACAGGAGTCTGTACTAGTAGTGGGACTAGCTGCTCGAGTTCCTTTTCCTGTATCTGAGTGGCAGTTTGTTTTGCTGCCTGGTCTGCTAGATGATTTAATATCAGCTTCTGGTGTATTAAGCTTTCCATGTGCTTTTACTTTTAGCACTGCAACCTGCTGTGGTAGAAGTAAAGCGTCCATAAGGGACTGTATGGCTTTCCCATGTTTAACAGGTGTGCCTGCTGCTATCAGGAAACCCCGATTTCGCCCAAGCACGCCGAAATCAAGGGTGACCCCCGTACTCATATCTTGAGTCTGTGTATATATTGGCTGTCTTTTGAGCACTGATTATGCAGGCCTGTGTAAGTGCGTGTAGTTCTGCTTTTTGGGCGAAAGCGGTGGGGGCGAGAGGGGAAATTCACTTGTGACTGCGCACCCAGTGTGATATTTCCCAGACTCGTCTTCAAAGCGGGAGCCATACAGTGTCAGGTAAGGGGCTGTGAAGAGGAGTATTGGGCAGTGGCACCAGTATTGCACACAGAGGGCAGGTGTGCTGTTTCTGGGAACTATCAACATCGTCACCTCGTCACCACCCCCCTCAGGAAAATGAAAGAGAGCAGCGGGGTTGAGACACTCTCATCTGGTGAGAGTGTCATTATCAGGGAGCAGGAGGGAACATTGCGGGCGCAGGTGCCTTGTGGAACACAGTTATTTGTGCTGAGTTTTTTTTGGAGGCAGGCAGAAACGTCATGCGGTGCCAATACTCGGGGCTGCTCACGTCTTTCTTTTCATTATGCAAATTAATACTTAATCAGCAGGCATCACTAGACTGTTGTAACTAATATCTTGAGCTGTTAGAGAATTGGGGGACAAAACTTTTCTGGCATTAGTAACTTTATCATGTACATAGCTAGGTCACACTCTGTGGGGTCGTCTTTAACTAGAAAATCCTCTAAATTTAACTAGAAAATAAAAACCTGCAATCCAGATATTAGAGCTGGTGTCAGGCGCTGGCACTTGGTATCTTCAGATCCAGTAGGGGCTATCCAGCCTAGTGTCTCGTCCTCCGAGGGTGAGATGGTGAAGGGAAAAATACAAAAGGAGAAATATTGCGCAGCCTGTGATAACTCAATGAGTATATTAGGTGGAAGGGAGATATACTCACACTTTAAGGTGCCAATTTGATTAACAGGCACCAAACAGTATGCAGATCGGTGGATTAAACTCAGGGGCACCGATTCCCCTCTCAGCGATCCAGGAGCAGAAGATCCAAACCTCCAAGATGTCTTTTCAGAATGTAGGAAGGATAAAATCACCAGGAAATCAGTCGAGATGATAAAATCCACAAACGGTTTATTAAAATACACCTCAAACGCGTTTCGCTACTCAGAGCTTCATTAGTGGGTGTAATCACTGATGAAGCTCTGAGTAGCGAAACGCGTTTGAGGTGTATTTTAAAGATTGTTTTAATAAACCGTTGTGGATTTTATCATCTCGACTGATTTCCTGTTGATTTTATCCTTCCTACATTCTGAAAAGACATCTTGGAGGTTTGGATCTTCTGCTCCTGGATCGCTGAGAGGGGAATCGGTGCCCCGGAGTTTAATCCACCGATCTGCATACTGTTTAAGGTGCCAATTTGATTAACAGGCACCAAAGTGTGAGTATATCTCCCTTCCACCTAATATACTCATAGAGTTATCACAGGCTGCGCAATATTTCTCCTTTTGTATTTTTCCCTTCACCATCTCACCCTCGGAGGACGAGACACTAGGCTGGATAGCCCCTACTGGATCTGAAGATACCAAGTGCCAGCGCCTGACACCAGCTCTAATATCTGGACTCTCTACTCTAACGGATTTGGGGATTTACGGTTTCCTCTGGTTTGCCCTGCTGCTGCACATCGTCTCTGGCCAGTATTCATCAACTTTCAATATATATGTTTTTTATTATTTTTTGGGATTGAGGACTGTCTTTCTGTACCCTATTCTTGATTTTTGTACTCTATAGACTCACTGGTTATTTTTTTACTCTGACTCTGTGTTTTTTTTATTTTTTTGTTTAACATCCTGGATGTATCTTTACATTCTGCTGGTGACTCTCGGATTTATTCCCTATACATCCTAGATTATTTCTAACCTATTTTACATCGTTCATATATATTTTTTCTATATATTTTTTTTTCTGCTTACTGGTTTTATGATTTTACAGAGTTGTTTCTCTAATTATTATTTATGTCACTTTGAAGTGTTTCTTCATTTATTCAGTGTTATTTCACATATATTTATACTTTTTGCATTATAATTTTGGTTTCTGATTATCAGTGGACAGCTGGTTTTCATATCCTTTCTATTTAAGGTGTTTTTACTTTATTACAACTGTCCAACTGCGTTTTTTACTTCTTTGCAAGTGTCTATTCTTAGAATTGAGTTACAGGTGTATTAATCCTATCTACCACTGTATTTAAATTCTAGTCACCACATCTTGTTCTTCATTCATCATTCTAATCATTCCGTTCGATTAGTAATATAGCATATACACTTTGTTTTCTTTTATTTCCCTGCTTTGATAATAGAGCCATCTAGTGGCGCCACACAGACACTGCACTCTTTCCTTCACTGTTTAAAAAACCTGCAATCCTCTGATACCGACAGTTTGCATACTATCCATTTTAAACTAAAATAAGCTATTGCAGGAGGTAAAAAAAACTTGCTCTACCTTTTAAATTGCATAGAGTTGTATATTTCTTTTTTTTCTCTCTACAGGGTTAAAATATCTGCATGTTCATAGAAAAAAAAGAGGAACCAATTTAATCTTTCTAGTCTCACTTTCTGGTCTGCGTCCTGCTTCCTTTTTTTTCTACATAAAAAAAACCTAATACGGGATATTTTAAAGCTCACTTTTTTTTTTTCTGGACACTTAACTCTACTGGGCTCCATAGCACTCTGTCCTGCGGAGCAATACTGATAGAATGTGTAGCCTCTCTATCCCGAGAATATTTTGTATAAAACTATTTTCTACTAAAATAAAACAGTACGGCGTTAGCAAAAAATCCCTCCATCTACAAGAATAATAATTCCGCATACGTACGTCTTGTACTTCACATATACACTACAACAGTAAACAACGCAGATTCTCTTTGCAAGCACCTAACAATGGAATCATGTCATAAACAAAGCAGGTGTCATGTCTCATCTGTCTACTTTGCTTTTGGTCTTTGCTTACCGTGCTTTACATCTCTGACATACATACATACATACATACATACATACTATTCACCTACATGTCCTTCTTAATGCTCTCTACTGGAAAGCAACCTTTAGTTGCCATATCTAGGATAGGCTTTCCTAACCTCTTCTCACATTGACTCATAAACTATCATCCGCATCCTATATATTATCAGATTTTGGTTTAAAATAACTTTCATCCCACTTATAAAAATTAATCATATTTTGTATCCAGTTACACGAGTCGGAACAGGCGTCCCTGTCCAACCGCCGATTAAATTTATACCTTTTTCGTCTCATACTTTATATACATATACATCAATATATACAAATACACACACTATATACACATATATATTACATTTATAGTAGTTGCTTGGTCAGACATCATCTTGGTGGAAAGGCCTAAACCAGGGATTGTGGGTGGTGGGAAATTATCAGATACAATGGCAGTATCCTGCTAAGGGCCATTGGCTGCATCCGGCCTTTGGGGGGCCGTCGCCTGCAGGGTGCTTTACAATCCCGTTTGAAATGGCTGGATTCTTCACAATTAAAACAGGTTCTTGGTGGACGCCCCCCTCCCCACCAGGCTCCCTTTCCACGGTGCCTGCTGTTATACTGAGAGTGGGCTGCTGTGTCCAGGTGACATTATTCTTGGGCGTAGGGAGTATTTCCTGGGTGTTTTGGTGGGAAGGGTAGGTGGTGTCTAAATTGGGCAAATGAGGCATAATAGGGGATATAGTCGGTGCCTGACTTGCGGTCGCTGATGGGGGTGTGGCAGGACTAGGCGTGTAGTATGCCCCATCTGTACTTAGAACAGGGTAAAGACTCGTGGGGGCTGATTTTTCTATTTTCTTTTTGGATATCTCGCCATAAGAAGGAGGCTCAGGTCTCGGGGTGAGATAATAGTAATTAGTTTTTCCCTTCTTCCTTTCCACTGTTTCTATCCACCCTTCTTTCTCAATCTCCTTTGCAACTCTATACCATGCTTCTGCTACATTCCATAATCCATTATCTATCAACATTTCTTTTTTATTCTTCAATAAACTTCTCCATTCCTCTGCTTTCTACCGAGAAGTTTCATCACATTCCGTTTTCCTGTTCTTTCCTCAACTAACTTACATGGGGTAATCCATTAACTATCATGGCTACTCTGTTCATTACCCATTCTTTGATCGTTAGCTCTTTTCCTGATCAATTTCACATTCACGTAGTTTATCAACAGTCAGAAATGAGGATAGACCTATATCTATCATGTCCTATTTTAACCACGACAATAAAGCATCTCGTCCTCTCCTATATTCCAAATATAGGACCCTCCTAGGAGGTGTAGCTAGCACCTCTCTATCGCAGCATATATACCTTACAGGTGCTTCGTCACCTGTTCCTACTAGATATATATATTCTTGTGAGTTACTACTAGATATGCCTAATGCATCAACTATATATCGATATTCACAAAAACCCCTCTGACTGTCAATCAAACTATACTTCAATCAGAGATATATCGCGTCCTACTACCAAGCTTGTGTTCACCTGTTACTGTTAGATGCATACCTGGTAGGACTTTCCTATTACATCACATCACCTGCTATCGCCTGGAGATAGCTAACCAGGTACACCCCACTTGTTACCACAGGATCACGATAATCTCTCTGATTAACAACCAAACCACAATGCTTTATCAGAAAATATGCCGTCAATTCAAAGAACCGGGAACAGACGTACAAACAGACAACTGGCATGCGATTCGTGGGTCAGTATAACAGGCACCTCGGCAAAGTTAAATAAAACCCCACTTTTGATGCCTTTCCCAAGTGTCACACTGGGGTTTCCCGGGGTAGGATCATAAACCAGAACACATCACCGGTAAGATATAAAAAGGTATCTTACCTGTGAGGTTACGAAGTTGATCAGGTTCCGGTTCTGGTGTTGTCCCGCCAGGAAATCCTTGGTGGTGGCACGATGGTAAAGACGTTTAACCCAGGGCCCCACGTTGGGTGCCAAATTGAAATGGATAATTTCAGTCCTTCCTCGGATGCCAGTCTCTGTTCTAATCAGTGGAGAAACCAGGTAAGTTAAGGTGCACGCTTAAAGAAAGAAATCACACAGACAACGAAGGGGTCTATGCGGCCTCTCTGGTCAAAGCCAATGATCTCTCTGTTTAATGATAGGTTTCGATACATGTTTTATAGTAGTTTGCTGCGTAAGCGAGTGGGAGTCAACTTAACATTTTAGTCAACTTCAGCATAAAATTGTGTACATACAGATTTATTTTATTAAATAAATGAGAATCAAACATCAGCTATTTCCAAAGTATCATGCGTCATCGGCGTAGTCAGCCGTTTTTCTACATCATGGGTGTGTGGATGTTCTGTTCTGTTCTAGGATGCAGGATGGGCTTGATACCGGAATAAGACTCCTCATGGCTTTGTGGTTAGCTTATTCTTTCGAAACAGCGGAGTTACGCAAGATACATTTTGATTCTCTCTAAAATGACAATTGTATTAATCATCTTTTAAAGACCTATTAAACTTAAATGAGCATTTTTCTAGGCCTTTGAATATTATTAAAGCAGATAGGGCTCTTGTTCTGGACAAGAATATGTAAGTAAATAAAAATACTTTTTGCTGCAAAAGAAAAGGATAAACGGATGGATGAATAAATATATATAAAAAAAGGGGGGACTTTTTTACATTGAAACCTATGGGATTCGCCTGATTAAACCCGTCGAATGAAACCACCGAACAGCAGGGAATTTCACTGACATTTCTCTACTGTTCGGTGTCTCTGAATAGAATTAACATTACTTCTCTATGGGGATTTCACTGCAGCCGAAAGTCACTGTATTTCGCCTGGCAAGTCACCAATTTGGTGAACTGCCTACTTTCTGAATAGCCGACTGGCCACGGAATTGCATTGTACGGGGAAATTCACAGTTCGTTGCAATTTTGTGGCCAATTCGGTGCGCTTTGAATAACCCCTTTGGACTTTCATGTGCTAAAAACGTTTGGATGGATAATCTATACCACATATACAATAGATTGGTCTTTAACCTCTAATACGATAGGAAATGACATTTAAATATATATTCAACTATAAGAAATAGAGGCAGCACACCAACAGCAATAACACATGTATGTATCTTTAGGATTTTCTCTTTTCCTATATATTTTTAAACTACAATGTAACATTGATTTGTTCTGGATCAAATTTGTCTTTCGAGAATGAGGACAATGTATTTTTTGCGGACATGCTCAAAGTCACATTGTATATCCTGATATAATCACATTTGTTATTCCCATGTTTCCTTCCCTCTCAATGACCTCACATATATTTTGAAACATGATCAATACCCAAGCTGAGAAAAGTCCACCATTTGTAATGTCGTATCGATTAAAAATTACACCTTCTTCTCCACTGCTGAGGAGTTTCCAGTCACTATGGAAGCTGAAGGTGAGTTTATCAATGAGAATTTGACATCTCGCTGTGTTTTAAAAGTGTTTGACTTTCTGTAGTGTTGCATAGGAAACATAAATGTAAAACAACCAGCCATAGGAATAGGGCATGGGCTGCTTACAATAAGCAGGGCCGTTATAATATCAAAAGCACATTTTCAAAGAAAGGTGAAATTCGGGAGAATGACTGGAGAAGTGAAAATTCTAGGTTAAAATAGCCAAACCAGAAAAATTCTCCCATTTATCTCACTTTCCAAATTGGCTATTTGGTCTAGATTGTTCTCTTCTCCTGCCGATTCCCCTGGTTTTCACCTTTCTTTGAATAGACCTATATGTCTTAAATGCTTCGAAAATGGGAATGACCATGGTATCTTTCTTGGCACACTGAATGTCTTCACTTACAAACCAGGCACATAAATTATTTAAAAAAGGCAACTGATGCCATCTCCACTCATGGCTAAAATATATTTTATTGTAAAGCAGCTTTTCACATTACCAGAAAAAGCAAAAAAATTATAAAGACTTGTATTGGTCAGTTTATGTCTATATACACTGCCTGGCCGAATAAAAGTGACCCATGTATTTAACTAAACAAATAAGTGAGAGCCTTCCATTGGATAATTACTGCAGTGATTAATAAGTTTCAGCTGCAAAAAATGAGGTCAAGTGACTCTCTGAATATACTGAATGAGCAGGTTTTTCCTTCCCTGATGGCACAGCAGGCATATTCCAAGATTGCAATGCCAGGATTCATCGGACTCATATTGTGTAAAGAGTGGTTCAGGGAGCATGAGGCATCATTTTCACATATGGATTGGCCACCGCACAGTCCAGACCTTAACCCCATTGAGAATCTTTGGGATAATGTGCTGGAGAAGACTTTACGCAGCGCTGCGACTCTCCCATCATCAATGCAAGATCTTGGTGACAAATTAATGTAACTCTGGATGGAACTAAATGCAGTGACATTGCATGAGATTATCGAAACTATCAGGGTTATCCAAAGAGATTCGAAAAGTCACCGCACGTTCGGTGACTTTTCGTTCTCTTCAATTCGGTTCCTTTTGCCGATTGCATTTCGGTGACCCTGCGGTGTATTCAGCAAAGAGCACAGGGTCCCCGAATTGCAGGGAAAAGCTGCCGAAAACCTGACGAACACTAACCGAATGCATGATGAAAACAAGCAAAAACATCTGGATTAACCTTCGAAAAAGCCGAACAGGAGCCGAATCACACAGAGCCGAAGCAGCTGTGGCGTAGAGGAGGCAGTGAATAAATTAGAAAAACCATTTGTATGAATCTGGGAAAACGAAAAGCTGTTTGCAAAGAAACTACTGAGCGAAAATGTCTGAAATTTTCACAGGAGATCCAGGGAATGATCATAAAGAGGGCTGTTACAAAAAAAATAAGTTAACTGAAAAAAAAAAAAAAATCTGAAAAATGCTTAAAGTATCCTAAAAAATCTATAAATACAGAGACTTTTTGCTGCAGAATTTTATAATGAACGGTTTATTAGATATTGAATTAAAACGGGAATATTTTTAACATTGAAGTCTATGGGATTCTCCTGAATAAATTTGCCGAATGAAACCACCGAATGGCAGGACATTAGGGGAACCTTTCACTGCTGGTTTGTGTTCTCTGAATAGCCGAAGCAGTGCATTTTCATGGGGATTTCACTGCCCTCGAACAGGAACCGAACAGGCACCGTATGTTCAGGCAATTCGCCAGGATTTGGCGAATTGCCTGCTCTCTGGATAGCCGAATGGCCAGGAAAGGTAACCGAACGCTGATTTTCAGCATTCGGTTACCTTTCTCAAGCAATTCGGATCTCTTTGGATAACCCTGTTAGCCACAGCGAATGTGTGCCGCAATCACAGCAATCCAACAAAATGCTAGAGCATGTTACTTTTTTTGGCCGTGCAGTGTATTTAATAGCACATATAGAAAGAGCATTATCACTGCACACCATCTGCTGCATGCTCTCAAATCTCATCCATTCCTATTGCTAACCCGAAAGTATATAGACTTTCAGCTCTATTCACTAAATGGTGAAGCTTAGGAGAAATGGCAGGAGAAGAGAACAATCTAGACCAAATAGCCGATTTGGAAAGTGAGATAAATGGGAGAATATTTCTGGTTTGGCTATTTTCCCCTAGATTTTTTTCATTTCTGCAAATTCTCCGGAGTTTCACCTTTTGTGAATTGACCTGTTGGATGCATTATGGCAATCGTTCACGCATGAAAACCTCAAACGCAAATGAAATATCAAATAGATGTTAATAAATATATCTATATACATCTGCGTTGCTTATGTTACAGTTCTATGTCTTCCCTACTGTGTAAAATTGACAATTTGCCATTGTCACATTTACTGTAATGGAAAGACGAAGGAAAGAAAACCACCATTAAGCCCAATTAGTTTATATGCTAATGAATACAGCTCCATTTATAACCTTTACTCTGCTAATATAAGGTTGTGACATAGCTGTTCATTTTATAGTCTTTCTGTCTGACGGGGAAAAGAAAATATGTTCACAAAGATAGGAGCTAATTAGAACAAGGGACCTTTCTGTTGTATCATAAGAGTACTTTGTTTAAATACCACAATGTGTATAAAATCAAACCCTGTTATCATAGCGGGTTGCAACGTTTTAACAACTCCTCTAATGATATGACCAGGTAGACTTTATTCACAAACATACAATATTTAATGGAATCTTAATACAGATTATTGTTGGAAACACAGACATCACAGTTGGTATTTCATCTGCAAAGACAATACATTTTATGAGATTCACAAATAAATAATCCAAAGAGCTGCTGGTGGCCTTTAATAAAAAATGACATGCGTATCTATAAAATAGGAAAAATTCATAGAATCCACGGGCAAAATAATGTTGAAGAAATGTAGAATCCGTATCGGTGGATAATTGTCACAGATGTCTGAATGGATCCCTGGGTGTAGGATAGTAGCCTGTATGATGCAACCACTGGTGACTGGTTTGAGCATGGTATTACACAGTCCAGTTTACCAGTCTTCCAGGTGTATAGTCCAAGAGAGACGTCTTAAACCTTAAGCAGGGCCAAGTAAGCATTCGGCAAACAACGGGAGTCCAGTAAACATGTAGAAGTCAGTATCAAAATAATTAAGTATTGGAAATTACAGGACTAGCTGTATAGATAATCAGATCAGTGACTCAAAGTCAAGCATCTTCTTAAATTGGGGAGCCCCAATACACATCAAGGAGACTTTAGGAGGGCATGTTACTTCATTGATGCATATCAACACTGTGGTCCCCTCATAATGTTGGCAAGGCTGCACATGCATGCACAGTTCTGTCTGTAAGGTCTGCTCAGACTGTACACAGGTCATGCAAGAGCTTGTGATCTGAGTGGTGTAGGTCACCGGTGGGGCCTGATGTTGCTGTAGAATTGAGGAAGGTACCCATGGGGCCATGAACCACACAGCGGTTTGGAAGAGGTGCAGTATGCAATATGGGGTTATCAATAGTCCGGTCTTTGGAAATGTGACAAGAACAGGCAAATTGTAAATAGAAGCCAGGGGACAGCTGAAGTAGATAATTTGTTTACCTGTTATACTTGTCGCTGTTACATTACTTTTATGACATTGAGCGGGATACACTAAGTGTCGATATGGGCGTGATGTGCCAAAAGATCAACAAAAAGCTGTCCACCTCATTCACAATGCCCTCAGAACGCATGGCGATAAAGTGCAGTCCAAGTTCTAGTCATGTAGCGTTCTGACCTCAAAAGCTGGATCTGCCCAGCTTGTAGTCAGGGATGATGGATCACCTGAATCATGGTGAATTAAATGGTTGCAATGCTATGCAAGCCTGTCTGAAAATACAGATGAGTTGGGTTAATGGCAGAAGGGGGACCCCTAGTCTATGAGACTCCTTTCATTTGTTGACATAGGGTGACCAAATTGATAATTGAGTGTTTGCAACCATTCAAGTGTTCTTGTACATAGACACTTAGTCTGCGGGCGATATAATTGTGGCACTTGCACATCAATTAGCTAATTAATCATGCCTGAATAGGCATTCTATTGTTTATGTGTTTACCTACTTCAATTGGTCTGAATTCATTTTTGTTACCCCATTATTGAGAGCTCATCCTTGTTGGATTTTACAAATATTCTACTCCTTGGGGTTCACAATCGTTACCCCTTGAGCCTAATTGGTTTATTGGGTGTATATTGGTCATTTCATTGTTTTTGAGCCTCCAGTGTATCAGTTAGAAGTTAGATAGTGAGCGCATATATATAATTTTTGCTCAACTATTCAATCTGATGTGATATGTATGTTTATATACCAATTAATCAATGTGTGCTTTTGTAATTGGTGGACGCACCTCTTACTTCCAATTGGTTATATATTCATAATTTTTCAATTTCACTTCACTGATAATTCAAGTGGGTCAACATTCAATTGACAACTATTTCATTAATTATTTATTTTAATTGTGTTTATTAAATAAAGGTTTCAATCAAGATATAGGTTTATTCCTCCTAGGGGGATTTGATTCAATAGGGTGACCATGTGTTGCAGAATTAACAAATCAGAGAAGACTCTTATGGTCGGTCAATTGTGTACACATGAGCCAAACCAATAAGAGAGGAGGTGAAAGAAACTCGATTCACTCCTCACACTCCTAGACTTTGTTCTGTGAAATTCTGTGTAAATCCTTTTGGTGTCCCCTCTGCCAACTCTTTTTACGTTCTACGTAAGGGCAATCACATACCTAATGTATGACTATAATAAAAATTGATGATAAAACCTAATACTGTTAATTATCAACAGTAGGAAAGATAACAACACAGTAAATATAACACACAACCCCAAAACTTCAAGAAGCTGTAGAAAGGGAGAGAGCAGGGGCTTGAACTTAAATGTTTAATATTATTACTTCAATTCCCATACAATAATTAAAAGTTACAAAAATCTAAAATCTTGAACGCAGTGAAATGGTATGAAATATTTATCCTCTAGGACAGTGTTTCCCAAACCTGTCCTCGGGACCCTCAATCAGGCCAGATTTTTCAGATCACCTTGGGGAAATGCAGACTGAATCCTGCAATCACTGAGCAGCAAATTATATCCCCTGTGCTGTGCTTCACATATCCTGCAAACCTGGCGAGGCGGAGGGTCCTGAGGACAGGTTTTGGAAACACTGCTCTAGAATGTTTTAGGGAAGTCCTTGGTCCCCTGGTGTCCCACCAAACTCACATATTCTCCCAACAGGGGTTTAGTAATTTGCATATCTGATAAAAAGACATTTCTATTTTCTGCAGTTTAACACAGACCTACATTACTGAAATAATGGAAACAGAGTACAGGTACATATCCCTTAGCATAGGCGTGCACAGCCTATTGCATTAGGGTGTGCACCCAAAAGTTCAAATATATATATATATATATGTTTTATATTCACGCACCCTTATGCAAACATACACAGACACACACTCACGCATTCCGCCAAAATATATCATTACTCTAGGGTCATTCACAGAGCGTTGAAATGTCACCGACTGTTGTTCCCCGCACTTCGGGGAATCAAATTGCCCCACCTTGAGGTGAATTCGCCATTCACCGCAGGGCCCCCAAAGTGCAGGGAATCAGCCACTCACAACAGGAACCAGGACGCCACGATCGACTGGAGGTGACAGCGAGAGGACGGCGAGGGAATGCAGGGACAGGTATGTAATAGCCCAGGTGTGGCTCGGTTACTGCTTTCAGCATTGAAATTTAACCGCGAGCCACACGCGGGAAAACAGCCATGGGGCTGAATAAATGCACAGATTTTGACATATAAAAATGTCAAAATCGGACAGCCAGGGAGGTTAAGGTCTTGTTGCCAAGCACCAATATTTAGTCTCCTACCTGTATCTCACAATGCTTTATTCACTATTCTTACTTTGTGCAGTGCAGGCAGAAGATATAGCAGCGATTCTAGCAGCAATACCAGCCTTTTGGTGCAGGGCAAGGGGGCAACGCCGGGCTGAGACAAGGACACGGGTGCCGAATTTACACACACAGCCATATGTTCACATAACTATATATCCCCTACACCCCGGGGGTATGTAGCAATAAAACTCCCAGTAGTGTGTGGTATGTGTGTGAGCATAGCCGAGAATCCACCGCAATAAAAATGCACAGTAATGTGCGGTATGTATGAGCGTGTCACAGAGCTCCACAACAAAACTCACAGTAATGTTTGCTGTGTATGGGCGTATCAGAATCCACAGCAATTAAACTCACAGCAATGTGCAACGTGTATGAGCATATCATAGAATCCACAGCAATTACGCTCATACACACTGCACATTGCTGAGTTTATCACAAAATCCACAGCAATAAAACTCCCCAGTAATGTGCTCTGTGTATGAGCGTATCACAAATCCACAGCAACAAAACCCCCAAGTAATACGCTGATACACACAGCACATTACTGGGGGGTTTTGTTGCTGTGGATTTGTGATACGCTCATACACACAGCACATCACAAAATCCACAGCAACAAAACCCCCCCAGTAATGTGCTGTGTGTATCAGCGTATCACAAAATCCACAGCAATAAAACCCCCCAGTAATGTGCTGTGTGTATAATATATAAAAGTTGCCCCCTCTCCTGCTTACTTTTTTTTTGTCTTTCATTGCAGGGAGGGGGTTGAATTTTGGTCCGGGGGGGATCCAGAAAGGGGGGGAGGAACCCGGCTGGCCGCACCCAATGGATAGCTGCCGGGACCTCTCACCCCCGCAGGCCTGGAGGCAGCCTATGCTTCCCTGGTGGTCCGGTGGCTGTGGGTGCTGCACCGCGATCTGTGCTTACAGACCGCAGTGCACGTCCCACAGCGAGTGACTGGCCACGAGCTGAGCGTCGGCGATTGCTGATGACCTGTCATCTGACCGCCGGCGCTTACTGTGTCAGAGCGCCGGCGGTCAGGTGACAGGTCACCTGCGATCGGGCACTCAGCTCGAGTCCAGTCACTTGCTGTAGGACGTGCTCTGCGGTCTGTAAGCACAGATCGCGGTGCAGCACCCCACAGCCACCGGACCACCAGGGAAGCATAGGCTGCCTCCAGGCCTGCGGGGTGAGAGGTCCAGGCAGCTATCCATTGGGTGCGGCCAGCCGGGTTCCTCCCCCCCTTTCTGGATCCCCCCAATGGATAGCTGCCGGGACCTCTCACCCCCGCAGGCCTGGAGGCAGCCTATGCTTCCCTGGTGGTCCGGTGGCTGTGGGGTGCTGCACCGCGATCTGTGCTTACAGACCGCAGAGCACGTCCTACAGCAAGTGACTGGACACGAGCTGAGCGCCCGATCGCAGGTGACCTGTCACCTGACCGCCGGCGCTCTGACACAGTAAGCGCCGGCGGTCAGATGACAGGTCATCAGCAATCGCCGACGCTCAGCTCGTGGCCAGTCACTCACTGTGGGACGTGCACTGCGGTCTGTAAGCACAGATCACGGTGCTGCACCCACATCCACCGGACCACCAGGGAAGCGGAGGCTGCTGCCAGGCCTGCGGAAGTGAAGGGTCCCGGCGGCTATCCGTTGGATGCCGCCAGCCGGGACCCAGAGTGTTCTGCGGGGCACACCCCGTGCGCACGCCTATGTCCCTTAGCATATGTATTTTGACTTTATGCGATTAAAGAAGTGAAAAACCGACCATGGTGGCCCTTTCAAAGCAAGATGGGTACATTTGAGGGGAGGGCATCAAAATACACTAGTGCTAAACAGATTAATATAAACGGAAATGGACAAATAAGAGAAAACCATAGTATTTCATGGAGGAAAAGTCTAACTCTCCAAAGAACTGTTAATAAATAACACTTTTAAAACTCAATTGGCTTTATACAACATTATCTCATTTCCTACTATTTCACTTTGATCCCAACAGCCTAACATAAAATGTTTGTTCTTTTTCTTTGCCTGGTGAAATGATTTCTTAAACATTATTGCATTTGATATGACTCAATTTATAGTCTTAATAATTTGATGGATATATTCTTTACCTAAAATACAGAGAATGGAACAAATGATAAGGTATAAGACGGACAAGAGTAACGTTTAATAGTTACACTGGCTAAAAAAAAGACGAGCGTCCATCGAGTTCAGTCTTTGACACCTCACCAACTGTTGTTGATCCAAAAAAAGGCAAATAACTCTCCAGTGTGAAGCCCCTTTCAAATAAACTCCTTCCTGACCCCAGATGGCGTCAGATTTCTCCTTGGATCAAGCAGCTTTTACCCCTATATTAAATATTATAACCCTTTAATATGTTTTTGCAGGAAGTCACCCAGTCATTTTTTTTTAAGTCTGTACAGTCTCTGACCCAACTACCTCAACAGGCAGAGAATTCCACAGCTTTATTGTTGTCACAGTAAAACTACCCTTTCTATGCTTTAGGCTGAATTTCCTTTCTTCCAGTCTAAATGGGTGACCTTGTGTCCTGTGTATAGTCCTATTAATGAATAGGTTTCCAGACAGTGGTTTATAATGGCCCTGTATATACTTACTGTGAAGGAACCGTTCCCTTCCGTCTGTCCTGGCTCCCCAGACACCCCTTCGTTGCGGTCAGCCCGGCTACTGGAAGCACTGTCCTCAGCGCCTCGAGCGGCTTGACCTGCCTGCTTCTGTTCCTCTGCCCTGGAGCCGTTAGGAATCTCCAGAAGGCCGCTCTCTGCCTTCTGAGGGTGAGTGTGGAGTGTAGCGTAGTTTGTAATAAAGACACCAGGCGTGGCTGTATGCTTTAAAACAGGATCCTCTCTCTCTGAGCTCTGAGAGTTCTCTGACTTTTTAATGAACAAAACGCCACCATTTATGCTGAAGTCCAACAGTCATAATTTGCATACCCATACTAATTACATTATGTCAGTTATTTACAATAAACATTCTTTGCATTCTCTAGCCTTCAACTCACACAACATTTGTTTATCCATTGTTCTAACACATCAGATTAAACACACACTATCAGAGATCCCTTGAATTAAACATGCAGCTAGATAATGGGAAAAGCCCCGGTGCATAAATTACACAGCAGTAAAGCTTGTTTACTGTATATACAAAAACACATTTACCTACAGGAATATAAGTATTTTTAAAACCAAAGCTAAGCCATTTTACACTAAACTAAATTAAACTAAAACCAAACGATGTAAAATATATCTAAAATCACATGATATAAATGAACATAACAGTCTCTTGGGGTTTGAAGCATGGAGCGTTACATCAGCTCCATGACATATGTCCCCCCCTTCCAGAACGGCAGGGCAAGCTTAGATCCCAAACGGATTGCTTGCCACTGACGAGACCTCTCACCTTGCCCCTCTTCTGTGCCATCTTCAAAGTTCCATGGTTGCGGGCACATAAGCAAAGTCAGCGGGGTCTGACGGTCGCTGGAAGGCTGTGGGTCCATAGGCTCACCCGCAAAACCAAAACGTCTAAAGGAAAAAGTGTCTTTTGAAATGTCTCAGTTGGTTAGTCCTGGGGCTCGCTGACCAGAGCCCCTATGTCCGTTCCGTGACATTTTTCTCCCCCCCCCCAATAAAGTCCGACGGACACGGTTGGACCCCAATGGGTCGACTCGGAGTCGGTGAACGGAGGTCTCCGGGTTCCTGGGCCGTTTTCCGCGATAATCCATCGGCGTTCCCATTTTGAGGCCCGGGCCGATTTTGGATTGTGAAGTTAAACAGTTGGAGGGCCAGGCTCCACCGTAGCAGGCGGCCGTTCTCCCCAGCCACTCGGTTCAGCCACACCAGGGGATTGTGGTCAGTCATGACGGTGAAGGAGCGCCCGTAAACATAGGGCTGGAACTTTCTCAGGGCCCAAACCAGGGCCAAACACTCCTTCTCCACTGCGGCATATCCCACCTCCCTGGGGAGAAGTTTGCGGCTGATGGCCACCGGATGTTCCCCCCGTCGTCTCCCACCTGACTCAGCATGGCTCCCAGTCCAAACATGGAGGCGTCTGTATGGACGACAAAACGTTTATTATAATTCGGAGCGGCTGAGAGGGGAGCTTGGGTTAGGGCGGTCTTCAGTTGTTGGAAGGCCGCCTCGCACTCCGGGGACCACAGGACTTGGCGGGGTAGGGATTTTTTGGTCAGGTCAGTCAGGGGTTTGGCGAGGGCGCTGTACTGGGGGACGAACTTTCGGTAGTAGCCTGCGGTCCCTAGGAAGGCAAGGACCTGAGTCTTGATCCCGGGGGTGGGCCAGTCTAGAATGGCTTCTATCTTGGCGGGTTCCGGTCGCTGTTTCCCGCAGCCCACCCGGTGGCCGAGGTACTGTACCTCGGACATCCCTATTTTACATTTCTCCGGTTTTTAAGGGTCAGGTTGGCGTCCTTGATCCGCTCTAACACTACCCCTAGATGGTGAAGGTGTTCCTCCCAGGTTTGGCTGTAGATGGCTATGTCGTCTAAGTAGGCACAGGCAAACTCCTGTAGGCCATCGAGGAGGTGATCAATCAACCCCTGGAAAGTAGCCGGGGCTTTCTTCATCCCGAACGGCATGACCTGAAATTGGTACAGGCCGAACGGGGTGATGAAGGCCGACTTTGGGGTCACCTCCTCTGCCAGGGGAATCTGCCAATACCCCTTACACAAATCTACGGTGGTCAGATAGTGCCCCTGGGAGATCTGATCTAACAGCTCGTCAACTCGGGGCATGGGGTATGCGTCAGTCGTGGTACAGTCGTTTAACCTCCGGTAGTCCACGCAGAACCGGGTGGTCCTGTCCTTTTTGGGGACCAACACTACGGGGGAGGCCCATGGGCTGGCGGAGGGCTCGATAACCCCCAGCTCCAGCATCTCCCGGATTTCAGCCCGCATGGGTTCGCGGACTGCCTCTGGGAGTCGATAGGCTGGCTGCCGGAGGGGTCTCTGGCCTGGGGTCTCAACTTGGTGTAAGGCCCAGCTGATATAGCCGGGGCGGGCGGAGAAGACCTCCTGGTGGTTGTGGAGGAGCTGTCTAATCTGGGCCTATCTGCACCTGGTCGACCCCTGCGGGCCGGTTGTCTATCCCGGGGAGATATATCAGGGGAAACTGTTCTGCCTCCTCGGTGGCCGGGGCACAAATGGCAGCCACCGTCTCCGGGCGCTCATGGTAGGCCTTGAGCATATTGACGTGGAACGTCCGCTGGATCCTGGTGTCTGCGCAGCTGACAACCACATAGGTGGTATCCCCCAGCTGGGTTACCACCCGGTAGGGGCCCTGCCAGGATGCCTGCAGCTTGTTCTGCCGCTGTGGTTTTAACACCAGGACCTTCTGCCCCATGAGGAACGAGCGTCTGCGGGCGAAGCGGTCGTACCACGCCTTCTGCTGGGCCTGGGCCGTTTCCATGTTCCCTTGAACTAGTTCCGTGAGTTCCGTCAAGCGCTCCCGGAGCTCCAAGACGTAACTCAGGACAGGGAGCCCGTCTGCCTCCTGTCCCCCTCCCACTGAGCCCTAACTAGGTCTAAGGGGCCTCGCACCTGGCGCTCAAACAATAACTCAAAGGGGGAGAATCCGGTCGATTCCTGTGGTACCTCCCGATAGGCAAATAACAAGTGGGGTAAGTATTTTTCCCAGTCCTTTCTTTCCTGGGTGAAGGCCCGGATCAGCTGTTTCAGGGTCCCATTAAACCGCTTGCACAGCCCGTTCATCTGGGGGTGATATGGGGCGCTGTGGAGTGCCTTGACACCACACAGGCGCCAGAGCTGTTGTGTCAGCTCAGCGGTAAACTGGGTGCCCTGGTCAGACAAAATCTCTCGTGGAAATCCTACCCGGGAAAACACCCATAGGAGGGCATCGGCTATGGTGTCGGCCTGGATATTGGCCAAGGCCACAGCCTCGGGGTATCAGGTGGCGTAGTCCACCACGGTGAGACTATATCTCTTCCCAGTGGCACTGGGGCGAGGCAGGGGGCCGATTATGTCGACCGCCACCCGACTAAAGGGTTCTTGGATAATGGGCATGGGGTGCAGCGAGGCTTTCGGGTGGTCTCCGGTTTTCCCTACCTTCTGGCAGACCGAACAGGTGCGACAGTACTCTCGGGTATCCTCACTAAGGCGGGGCCAGAAGATGCTCGGGTTAACCGGTGTCGGGTCTTCTTTATCCCTAAGTGTCCGGCGAGGGGGATGTCGTGGGCCAGTCTCAGGAGTTCCTGTCTAGGGGCCTGGGGTATGATTAACTGCTTGTGGGGAACCTGTTGCTTCTTGGGGTCCACCCTCTCAGTATACCTATATAGTAGCCCATCCTCCCACTCGATGTTGTCGCCTTCCAGGCCCTTGCCGGCCCGGTCTCGGTATCTCTCTAGGGTGGGGTCGGTCTGGGTCTGGTGTCGGAGATACCTGGTGTCGGAGCTCCATGTGAGGGGGTGGTCAGGTCGAGGGGACGGGGTCGTGGTTGGTCGGGGTCCTGATTGGAGTGCTGTAGTTGTTGCGGTGGCTTTGTTGCCGAGTGGTCACCGGGGCTGCTGCATTCGTGGCATAGGCAGAAACTAAGCGTCCCAGGTCATTGCCGAGGAGGATTTCAGCCGGTAGTCGATCCAGTAAACTCACCCTCACGGAACCCTCCCCTGAACCCCAATCCAGGTGGACTCGGGCCGTGTTGAGTCGGAGCACTTTCCCTCCGGCCACACGGACAGCGACAGTGTGGTCCAACCGGTCCTTTTTCTGTATTAAATGGGGTCGTACGAGGGTGATGGTGGTGCCGGAGGCCCTCGGCGGCCCGTCCGTTGATCCACACGGCCTGTCGGTGGTGTTGGCGGTTGTCGGCCGAGGCAGCCTGTACAGGGTCGGCCTCGTGTAACATCCCCCATTCTTCTGGGGAGTCCAACCACGGGGTTTCGGTGTGGTAGCAGTGAGCCGTGGGTGGTGCTTGGGTGGGGGCCCGCAAAATGGTGGGTCGGTGGGGGCAATTCTGGCGGTAGTGCCCCACCTGGTCGCATCCGTAACAGCGGATGTTGGCCTCCGAGTTTGGACGGCTCGCCGGTCTGACTGTGGGCCAGCGGGGCGACGGCTCCGGGGAGGGGTGGGTAGTGGGGGTCGTTCACCCCCGTTGGGTTTCCTCGTGTCTGTGTACTCGTCTGCCCAGGTAGCAGCTTGCTGCACCGTCTGGGGTTTCTTGTCCCATACCCACTCCCGTACTGCTATGGCGGTGTGTTCAAAAAATTGTTCCAGTAGTAGCAGCTGGGTGATTTTTTTTTTTTCCACCGTTCTGGCCTTGCTCCCCAGGAACCAAGTCTTTAGGTCTCGTTGTAGCCGATGCGCCCACTCTACATGCGTTGTGCCGTTGGGCCGGCGTGAGTTTCGGAACTTCACCCGGCTGGCTTCAGGAGTGATGGCAAAGCGGCTCAGTAAAGCTTGCTTTACGTAGTCATAGTTCTTGGCCTCTTCATCCGGAACAGTCCGATATGCCTCTGCAGCTCGACCTGTCAATTTACAGGCCAGAATACCGACCCAAGCAGCGCGTTGGACCTCATGTACCTGGCACAACCACTCAAAGTCCTGGAGGAAGCTTTCAATCTCTTCCTCCACCTCACTGAAGGTTTTAAACGCCTGGAGGGGCACCTTCCGGCCCGCTGATTGTTCTGGGTTGGGGCTCTCAACCCTATGGTTCTGTATTTCGGCCAGCCGAAGTTCATGCTGGCGCCCCTTGTCTCGTTCCTCTTCCTGCCGGATCTCCTGGATGGCGTTGTGTATAGCGGCTTCTGACCGGGCAACTCCGAAGAGGGCTACCCGCTGCCGCACTTTCCTTTGGAAGGGATCTTCTGGGACCAATGCCTGGGTGGGTGGTAAGGTTGGCGTGCCCATGGCTCCCTGGTCCATTTCCTGCAGTTCCTCCATCAGGGCGGCTTTACTTTTTGAGCCCGGGGTGCCTCCTCGGCTCTCCAGGATGCCCCGCAGGGTGTCTTTTTTGTAGTTGGCGTACCCTGCCATGCTGAGTGCTTTTTCTGGGGGTTCAGAGAGCCTATCCTCACCGCTTGCCACCAATGTGAAGGAACCGTTCCCTTCCGTCTGTCCTGGCTCTCCAGACACCCCTTCGTGGCGGTCAGCCCGGCTACTGGGAGCGATGTCCTCAGCGCCTCGAGTGGCTTGACCTGCCTGCTTCTGTTCCTCTGCCCTGGAGCCGTTAGGAATCTCCAGAAGGCCGCTCTCTGCCTTCTGAGGGTGAGTGTGGAGTGTAGCGTAGTTTGTAATAAAGACACAAGGCGCGGCTGTATGCTTTAAAACAGGATCCTCTCTCTCTGAGCTCTGAGAGTTCTCTGACTTTTTAATGAACAAAACGCCACCATTTATGCTGAAGTCCAACAGTCTTTAATTTGCATACCCATACTAATTACATTATGTCAGTATTTTATAGACATGTGCATTCGTTTTAGTACTAAAACGATTTAGTCCGAATTTTGGGATAATTTAGTTTTAGTATGACTCAAGAGAAACGAAACTGCTCAGTACAAAAAACGAAAGAAACTAAAATAAAATGCACTACATTTTAGTTTCAGTCCTTTTTGTGATATTACATTGATGAGTGAAGGAGACCAGCAATGAAGAGTGCAACATCCGAAGTTCTGCACCCTCCACATGCCAATGCAGTAGGATGTTCTTTACAGATAGGGGCATTAATTAATGCAGGAGGATGTTCTATACATTATAAAGAGAGGGGTATTAATGCAGGAGGATGTTATATACATTACACAGAGAAAGGTATAAATTGAAGAGGATGTTCTATACAGAGAGGGACATTAATTAATTCAGGAGGATGTTCTATATATTATACAGAGAGGGGTATTAATTAATGCAGGTGGATGTTGTATACATTATACAGACAGGGGTATTAATGTAGGAGGATGTTCTAAACATTATACAGAGAGGATCCTTTTTTTCAGCCCTTTAAATCCTGTGGCTGTGAGCGCTGAGATCGGCTGCTTGTTACATTATCTCTCAGTACAATGTATCAGGCTCAGTTGTACAGTAACTGACTGTAACAGCACTCAGAGTTTCAGTAAAACAAGGAAATAATATTGTTCTAACCTCTTATATATAAAAATATTATTTACTAGTTTTACTGAAACTCTGAGCGCTGTGATGAGCAGCGAACAGTCAGTAATTGTAACAGCTTTGCCTGACACGGGGCAGTATTACAATGTTGGTGCTAACTTAACCAGAGCTGTTGTAAACTGAAAACCTCCATAGGCTCTAATGGCTCTGGGAAGTTTACAACAGCTCTGGTTAAGTTAGCACCAACTATGTAATATGGCCCACATTGTGCTGAGAGTGAGAGATACTGTAACAAGCAGCGATCTCAGCCCTCTGAGGAGCCACTACAATAGTAATTGTATCCATTGGTTTTCGGATGAATGAAATTAGTTTTCATACTAAAGAACTGAAAACGAATTTCTTTAGTAACTAAATAAATTGCATTTTAGGACTAATCCATTAGTTCAAAACGAAATTTTGTGCTGTGCACATGTCTAGTATTTTACAATAAACATTCTTTGCATTCTCTAGCCTTCAACTCACACAACATTTGTATATCCATTGTTCTAACACATCAGATTAAACACACACTATCAGAGATCCCTTGAATTAAACATGCAGCTAGATAATGGGAAAAGCCCCGGTGCATAAATTACACAGCAGTAAAGCTTGTTTACTGTATATACAAAAACACATTTACCTACAGGAATATAAGTATTTTTAAAACCAAAGCTATGCCATTTTACACTAAACTAAATTAAACTAAAACCAAACGATGTAAAATATATCTAAAATCACACGATATAAATAAAAATAACAGTCTCTTGGGGTTTGAAGCATGGAGCGTTACATCAGCTCCATGACACTTATATAAAGTTATCAGATTCCGTCTCAGGTGCTGTTTTTCTAAACTAACTCCTTGACTGCTTAGGACATGTCATGTATTGAATTTGAGATTATTATCTCAATGTAGTGGTTTGAAGTGAAGAAATGTAGCTAATGTCACTTGTTTGCCATGCCCGGATAACATTATGAAAGATAAACACCACTTTTAGGAATGTGTAGGATTAGTCATAGAAAGAGCAAACAAAGCTACAAATGCAGAAAGAAACAATGGGCAGTATTACACACTGCCCGCTAAAACAGGGACACTAAGGTGAAAAACCTCTGCCTGCAGGTTTCCTCTTAGCATTTCTGTTTTAGCTCCATATTACAGGGCAGGCGCTGATTCAGTATCCTGCTCCGTGATACAGTGCTATCGCAACGTTTGTCTCATACTGTGCTACATTTAGAGGCGAGTGAGACACTTTCTCTGAAAGTAGAAAATTCACCCTTTTGTATGAGGGGGACACATCACTCTAATTTTCAATCAATTGCCATAGTAGGAGTAAAATCCTTGGGGTTGTCATTTTTAAAGGGGTTGATGACTTTTATCATTCCTATCCCCCTCGCAGAGCACATAGAATTATTTTGGAACATACTTTGGAAAGAGGAGAATCACCTCTTTCTAATAAGGGGTCTCACTCTGGGGTGACTGTCAGCAGGAAGAGTGAAGTATAAATCAAATTCAGGAGGGTTGGTACCTTTTTTGCGGCCCCCCCATGTACACAGATGGGGCATGAGACCCCCTTGTTTGAAAACATTTTTCTTACTATTTTAAGCAAGTGTCCCAGTGTCAGTCCAACTGCCAGACGATTTTCATAACAATGATAATGCCTTGCAAAATTAGATATAATAGTATTCTTGGTTATTTAAAGAGGCGCATATCACACCCTTATATGAATATCTCACATGATACCTTATTTGAAAGCGGGTTTTCCCATCATTCAAATGAGGTGTTTCATTTTTGTATAGCTGCCAAGTGGCAATCATAGAGATAGCGATCAATCAAATGTCAGTAGCCGCCAAATGAATTTCATAGTGATTTTGTGCATGAGTTCAGATATGACTTTTTATATGATATAAATTAATTGCAGATGTCAAAATTAATGGTAGAACTGAATGTAAAAATAGAGTATATTGTGAATATTTCATGCAGTTTTGTGATTTGGTATGTATTTTTTTTTTTAAATTAAGATTTACTCTTCTGAGTTCGTTACGACCGGTATAAAAGGGCCCAAACAATGTAAAATTGGCCCATGTCACCCCTCTGGGAAAAAGATTTTTTTCTAATCTTAAAAGGCAAGTAATGTTTTTATATATCATATTTTATGGCAGCCTTTGTTTCTGTATAATTGGCAAGATGGTGCAAATGAATAAAATAAGATACAATTTTAAGTTGACATTGAATCCTAGTTTTTGTTCTGCTATGCAGATGAAGTGGTGCTAGTTGTGGAATAAAAAAAAACTGTTGTCAGGGTTATTCAGAGAGCGGTGAAAAGCAGGAGAATGACTGGAGAATGGAAAATTCTAGGTCAAAATACCCAAACCAGAAAAATTCTCCCATTTATCTCACTTTCCAAATCGGCTATTTTGATCTAGAATTTTCACTTCTCCAGTCATTCTCCTGCTTTTCACCGCTCTCTGAATAACCCTGTATATGTATAAAATATCTAGTGAACAGTGACTCCTATCCTGCTTCTTAGGATACACAGTCAAAATTACCCAAAAACTTCACTTTTTTTGGATATATCAGGCTGCCATTTTTCCATATTTCAATAATTGTTCAAACTAAGTAGGTATAACTGGTGTGAGTATCTTTAGAGATAGATGGCTGAAATTAGTGATTAACTACAGAAGGTGCCTATGGCTGAGAAATGGCAGTAAAGCCTTTCCACATAACCTAAATCTTCCATTCCCTTTATTATTTTAGTTGCCTGACTCTGCACTTTTTGTAGTTACAGGCATTAATATAGTGACATCATATTCCATTGTGCTTTACAATGGGGAAGCACAAACAGGAGACGTACATGATAAATGAGGAAAAGACAACTCCCTCATAGGATAACTCCCTAGATAATACATCACTTTAAGCAAGGGTTCAGCCAGACATCCCGTGAGTTTACAATCTGAGAGACTGGGGAAAGTGATACAAATGGGAGCAGAGGGAAGGTGAAGATGGTGGCAAAAAAGAATATAGCAGGGTTTGTGAAGGACCAAAAGCTTGGGCTTAGTAAGAGTAATTAGAGAGAGAAGTGGAAACCGCTGGAAAGGAGACCTGAAATTAGGGACCAACCCTGGATGGGGAGGGTGGGTGGCACAGCAGAGGGAAGAGATGCAGTTCAGTCTGTGTATATGCTTAATGCTTGGTTGATGCCATACTAGTGCCATAATATCTGTTTTTAAATCAGGTGCCCAAACTTGCACGACATATATTCAAGGCGCGTCTTACTATTTATTTATGAAGAGACAAAATTATGTTTTTACCCCGAGAATGAATTCCTCTTTTAATGCCAATACCGTGCTGGCCTTGACTAGTGCGGTTTGACAAATTCTTGCTTTCCTCACTACCATGTCCTGTGTTGCATATTACTTCTGAGTCTGTCTGTTTTATCATGTGAACAATGTTATATTATGTTTCTTTAAGTAAGCCTAAAAGAAACGTGTGGGAATGAATCAAACCGGTTGCATGTGAGATGGATATTATGTCCCAATGTAAGTAAATTAAAAAGTTCTGGTGCGGTACAACACGGGACCCTATTCCAAGTCAAGGCATGTAAATGTGATAAGTATTACCAAGTATGACCACCAGCTTAGAATTATGCATTTCCCATAGACCGTATCACAGATTTCTCACTGAGCACAACGACTGTATGTTCATCTTGTTATAATGTATCTACTGTGACAGAGTACAGGATCATGCGTATATAAGCCTGAGGTTGCAACGTGCTGTGTATCCAGGCTACTAACAGGTTAAAGGCTCTTGTCCTGCTAGCACACCTTTTCCACATCCTAATTAGCTCAGGCCTATTTAGTAGGTCTGGGAGAACAGGGAAATAGCTCAGAGTGGAGCTGAACCAAGCCCAGAGAGGTTGTCTCCTAAGTCGTCTGGTAAGAGACTGAATTTTGGTTGCCTACTGTTCAAAACGTATGGTTTATGTTTTTTTTGTGCTGGAAGCAGAGTAGCTGCTCCAGTCTCCTGTAGTCAGAACATACTACTGTGAGTTAGCCTCCTGACAGGAGTAGGCCTGTTCATTTGTTTATCATTTATTGTTACTTTCTTTTCTGCGTGGCAAAACATGTGATTTAAAGAGGAATCACCCAAAAACCCGCAAGATATTTACCACACCAAAATAAACGTTGTTTGCAGTGCAACCTCCTGGCTGTCCTGACCCTCTTTGGCCACGACCCTACCACAAGTGGTGGCAGCAGTGGGATTTCTTTCGTGCCGGTTCAGTTGCCACAAGAACCTTTAAAGGTACAGGACCCATAGAAAATGGAGGACGTTGTGAAGGCCCTGGTGCAGGCCACGGCGGTGCAGCAAGAAACAAACAGGCAAGCTGCAGCCCAACAAGAAACAAATCGGCAAGTTGTAGTAGCACAGCAGGAGGGCAACAGACTCTTAGCCCAACAAATTGGAGCCCTGGCGGAGGCACAGAAGTCTGACCATGCGCTGCTTAAAGGTATCCTGGAATATATCGCTAACCCGGGAGCGCCTGTGCAAACAGGAGGGGTTAGCAAAATACGGGCAAGCAATTGTTTGCAGAAAATGACTCCCGAAGATGATGTGGAGAGCTATCTGCTGGCTTTTGAGCGAACAGCCACCCGTGAAGCCTGGCCTCCAGAACAATGGGCAGGAATTATTGCTCCTTTTCTCCTGGGAAAAGCACAAAAAGCGTACTTTGACCTAGAAGAAGAAGCCGCTGCAGATTATCCACAGTTAAAGGCGGAAATAATGGCCCGGATGGGCGTCACCACTACTGTAAGGGCCCAGCGTTTTTACAAATGGCGATTCAATGAGAGACAGGCTCCTAGATCCCAGATGTTTGACCTAATCCACCTGGCCCGGAAATGGCTCAGACCGGAGTCCCAGAGTCCTGCCCAGATGGTGGAATCCCTAGTACTGGATCGATATTTAAGAGAACTTCCCAGTGGTCTTCGTGAGTGGGTCAGCCAAGGAAACCCCACTAATTATGACGCCATGATAGCCCAAGTAGAAAGATACTTGTCTGCAAGAGACTTGGAAAAGTCCTCTAGGTATCTGGGGCCGAACCAGAGACCAAAAGTCCAGCGGAGTGAACCTGAAGCTACTTCCAGAGAAGGAGTGCATCTGCGCAAAACAGACTCCAGGACCCCCATTCCTTTGAAAAACGACCACTTTGGTGGAAACTCCATAACCTGCTTCGAGTGTGGGGGTAAAGGCCATGTCAGGGCACGGTGCCCTAACCTCCCGGAGCCAATGCAGTGTGGACTTGGGGAACCCCCAAAACTTTTGTGGACTAATCTGCTTAGCGGGCCTGGTAGAAGATTTGCATACTTTCCGAGTACCAGTCCAGTTGAATAATCAACATACACTGCCACTAGTTGACTCTGGAAGTGCCTTGACTCTAGTGGCTGGTGGCTTAGTCAAGCCGACACATATACAGGGGCACCACACAGTGGGTGTGCTTTGTATTCACGGAAGTACTGTAAGATATCCTACCGCCGATATAGAGGTTTATGTACAAGACAGGCTGGTAAAGATATCAGCGGTAGTTGTGCCACGGTTACCCTATTCCTTAGTCATAGGAAGAACTTCCCTGACTTTTACTCCCTCTTGCAGTCCCCAACACTGTTAAAACAAGGTGATGGTCTTCTCGACATATTCCCTTTTTCTCACCCTGACTTGTATATTACCAATCCAAAAAGTCACAAAACCAGAAGGCAATGCAGAGAAAGCAGACGGAGGTTTAATAAAGCCATTAACGGGGCTTTGTTGGGTGACCATGGGAAACGGTCAGGGAAAGGTGTTGGCACTCAGTGTACTGAAGAAGATATAGTGGGTGAACAAAGGGAACCCCACACCGAGCAAGATGTAGAGGTTGGGGCGAATGACCCCAGAGCTTTGGATACTTCCAGTGTTAGCTTTGGGAGAGCCCAGGTAAATGACCCTCTGTTACAGAATGCTAGGAGTACTGTGGTGGAGGTGAATGGGGTACCTGTTGAAGGTAGTACAAAAGCTACATGTCCCTATTTTATCCTCAGAAATGACCTGCTCTACAGAGTAACTTCAGATGAAGGCCAAGAAATTGAGCAGCTAGTGGTGCCTTCTTCCTACACCCGGAAGGTGCTGGATTTTTCCCACTCTCATCTCTTGGGGGGACACTTGGGAGTGGAGAAAACTCAAGAACGGGTTCTAAGAAGGTTCTTTTGGCTAGGGGTATATGAGGAAATTAAGAGGTATTGTGCTTCTTGTCCCGAATGCCAACTCTCCTCCCCCAGACCTAAGCTAAGAGCACCCCTCATACCTCTTCCGATTGTTGATGTGCCCTTTGAAAGAATTGGTATGGACCTAGTGGGTCCGTTGGATAAATCTGCTAGGGGTCATCAGTATATCCTAGTGATCCTCGATTATGCCACCCGATATCCCGAGGCCATTCCAATGCGAAAGGCCAATTCCCAAAATATCGCAAAGGAATTGGTCCATGTGTTTGCACGTGTTGGCATTCCAAAGGAAATACTAACCGATCAAGGTACCCCATTTGTTTCCCGGCTTATGAGGGAATTATGTAAGGCGTTGAGTATACGTACTTTGAGGACCTCAGTGTACCATCCCCAGACAGATGGGCTGGTAGAGAGGTTCAATCGCACCCTGAAAGGGATGTTACGAAAAGTTGTTAGTCGGGATGGGAAGACTGGGACCTACTGCTCCCATACCTGCTTTTTGCTGTCAGAGAGGTTCCACAGAGCTCTACAGGTTTCTCACCATTTGAACTTCTGTATGGGAGGCACCCCAGGGGGATACTGGATGTTCTACGAGAAACCTGGGAGGAACAAGGTGTCCCTGGGACAAATGTGGTACAGCATGTGGAACAGATGCAAGGGCGTATGGCCCGAATTGTTCCTCTTGTACGCCAGCACATGGAGCAGGCTCAAAGTGTCCAAAAACTCCACTATGACCAAAGGGCCACCGTGAGAGAATTTAAAAGGGGTGACCGGGTTATGGTCCTTGTTCCCACGGCGGAGAGTAAACTTCTGGCCCAGTGGCAGGGGCCTTACGAAGTTCTGGAGAAAGTGAGTCCTGTAAATTACAGGCTCAGTCAGCCCAATCGCCGTAAGAAGGAGGCCGTGTTTCATATAAACCTTCTGAAACAATGGAGGGACAGAGAAGCCAGTGCAGTTGCCATGGGGGACATAACGATAGGTTCCCTTGCCTTTGAACAGTCAGTGTCAATTTCAGCAGAGCTGACTCCTGAGCAAGCAGAGCAGGCTAATGACATGGTCGAGAGAAATGGGGATGTCTTCTCACCAATACCGGGCAGAACCTGGGAGATTACCCACGACATTCTTACGGAGCCTGGAGCTACTGTTAGAGTTAATTCCTACAGGATTCCCGAGGCCAGAAGGGAAGCGGTAAGGGCTGAAGTTAAGAAAATGCTTGAGCTCGGGGTGATAGAAGCATCTCATAGTAACTGGTCCAGCCCAATTGTTTTGGTGCCCAAACCTGATGGCTCTATAAGGTTCTGCAATGACTTCAGAAAGTTGAATGAAGTCTCAAAGTTTGACGCTTATCCCATGCCACGGGTCGATGAGTTGGTGGAGAGACTTGGAAAAGCCAGATTCCTCTCTGTGTTGGATCTGACCAAGGGTTATTGGCAGATACCACTGTCTGAGCGCGCCAGGGAGAAGACAGCGTTTACTACACCTGATGGCTTGTTCCAATATACAATAATGCCATTTGGTCTACATGGTGCCCCGGCAACCTTTCAGAGACTGATGGACAAGTTGCTCAGGCCCCATGCCCATTATGCGTCCGCCTATCTCGATGACGTTATTATTCATAGCACAGACTGGGACTCGCACCTGCCGAAAGTAGAGAGCAGTGCTGGACACCTTTAGAAAGGCTGGGTTGACAGCAAACCCCTCTAAGTGTGTTATCGGCTTAGCAGAAGCCAAATACCTGGGCTACGTGGTTGGGAGAGGATTGGTGAAACCTCAGATTGACAAGGTGGGAGCCATACAGAATTGGCCTCGACCACTTAGGAAGAAACAGGTCAGAACATTTCTTGGACTGGTTGGGTACTATCGCCGGTTTATACCCCATTTTGCTACCAGAGCTGCTCCCCTCACTGACCTCATTAAGGCAAGAGTACCAGACATGGTGAGCTGGGACAGCAAAACAGAGGAGTCCTTCTTGGATCTTCGCTCTGTACTGTGCCAGCAACCGATCCTGGTAGCGCCAGACTTTACGAAGGAGTTTTTCCTACAGACTGATGCCTCTGACGTGGGCTTAGGGGCTGTACTTTCCCAGTACGTAGATGAGGAAGAGCATCCCGTGTTATACCTAAGCCGAAAACTATTACCCCGAGAGCAGCGCTATGCTGTGGTTGAAAAGGAGTGTTTGGCCATAAAGTGGGCCATGGACACTCTCAAATATTACTTACTGGGTCGACGGTTTACCTTGGTTACTGACCATGCTCCCTTGCGTTGGATGCACACCAACAGGGACAGGAACTCCAGGGTCCTGCGGTGGTTTTTGTCGTTGCAACCGTTTCACTTTGTTGTGCAGCACCGGGCTGGTTTGCTGCATGGGAACGCTGATGCTCTCTCTAGAGTGCATGGCCTTGCGGCGGCGCCGCTTTCTCACTCCTGTGTTCAGCTGGGGAGGGGGATGTGTGACAGAGTACAGGATCATGCGTATATAAGCCTGAGGTTGCAACGTGCTGTGTATCCAGGCTACTAACAGGTTAAAGGCTCTTGTCCTGCTAGCACACCTTTTCCACATCCTAATTAGCTCAGGCCTATTTAGTAGGTCTGGGAGAACAGGGAAATAGCTCAGAGTGGAGCTGAACCAAGCCCAGAGAGGTTGTCTCCTAAGTCGTCTGGTAAGAGACTGAATTTTGGTTGCCTACTGTTCAAAATGTATGGTTTATGTTTTTTTTGTGCTGGAAGCAGAGTAGCTGCTCCAGTCTCCTGTAGTCAGAACATACTACTGTGAGTTAGCCTCCTGACAGGAGTAGGCCTGTTCATTTGTTTATCATTTATTGTTACTTTCTTTTCTGCGTGGCAAAACATGTGATTTAAAGAGGAATCACCCAAAAACCCGCAAGATATTTACCACACCAAAATAAACGTTGTTTGCAGTGCAACCTCCTGGCTGTCCTGACCCTCTTTGGCCACGACCCTACCACACTACATATATGGTGGGGACTGTTATTCCCCCAGCAGGCATTGGACTACCACCTTGCTCCTTAAGTCCAGGATGCAGGAAATTTGGCATTGTTTATGGAGGATTGATGACCCTTCTAAAACCCCCAAATGAACGCAAGTCACAAATGTGTTCCAGTTTTATAAGTAACCCAAACACTTTGCACAAATACAACAATTCTATTTGCATTTTATTGACTTTTTTACATTTACCCTTTATAAGAGCAAGATTGTTTATTGTCCCTTAACATCACACATTTTATCTTAAATTTTTTATATGTAAAGGATGGATGCATTGGTATGAAAGAAGTAATTTTATTACACTATAATACATCATCTACTGTATACATTTCTATATATCATATTTAATAAAATAAATGCGAAGCGTGCAAACAAGATATCAGCGCTGGCTTAATAGGTCTCATTGAGATTATTTAAATGAGCATGTTTTTTTTTTTTTTGTTTTTTTTTTTGACTATTACAATGTAACTAAATTGTGAAAGGACAGAAATACGAAAAAGGGTCAGAAAGGCAGACATGTGACAGAAAAAGAACAACAGTCAAACGTAAGAGTAGTACATCTAGTAAAGAAATATACAGTCATACAGCTATGGATGAGAATCAGTGATTAAGAAGGAAATGTAAAGCACCCGTGAATGCTTCAGTGTCATATCTGAACATCTCCTTTAGCGACAAGGATTGGAGAAAACCAAAAAGACAAGAAAGTAGTTATCGAATCAGCTCCCTGGAGCTGAAAGATTATAGGCATTTACTTAATCCTAAAAGATTAAAGATGCCTTGCGAGTGACACATGGAGCAGAATGGGTTCAGAATACATAATTATAGGTAAGATATACCCTGATTTTTTTTTTTTGGAGGGGGGGGTCATGGATACAAGACGTGTAACTAATATTGATTTCCCATATATCATTTTAGCGGGTGCGTATGAATCTTGCACCATATAATTATTTATTAAGCGCCAACACATTCCGCAGCGCTGTACAAGGTGCAAAGGGTAAAGACAGGACTAAATACAGGAAAAGGTCAGTATTCCTGCCAGCCGATACAGAAGGACGTGAAGGCCCTATTCCCGTGGGAATTTACAATCTAGATGGTGAGGGGATTAGAAACAGGAGGGGGGGGCTCTGCAGTGATGAGTTAATGCAGAGAGAGGTGAGGACTGTTTTTAGGTCTGTCGGATGTCTTGTTACGGAGTCGGGTGGTCGGCTTCCCTAAACAGAAAGGTCTTTAGGGAGCATTTTAAATGAAGCCAGATTTGGGGACAGTCTGATATTGCGAGGAAGCGCGTTCCATAGGGTCGGCGCCGCACGAGAAAAGTCTTGCAGTCTGGCATGTGAAGAGGTAATGATGGAGGATGCCAGGCACAGGTCATTGTTGTATCATAGGGATCAGGCTGGGGTGTATTTGGTGATTATTGCGGACATGTAGGCAACTCATAAAGTGAATGTGTATTATGGAGGGTAATGTTCAATTTGTAGTGGAATTTGAATAGTGTATGCCATGGGATAAATCAACCACATAACCACGCACAAAACACTAACTTATTAATTTTAACACCAGTGTACATCGATTCTTTTTTTTTCTGCTTCAGACTATTAACCGCCTGACAGCACGAACCCCGGCGTAACATAACGTACATTACAGATGTTTGCAAGCAAGGTAGGTAGTATTTTGTGCACATGAATTGGCAGTGATTTATCAGCTGCTAAACTAACATCATGAGCGTGGAAAAAAACTGCTGAAATTAAATTAAACATGGCGATATTAACCTGTCAGTCATAAAACGACTATATAATTCTATGGTTTGTGTCCTTTTTTATCTTCTGCATCATTTAGTTGGGATAGACTGCGAGACTAAAGAGCAGAGGTCAATGTATCGAGCAGAAGAATGAATTTGCAGGTAGCTGGTGCTTTCAAAACCTTTGTAAATACCATCCATACATAGGTACATACATTTAGGCTGGTGTCAGATGAGCGTACTATGTGCACCTGTACTGACATGCCTCCAGGCGTCCATCACAGCGTTGTGATACTTCAACGGAGCCGGCCACACACTGTAGCACGCGCACGAATTGTGCTTGCTACAGTGGCCTTGCTGCGACTGCGCTGAAAGCCTCCTCGTCTTGCGCTACAACGCGCTTTCGACAGGGCTGCAAAGCACGGTCCTCCATAGGAGGATCGAGCCTTGCAGTGCTAAGCACACTAACTGCACTCAGTGAGGTGACCAGATGGGCGTCAGAGAGGAAGGAACGTCCACTCTCACGGACGTTCCTTCCGCTCTTAAAAACACTCATCTGACACACATAACACATCATTACACATTTTACTTTGATTTATATGGTGTTATTGTGAGAGAACATGCAAGGGAGTGCTTGTGGGGCATAGTGATAGTGAGTAGCATTTACTGATCTTATCATGCAACAAAAGTCACAACCCTGACTGCTGGTCATTGTAATGGCTGGTAAAAGCTACCTGGAAATACACAAACACAGAGTAGTCAAAAGGATAACCAAGGTCAGAAGAACCAGAGGGGGTAGTCATACAGGCAGAGTTTACTAACAGAGAGTAGCCTACAAGCCAAATACCAGAGGAACCAGAGAATCAGAGTAGACAAATCAAGCTAAAAGTCAGTACACAGAAATAGCCAAAGGTAACAATGAGCGAGCGCTCGGGTATAACAAACCACAACAAGACCCTGATCTGAGAGTGCATCAGGATTAAATAGTCTTTGGTTTGTTCCCATTAGCTGAAATCAAATCGGTGCGCCACAATGTCCTACAGTGATGTGGATGTAATGACGCCGGGAACGGGTATCAACCCAAAATGACGTTTGGCATCAAAACTATAAAAAAAGGAAGTGGTCGAGCAGCCAGCGGCAAAAACACTGGCAGTAAGAGCAACAGGCATAGTGGAGGCTGCACCAATACGGAAAATCAGCAGACCAAAATGATGCCGGGGTACAGGTAACATTACACAGTGTCTGAAAGTGGTTCTGGATGAGCAAGTATGTGAATGATGTCTGGAAGATGACATTGAGATATGTGCAGGGAACATGAGACTGGAATGTCAGGAAGGAAAAGAAGAGGAGAGTTTGAGGGTAGAGTTGAGCTAAGAGCAACATAATATCGCATCATACTTGCCAGAGGAGATAAGTTGGAAAACGGTAGAATACCAAGGTGCTTGAATATGACTTAAAAGACAATGAGCACTATGGCATACGTCCACCCACACGCCATTTACAACTGAAAATAGAGTAGCGATGCACATGAACAAATTAGTCCAAAAATAATTATTCAATAGTTGCTCTTTCCTCCTTAAATGGCTGATTCACCATCACAGGAAATATCCAAAAACTAAGCCTACAAAGGTCAAATACAAGGTCAAATACAAAAATGTATTAGGAGGTGAGCAATGTTTCAGCTGTATCTTGATTAGGGCTGAGGAGCAAGCCAAAATGTTGCTCACCTCCTAATAATTTTTTCCCTTTAACCTTGGAGCGCCTAACTTAATTTGGGCATACAATGGTCCAGATTCCAAGATCGGTGTTAACTTACTAGAGCCATTGAAATCTATGGAGTTGTTACGTTTACAACAGCTCTGGTTAAGGCTAGGGTCAGACAAACGCAGTATTAACGTGCGTTTAGCCGCACTTAATCACGGCCGTGCTAGCAACAAATGACGTCCAATGCCGGGCAGCATATGAAGAATGGCCACACAACGCAAGTGGCAAACGAACGCATTTTTTTGAGATCGTCAAACCGCTAGTACTGACGTACAGAGTGCGCTGCGTCCGCTAGCGGCGTGTGTGCGTGATTAGGAGATGTCAGACGCTGCTAATGTCCGGCCAACATAACGTCCAGGCGCAAAAAGTGTTTTATTGATGATCCGTACAAAATCACGGACGGAAATGCGCATCGTATGACTGCAATCGCGTATTCCGTGAAAAAAATACGTCCATTCGTTCGAACGCACTTTTTCACGGACGACGCAAAAAAATGCGTTAGTCTGACCCCAGCCTTAGTTTACGCCAACCTTGGAATGTGTTTTGATATGACAATATTCCATGGGTGGATTCAGTAAATTCATAAATATAGGCGCCATGTTATTGTAAAGTGCTGTGGAAACTGTTGGTGCAATATAAATGATGATAATAAAAATAATAGTATTACTCATTTGCCCAACATCACTGCTAATCTAGCTGTGCCAATCAGTGCTCCAGTAGGCACAATCCCAGTCCTGGAGTTTTGGTGTTCTGTCCTTTTACGCTAAGATCAGCTCAGCCGCAATGCTCGGGTCACATTACGTGGCCGTGCTGTTGGACTACTAATGGTTGCTGGCATAAAGGGACCTATAAAATGTTGTGTTTCAAAATCTGATCCAAGACTAAATTACATGATTTGGAAGAAAATCGTTTTCATCTATATCAAGCATTGCAGGACTGGCTCAGTAAATAATAATTATCAGCAGCATTATTAAGTCTTTGAAAGCATTTTTGAATTATTTCCAAGAGGTAATAAGATGAGGCATTTAGAATTTGAAGAATCAACATATTTTCATAAAAACTGAGAGCCTTTTCAGAAGCACAAACAGGACAATATTGCAGAGAAGTAATTGTTTCGGGGGAATAATAAAAAAACAATTAAAAAGTGTGGATAGAACGTTTGAAACAAAATTATGTTTTGAGGATTTTCAAAGAGCAAAAAGGGAAATGAAAATGTCTCTATTGAGAAAATCAATTACCACAAATGTGTTCTCGTTTATTTTATTGCAAATTGTCAATAGTTTTTTAATTTTTCATTTCTTTTACTTGTTTGTGTTTATTAAAAAAACAAGAGTAATTTATAAAACATACAAAAAATGGATGTTACTCCAGTTTAAAGATTGCAAATGGAAGCGATACTAAAATAGGAAGCAAAGCGGGAGGAAAGGTTAAACTTAAACATAAACCCCTCTTGACCCCTCCACATATGAATCCTTCAGATAATTTTAAAGGTCATCTTGTATCCAGTACTGGGCTGACTGAGCTGCTCTGAAATTAACATGCTGCTGGCTTCCTGTGAGACGCAGCATGTCGTATGATCACAAGGGCGCTGGATGCCCAAGTTAGTGTCCAACAAACCCAATGGCTCTCCAATAGCAAATTGAAAGCAAATGGAGGAATATAGGTCCTGAATTGGTTCTTGCTTCAGGGTCCTAATCCTTGAAGATTTAGATCATGTTTGCTGACCTGAGCTTCTAGGAAGAGCTCAGCCCCTGCATTCAGAGGGTTGAACTATCCCTCTAAAACCCTCCCCCTGAATGAGGAGAGACATGAGGACATTCAGGGCGATGTGACCATTAAAATAACTATATGTGGTCACAATGCCTACTTCATGGGTCAGCAACCTTGGCCCTCTACATGTTTTGGAACTACACTTCCCACGAGGCTAAGGCAATGTAAACAGTGGCTGAGCATCATGGGAGATGTACTTGTAAAACATATGAAAGTCCAAAGATGTTGACCCCTGACCTAGAGTGTCCCTTTAAGATTTTATTGCCTCAATATTAGTGTCACGCTGACCCTTTGATTGGGCCATGCACCCTTGGTTCATGGAGGGATGTAGCCCTTGAGGCAGGTTAGCTGCTGGCTGAAGAGGCGGATACAGCATATATAGACAATACAGGTTCCAGACAGGAAAATAACGAGGCCTTAACAGGAAGGACAGGGGGTATAGAAGAAATCTAAAGGAATCCCTATGCTGGGGAAGATCCTTCAATGGGTCTTCTGCCTAATGGAAACCTTACAAAGAATAACCGAGTCAGGAGAGGAGGAAGAGCGTGGGTTAACTAGACAAATACACAGGCAGCCCTGAACTGAAATAAAGGTCCTTATACTGGCCTCTGAACTAAGAAGAGCAAAATACATAACACAAGAAGGGAACAGACCAGAATAGTCAGGACTGAAGCCAAGGATGCAGAAACATGAAGGAACGCCAGACAAGCAGAGGTTGGCAACAGATCAGTAATACAGATTACAGGGGGCAGACAGGGTAGTCAAACAAGCCGAGATCAATACCAGAAAATACAAGAATGCTTTGCAGCAACACAGGAACCAGAACGCACAGGAGCAGGTGTCACAACTAGACCTCACAAGAACAGAACTCATGCCAGAGCAATGAGCCTCTTTGCTGCTGGCATTTAAATAGAGAACAGGTCTGGGTAATTAGGACATGTGATCCCAGACCTGAACAGTACAGCGAAACCCAGGAGTGGCACAGGGCGGAATAGCTAGACTCAAACAGGGAAAAGCTGGCCTGGATCGCTGCCGCCACCAGGGTCCGCGGCTGGAACTGGTTTAAACGTGACAGCGGATTGATGACTAATCTCATTCCTTTATGACTATACCACAAAGTTTTAGAAGAATTTACACAAACTTATTTGCGACTCCTATGACCGATGAATGCTTTATTGTATTATACTGTACATAATATAATTTACTTATTAGACATTTTCTCTTTACACTTTTTTAGTCCCATCTCCAATTAGTTCTATATTTAGGCAGGTATATTGTGTTAATGTTGCATAATTCATAAATTGCAGGTCTTAATATTGGCTCTGTTATGAGAACATTTCGATGGGATCAGGAAGTTCATCAGAAACAAGTTCTTCGTTGACGCGTTGGTCGTAAATTAAACAAAAAATTGGAAATCATCTCAAGCTTTTGCTATCAGTGATTTAATTAATCATAAGCGTGTCTCTTAGCGAGCCGCACGTTTTTCGATCGAAAATAAAACCCCGTTCTTAAAATAAACCAAAGTATCACATTTAAATGGTGATAATTCTAAAGCTAGGAAATGTCAACTACATTTTTATTCATCAGCCAGCACGCCACACATGTGGCAATATTAATGTCATATATTTATATGCTGATGACTCATTTTAAAGCATATCAATGTGATTAGGGGGGGGGGAAAGAACATACCTCTTCATTTGTATGCATATTGTATCGGAAAATGCCAGAGTTTGAAATTGATCCATTCTTTAATGGCGCCTCTATAACTTATATTCCCACGGCAGTCCTATTTTGCATTAATGTAATGTATGCATATACACATTATAAGCTGCTGTATGTGTGTCCTAAATGCACAATGAGTCTTTTTTTTAAATTAGAACAATATTAACAAACTGTCTATGATATATAACATCATTCAATACACTGCCTGTGTTGTTACGCTATAGAAAATGCACACTTCCGACTCACATCATGACTTTCTCTGTTTTTTTTTAAATTTCATTTGATCCTGGAAACCTATCAGTAATATATTATTTGTTATGACGGGTTGTGATACGGTGATATTTTATGCATGAATTTCTTCCAACCATGTTTATTTTTAACCTCTTTGAGCATACGCTGAAGAATTATTAAGTGGCAGCCTTGTGACGTGGCCAAATCTATTTCGATAATTGGATATTTAGCCTGTTTTTGATATGCAAATCCCCTTACCTTGTGGATTACGCTGCTCAATGCTAATGAGACATGCTTTCCATCTTCTCTGGAATTATCAGACCTGGATGGAGTGATATAAAGGTTAGAAGATCTTTCCACATTATGTTTACTGGAATAAATAATAATGAGTATACGATTTATAGCGCCAGCATAATCCACAGCTCTGCACAAGATATGTAAACAACGGGGTGATACATTAGAACAGCAGACGTAGCTTTCAGAGGCGTAACTACCAGGGGTGCAGAGGGTGCCACCGCACCCTGGCCCTTGAGTCCAGGGGGGGGCCACACTCGCGTGCCTATATTTTATATATATAATCCTTTTTTTAATTTATTTTATACTTATGTGTGAGTTGTACTTTGGAGCTCTGTGATACACTCATTCACACCATATATTACTGTGAGATTTATTACTGTGCAGCTCTGTGATCCGTTCATACACACTCCATATTACTGTGAGTTTTATTGCTGTGGAGCTCTGTTATACGCTCATACACATTGCACATTATTGTGAGTTTTATTGATATGAAACTCTGATACCTTCATACACACTGCACATTGCTGTGGAGCTCTGATACACTCATACACACCGCACATTACTGTGAGGTTTATTGCTGTAGAGCTCTGTGATACGCACATACACACTGTGCATTGCTGGGAAGTTTTTTTTTTCTGTGGAGCTCTGTGAGATACAAAAAGTGCACATTACATTAAAAATGGGATGGACTGAAGGGGTCATAGTGGACCTGGAAAAAATGGGACCCTGATTGTCTGGAGACAACATTGAGGACCTGGAGGAGACCAATGTATGTTGACGGGAGGGGGACAAAATATGTTTTTTCCTTCAGTGGGGGCTGTCATGGTTCGTGCACCTGGGCCCTGAGGTTTCTAGTTATGCCTCTGGTAGTTTTACAAGGGCACGGTACATTGGGTGACCCTGCTTCCTAGAGAACCTACAATATATTACGGATATACTGTATATTTATTGTGAAACAGACATGTAGTACAGGTAGAAGTTTTCTCTAAACCAGGTGCTAGTCGAGTGGACAGATAGTTTAGGGAAAACTATAAGGTACATTCCAAGGATCATCAGGGACAGTGTCCATATGTGGCATCCACTCTCAGAGCCTCCCCTGGTTTTAATTCACATGTGCAATTCATGTCTTATATTTGTTGGTTTTGTGACTTGGTTCACTTTTTAGTCTATTGAGTAAAAGTTGCGTTTTAATTCTGATCTGGCAAGTACATTGCCCACTCTTTCTTCTACCTGTACTACTGTTCACTCCAGGGTTACCCCCGATATATAGGTGAAGACAAACAGGGTTATTAAGAGAGCGGTGAAAAGCAGGAGAATGACTGGAGAATGAAAAATTCTAGGTCAAAAAAGCCAAACCAGAAAAATTCTCCCTTTCATCTCACTTTCCAAATCGGCTATTTTGACCTAGAATTTTTCGTTCTCCAGTCATTCTCCTGCTTTTCACGCTCTCTGAATAACCCTGAAAGTGTCATCACCTGAGTAAGATTATTCTATGGCTGCTGTCCTTTCACTTTCTTACTAGAAATACGCTTGATTTGAAGCACACATGTACATATCATTAGGTATTTTTCCCAGGGACACGTGTTGGTGAGATGTCCTGACTCGGATTGGAATCTGCTTTCCATGGCTGTAGAGCTGAGGTTTGGTAGTGAGGTTGAACCTGCTTCTCCATGGCTGTAGAGGAGAGGCAAAGGGGATATGCTATACTGCCAACATTTTATGGCAGGCGCGTATATATCATTAGGTTTCTTGCCTGGGGACAGGTGCCCTCTCTGAGAACCAAACTTGCATCTCTAAGGTTATAGAGCCGTGATGTCACCCAGCCGATACAAATAAAGGAGTTTATGTCGAGAAAAATTGTGGCACAATCAAATGGAACTTTGGGTGTTTTTCACAATGCACCATAATTGCCGTTATTGCAATGATAATATGTTTCCTAGATCCTGAGAGGGAAATACAAGGAACGGCAGGGGAGTGTTCACTGATGAAGCTTCTCTTGACGCTGTTTGAATTTCACTTTTGGGAAGCACTAACATTTATTAAGATTACAATAATGGTAACCTAGAGCTCTTTGTGAATAACCCTTTTTGTATTTGTCACTTGAATGAATTAAGCGATGGAATTAATAACAGCAGGTAAACATTTTTACTCCATCACGGCCCAAATATCACATTCTGGTCAGGAACCTTGAGAATTCAAAGTCACATGTGTAGAATACATCAATTAGTTAAATTTTTGTGCTTTTCTGTTTGTTAGCGAAAACAAATGACCATATAAATGAAGATTGCAACTGCACACAATCATATGCCAATTCAAATCGAATCGCATTGAGTTTTCCCACGTTTATCCTAATAGCAGGGTTTGAAAATACTAACAGGGTTATTCAGAGAAAGGTGAAACTCTGGAGAACTTTTGGAGAAGTGAAAATTCTTGGTCGAAATAGCTGATGTGGAAAGTTAGATAAATGGGAGAATTTTTCTGGTTTGGCTATTTTAACCTAGAATTTTCACTTCTCCAAACGTTCTCCAGAGTTTCACCTTTCTCTGAATAACACTGTACAGAAAAATGTAATAGCATAAATCTCTGAATACAAGTGGGATGCATTGCTTGAAAAGTTAAGACGTTTTTAAACGTTCTCTTTAGGCTTGTGCACCGATATTTTTTTTTTTTTTTTTTTTTTTTTTTTTTTTTTTTTTTTCGATTCGATTTTTCGGATTTTCAAACTTTTCGATTCGGCTCGTTTCGACCGATTTCTGTTTCGATTCGGTTCGGCTCGACTCGTTTTTCATGTACATTTTTTTTTCGGAATATTGACCATTTTTCGTATTTTCGTGTCACTTAGCTGGTTTTTTGTATCGACTTTTCGTGATTTCGGAAATTTTCGTTTTTTCGGAACGTCTGTTCTCCTCGTTTCAAAGCAATAAATTTCGATTTGACACATTTCAAGTCCATTCGAAAATTTTTATTTTCGGCTCGGAAAACGTTTTGGATCTGCCGTTTTCGGATCTATATATTTTCGGAATATCGGCCGCATCCGAAAACACGAATCGGGAAATTTCGTGAAAATTCCCAAATTCCGAAACCTGAAACGCACATCCCTAGTTCTCTTGCATTTTTCAGGTTATTCACTAAGCGCCGTTCTTAATCTTTACCATTGTTGCTACAAAGTTAAACTTCATCAATCCTGTGAGGGAAATTCAAGCAATGGAAGGAGAAGCTTCATCAATGAAACATCTCTTGCTGATGCTTTTGTTTTCCTCTCGGGATTGCCAAAGTTTTATGTTGTTTCAACAATGGTGATGTTTACCATTACTTGTCTGAACTGAATCGCAAGTGTCTAATGCTAACCTATGAATGGTACTTCATGGAACTGCTATTGCCACCCATTACTGCTCAGAGTGGTTTTAAGACCAACACAGACATGTCAAATTAAAAACCCAGTCGCATGATTCATTTTTATTTACCTTGAGGGGTCTTTCAGAAAGCACCGAAATTTCTGTACACTTTGGTGCGCTTTGGCGATTCCATTTCGCCGACCCTGTGGTGAATTCACTATTCACCGCAGGGTCACCGACATGCCCTGAAGATGGAGTTGCCGAACACTACTGAAGACCGCCGCACTGACCACCGAAGTCCGCTGAATTGCATAAAAAGAAAAAAAAAAAAACGGAACTCTGCTATTCTTCTAATAAATGTTTAAACCAATAAAAATGCATTAAAATGTGTATAAAAAATAAAAAGGTCTATAACAAAATTTAAAAACAAAAAGCCTTTTAAAAATATTGGGAATCAAAAATTTCATTTTAAGAAATACAAAAAAGGTGTTCTAAAAAATAAATAAATAAGACTTTTTGCTGAAAATGAAAAGAATAAACGGTTGAATAATAAAAAATAAGAACGATCATTTTTACATTAAAACCTATGAGATTCACCTGTTTAAATCTGTCGCACTAAATCCCCGAAAATCAGGGCATTTCACTGACACTTCTGTGCAGTCGGGCGTTCTCTGAATAGATTAACCATTACTTCTCTGTGGGACAATTAGCTGCCGTCGAAGATCGACAATCTAGTGCGAACTGCACCGTATCTCACTGTCAATTCGTCAGTATTTGGCGAATTGACAGTTTCTGAATAGACAAATTCACCATTCAGTGCCCCTCGGTGGCAAGTTCGGTCCTTTCTGAATAACCCCTTTGGTTTCCAAATTGCATATCCTCCCTAGCTCTTAACGGTTCCTGTTTAGTGAATAAACCCTATCGTTTTTCATTAAACAGTCAAGAAAAGCAACAGCAGAGTTACTCCTTCATGTGATGACAGTGCACCGGCGTGTCACATCTAATTTGTCTTCGCCAATAAGTCACCCTTACACATATTCCATGGATCACATATTTTTTGGCCTATGAAAATGTTAAAAAACAGAATCACTTCATACCGACCATGTTATTATTTCTAGAGTTTATTCTATACATAAACCAAGGTATTTGACTTTTTTCTCACAAAAACCTATAGAATGAAAACAGAATGTATCTCCATCATATGTTGATTTTCACATGCTCTTTGTTGTCATAACAACAGGGCTTAGAGCAGCTCTCTAAACCTAATTTAGCAAAAGAAATAGGATCCGGAGATGCCGGTTGAAATCTGCGGCAGCACTTCAATCTGAGTGCCCAATGTTAATTATTTGACACTCTAAGCGGACAATACCGTAAGCTTTATCAGGTTTCCCAGCCTGCTTGTCCTTCCAAGGAGATTTCTGTATGATCTATGGAAAATTGTGTTTGTGTGCTTTTCTTTCCAAGGAAATATTTCACACCTCAAGGAATCAGAAGCAGACTGATATTATAGCTCAATGATAACTATTTATGTTATCATTGAGGTCTTTGGTAGATATATCTATAATAGTAAGACAGTGTTGTCCAATCTAGTTTTCGTCACATATTTTCCCAAGATCCACTAGCGAGCCACAAACTATTATTGGAAAACCAAGAAAGTAATATGGCTTATGAGTTTGACTTGATGGAATCCAAATTTTATACAGAGTTATTCAGAGAAAGGTGACACTCTGGAGAACTTTTGGAGAAGTGAAAATTCTAGCAGGGATATTCAGAGAGGTCCGCAATGATGCCGAAATGTAACCGGTCACTGAAATTCAGCATACAGTGACATTTCGGGACCATTCGGCTATTCAGAGAGCAGGCAGTTCGCCAAATTCTGGTGCTGTTCGACAGCAGTGAAATCCCCCATAGGGAAGCAATGGATAATCTATTCAGAGAACACCGAACAGCAGTGAAAAGTTGCCGAAATGCCCTGCTGTTCGGTGGTTTTATTCGGCAGGTTTATACAGGCGAATCCCATAGGTTTCAATATTAAAAATATTCCCGTTTTAATTCAATATCTAATAAACCGTTTATTATGTTAATCTGCAGCACAAAGTCTCTTTATTCATTGATCTTTTAGGCATTTTATGGGATTTTTTTCGGCAAAAGTTTTTCCCGGTTTTTCTTTAAATAGTTTTTTTCATTTTTAACAGCCCTTTTTATTATCATTTATTGGATCTTATATGTAAATTCCAGGCATTTTCGTTCTGTAGTTTTTTTGCAAACAGCATTTCACTTTTGAAACTTTCAAGTTTTTTTTACCCTGTTCGTCAGCTTGTCGGCTTTTTCTGGCGGCTGCTCTGCGCTGCAATAGGCGGCTCGTCGGCTTGTTCCAGCGTGTTCAGAGTGGTTTTTGCGGCAGTTTCTGTGGGTTTTTGGTGAGCGTTCAGTGGTGTTCGTCAGGTTTTCCCTGCGCTCTGAGGACCCTGCAGTTGTACTTGAATACACCGCAGAGTCGGCAAACTAGAATCGCCCCAAAGTGTGGGGAACGAAGGGCACCGAAATGTCGGTGACATTTTGGTGCGCTCTGAATAACCCCTTAGGTCAAAATAGCTGATTTGGAAAGTGAGATGAATGGGAGAATATTTCTGGTTTGGCTATTTTGACCTAGAATTTTCACTTCTCCAAAAGTTCTCCAGAGCTTCACCTTTCTCTGAATAACCCTGATCGTATATGAACATAAAGTATCTAGCTGATGCCGAAACAGTGGATTTATATTAAAGGTTTATATTTGGAATACTAAGGCCATCTGTTGTGCCACATGTATTTGTTAAGAGTTACAGTTGCAAGAAAAAGTATGTGAACCCTTTGGGATTACGTGGAGTTTTGCATGAATTGGTCATAAAATGTGCTCTGATCTTCATCTAAGGCTGGGGTCAGACCAGCGCACTTTTAACCTGCGTTCTGGCGCACATAATCACGGCCGCACTAGCAGCAGATGACGGGCAATATACGATGTACGGCCGCACAAAAGTCCGGCCGTGCACCGCAAGTTGAATTTGAACGCATTTTTCTGAACGCTGAACCGCTAGTACTGACGTACTGAGTGCGCAGCTGCGGCATAGCGGCGTGTTTGCGTGATTAGGAGATGTCAGACGCTGCTAATGTCCAGCCTACATAACGTCCAGACGCAAAAAGAGTTTTATTGACGATCCGTACAAAATCACGCCCGAAAATGCGCTTCGTCTGCCCGTTTATGCGCATTCCGTGAAAAAATACGTCAATGCGTTCGGACGCACTTTTTCACGTTCGCGGGGAAAAATGCTTTCGTCTGACCCTAGCCTAAGTCACAACAATTTGAAAAACACAGTCTGCTTATAATGTTTGTGTTCTATTATTTTATGTTTTCATGTATTTATTCAACAGAACATGTAAACATTCACAGTGCAGGGTGGAAAAAGTATGTGAACCCCTAGCCTAATGACTTCTCCAAGAGCTAATTGGAGCCAGGAGTGAGCCAACCTTGAGTCCAATCAGTGTGATTATTATTGGATGTGTTGCTGAAAGCTGTCCTGCCCTTTAAAAACACACACCAGTTTTGGGTTTACTGGTTTCAAGAAGCACTGCCTGATGTGAACCATGCCTCGCAGAAAAGAGCTCTCAGAAGACCTACGATCAAGAATTGTTGACTTGCATGAAGCTGGAAAGGGTTAGAAAAGTATCTCCAAAAGCCTTGATGTTCATGTGTCCACGGTAAGACAGACTGTCTACAAATGGAGAAAGTTCAGCACTGTTGCTACTCTCCCTAGGCGTGGTCGTCCTGTAAAGATGACTGCAAGAGCACAGCGCAGAATGCTTAATGAGGTAAAGAAGAATCCTAGAGTGTCAGCTAAAGACTTACAGAAATCTCTGGCACATGCTAACATTTTTGTTGACACATCTACAATAAGGAAAACCTTAAACAAGAATGTAGTACATGGGAGGACACCACGGTGGAAGCCATTGCTGTCCAAAAAGAATATTGCAGTACGTTTGAAGTTTGCAAAAGAGCACCTGGATATTCTGTGGACAGATGAAACCAAAATTGAGTTGTTTGGGAAAAACACACAACACTGTGTGGAGAAAAAAAGGCACAGCACACCAACATCAAAACCTCATCCCACTGTAAAACATGGCGGAGGGAGCATCATGGTTTGGGGCTGCTTTGCTGCCTCAGGGCCTGGACGGATTGTTGTCATTGATGGAAAAATGAATTCCAGAGTTTATCAAGACATTTTGCAGGAAAACGTAAGACCATCTGTCCGCCAACTGAAGCTCCACAGAGGATGGGTGATGCAACAGGACAATGACCCAAAGCATACAAGTAATTCAACAAAAGAATGGCTTCAACAAAACAAAATACACCTTCTGGAGTGGCCCAGTCAGAGTCCTGACCTCAACCCGATTGAAATGCTGTGGCATGACCTTAAGAGAGCGATTCACACCAGATATTCCAAGATTATTGCTACACTGAAACAGTTTTGTGAAGAGGAGTGGTCCAAAATTACTCCAGATCGTTGTGCAGGTCTGATCTGCAACTACAGGAAACATTTGGTTGAGGTTATTGCTGCCAAAGGAGGGTCAACCAGTAATTAAGTCCAAAGGTTCACATACTTTTTCCACCCTGCACTGTGAATGTTTACATGTTCTGTTCAATAAAAATATGAAAACCTATAATGTTTGTGTTGTATTATTTTAACCCCTTAGTGACCGGGCGGTTTTACACAAATCCGTCCTTTAGTGACCGCTGCTGTTTTTACGTTTCTGCGCTGCTCGTGTTTAGATCAAATTTTCCTCTTACTCGTTTATTCAACCCACACATCTTATACACCCTTTTTCCCGCCATTAAATGGACTTTCTAGAAATACCATTATTTCCATCATATCCAATAATTTAATATAAAAAAAATATGAAATATGATGAAAAAATGGTAAAAACACACTTTTTCGTAATTTAATCCCCTAAAGCTATAACCACCAATAAAGACCCCGGCTAAATAGTTTCCAAATTTTATCCCGAGAATATAAATACCCAATTTTTACATGTTTTTACCTTTTAACCCTTTCACTGCTGAGCCAGTTCACCTATGTGCGCTGCGCTCATTCTGACCATTTTGTGCTAATTATTTTTAGATGACAGCCTAGGTCCTATTTAATTAAACTCCCCCCAGACAAAAAAAACTTAAATAAAATAAAAAATGGTTTTTTTTTTTAAATTTTTTTTTTTTTTTTTTTTTTTTTTTTTTAAAACCAAACCTGGTCATGTTTGGTATCATTTGAAAGGCCATAATCAGGCCTTTCAAATGATGGCAAATATGACCATCTAGCTGCCATGGATCGGGAGATAAAGGGATCACACAGTTCATTCTGCTTTTGTAAACACTGCAGTCCTTTATGGGACAATGGGTGAGACAGAATACAAATAAAGATACAAGTACACACGGAACTGTAGCAGAGAGGACCCAAGAGCTTACAATTGACCAAGGAGCCTTCCTTGCCTTACCCCTCTCCCCCTACACAAACAGGGCTAGTCCCACACATCTCACATACATATAAATCAGGTATCTCAAACTCTGGCTCCACAAATGTTTATTGCCTACAAATCCCAGAATTCTTTGAATGCAATAAATGGCCAGAGATAATGGGAGGTGTAGTTCAGAAACATCTGGGGGGTCAGAGTTTGAGATCCCTGATATACTGTAAATAGTTTATTTTAAATACTTTATAACCTCCCTCATCAGTTTCTCCACATCCATCTTCTCTGATCTGCTGAAATACATGCAACGTAAACGAGTGAAATAGGAGTGATCGCCCATCAGACGCCGTCTTTACCCGTCACTGGAAGACAGACGTCGGACGCAATGGACGATGGTCCATTCACCTGCATGTTGTTGGATTGGATGGACGACGATGGACGATATCGGATGATTGCACCATCACACAAATACGGTGCCAGTGGACGCCCAGCCTAACAGAAGCCATAACACAAACAGGACAAGTACGCATAACAGTAACTCTAATGCTTATAGTAACCCAACCCTGAAACTAGCCCTATCCCTGATGCCAATACTAACCCTAACTAACATTAGGGGATGTAGAGAGGGTGTAGGTGGTAGTGTAAAAGGGGGAAGGTTGCAGGAAGTAACTAAGGGGGTTTAAAAGGGGGCAAGGTATAAAAGGAGGTATAGAGGGGTTATATGGGGTAAAACTATGCACTCCTGCAACATGTCAAAAAATTCACAATTTTTGAATGTGTCTGAAATTTCAGATCGACCCAAATCAACAAATTCCGAAAATCACAAAATCTGAAAATTTGGGATTTAGGAATTTTCCAAAATGAAAAGAACTTAAATTTCGGGCTGTGCACACTATGCTGCCTAGTCATGGCAGATCATATTATTTTTTTTCCAGAAAGCTAACGAGCATTTGCTATCAGAATGCAGTGTCTCGTAATAGTTTCGAAAACTGAAATTCTCCATGTGGAGTCAAACAAATTCCGAGAGAGGATAAGAAATTCGATTTCAATTCATTGCATGGGTAATTAGTTCGAAGTCTAGTGAAGTCAGTCTCTGGTATGTGAAAAGAGAGAACTTGTCGTTTGAAAATGTTAGTTTTGTGGCAAGAAACTCTGAAATGGGATTGTGAGAGAGGTGTGATGCCAATAAAAAATTGAGATATTTAAGAGTATATTGTCTGCAAAGGGACTTAACTCATACATTGTGGGTGCAATGTGTATTCCCTCTGTTTGTTCTTGTTGCTTAGCTTTGGAATGTCTAGCACAAAAGGTTATCACATATACAGGGTTATTCAAAGAAAATCGAAAGGTCACCGCACGTTCGGTGACTTTTCGTTCTCTTCAATTCGGTGCGATTTGGCGATCCCATTTCGGCCACCCTGCGGTGTATTCAGCAAGCACCACAGGGCCGTCGTAGTGCAGGGAAAAGTCGCCGCAAACCCGACGAACACTCACCGCAAAACCGGGCGAAGGCACACCGAAACCTGTAAAAACATCTGGATTAACCCTGCCGAACACGCCAGAGAAACCCGAGCAGGAGCCGATCACAGCGCAGAGCAGCCGCCGGAAAAACCCGACACCGCAGACAAATGGAGTGAAAAAAACCAAAAAAAAGTATGCTTGAATGTTTGAAAGTGAAACGCTGTTTGCAAAGAAACTACAGAAGGAAAATGTCTGGAATTTACATATAAGATCCAATGAATGATAATTAAAAGGGCTGTTACAGAAAAAAAGAAAAGATTGAAAAAAAAATGGAAAAAAATTCGCCAAAAATTCCCGAAAAATCTAAAAGTAACGAGACATTTTGCTGCAGAATATTATAATCAACGGTTTATTAGATGTTGAATTAAAATGGGAATATTTTTAGCATTGAATCCTATGGGATTCTCCTGAATAAACCTGTTGAATGAAACCACCGAATGGCAGGGTATTTCGGCAACCTTTCTCAGCTGTTTTGTGTTCTCTGAATAGATGAAGCATAGCTTCTGTATGGGGATAGTGAAGCCCTCGAACAGGCACCGAATAGGCACCCTATGTGCAGGCAATTCGCCAACATTTGGCAAACTGCCTGCTCTCTGAATAGCCGAATGGCGAGGAAAGGTGACCGTACGCTGAATTTCAGCGTTCGGTTACCTTTCGCCAGCAATTCGGATCTCTTTGAGTAAAGGTGACACAACTTGTCCATGACACAACTTGTTTATAATGGGAAACAAAAACATCCCTTGCATAGATGGGTCACCCATGTCATCAGGACGAGTTCTTATTTGTAAATAGATCATCTATGCCATTGTTGAATATCTAGTGATCCCTGATCTCTGTCACTGACTGTCTCACAATAAAAGAGGAAAACTACCGTTAGCACAATTCTCTTTCTCTAACCTATTGGTTCTTGTTGGCACAGCAGCCAACTCAAGCAGATGTGCCGACAATCGCCGGTGTGGGTGGAGCAACATATATGATAGGGATTTAAACATAATATATATTTTCTAAGTACAACATACTCTATTGGAAGCTGATCCAGCTTGTTTTCCTCCCTCTCTGACTTATTCCTTTAAGCATTTGCTTATTTATTTCGATACACTTCTGAAGATTTTTCACAGTTTGATGAAATTGTTCCTTTGCCCTTTGCTGACATTGACTGTGTGACTCTATTTCTTTTTCGCTAAGCCTGCAGATTAACCAATGTGGAAAAGCTTATTCAGTCACTAGACATAGATAATTGCAGATTTAAAACCAACAAATTGTCATTTAACGGAACAAGAATAACAATAGGTGATTTTATATAAGGAATGACATTCTTAAATCGGCTGCTGAAAAGTGTAGTCATTCATGATTCAACGGATAAACCAGGATTACTTTTTTTTCCCTCTGAATAAAAAACACCTATTTACTTTGTTAACTCAAGGTGGAGACTTTTTTTTGGCCATGCAGTGTGTATATACATTATGACCAAAGTAATTGTAAAAATCTGACTCAATATAAATTAGGTTCTCCTTCGATCCATGTAGGAATGCTATGACCCTTTCCTGGCTGAGCCAGTAATAGGAAGTTACTAATATCAAAATTTGGTGTGAGCCATTACCCACCAAGTCATTACTGAGCCATTACTGACTCTATTACGTGAGCAGCTGATGATAATAATTGAGTCTGGAACAGGTACAAGCAACTACAATAGTATGATCTCTAGGAGAACATAGGACTCCATGGAGACCAAAGAGCTCTCTCTGTGCAATCACTTGTATGTAATCACGAAGGACTAGTGGCAGGACCCTTGAATCTATATGTTCTCACTCTCCTGATTCAGTGAGAAGAGGTGGCAGATCTCACATTAGCTAGTGCAAAGATGGGTATTGGAGTTTTTGGTGGGTTTTCCTTGAGTTTTAAGTGGTTTTGCTGAAGCTGACGAAAAATCCACCCAAAAATTCTTCACTTACCCCTTATCATGATATACTGCCTCCTCTAGCTGCAATCAGAAGGACATTGGGCACAAAACGATCCCAAGTAGCATTTTGCATGATCCTGTGGACTCCAGGAGAGGATGTCACTGGTGACACATGGCACCACTGGTGATACCTCTTAGCAGTACCCAAATATTTCAACCTACACCAATAACATAGCAGCTCTGTCATAATAGAGCTTGTAATAGGGAGACACTAGTAGTTAACAGCTCCAGACATTGTTTGCCATGTGTAGGTAGAGGTGTGCACGGCTGGAAAATTTGTTTAATTTCATTTTAAATTAATTTAGTTTCCTATTTCGTTTCGTTTAGTAATTTCGTTTTGTTTCCTTTGATATCGAGGTAAGTTCGTTTCGATAGTTGATATTGATTAGAACTTTGTTTCATAAAGTCATTTGCTGTAGTACTTGTATGTATGGTAGGTTAAGATCAATTCGATAGTGGATATCGATTCGAATTTCGTATCACTAAAAAAAAAAAACTATCTAATTTTGCTGTTTAAAGGCAAGCTAGGGTTAAATGTTGAGCTGTCCATTGCCCTGTGGTGCTGACAACAGATTCAGCACCAGAGGCTAATGGACAGGTACAGGGGTGCTTTGTGTATAGTGAAAAGAATCTGATTTGTTTCATAAAGTCGTTTGCTGTAGTACTTGTATGTATTGTAAGTTAAGATCAATTCGATAGTTGATATCGATTCAAAATAAATTTGTTATATACTGTTTCATTTTCAATTCGGATCAAATCAATTCGTTATTTCGGAAGTACTTCCGTAATCCAAATTAACGAAATTTGTTGCGAATTTCAATTCATTACGAAACAAATGCACACCTCTAGCCATGTGTGGCTCTTTGTTATCGGCTCAGAATAGCACCCTTAAGGTATGTCAAGATAAGCATTCATCAGCAAATCACTAGCTTTCCACACATTGACATTACACCATAATAATTCATCATACTGCAGTTTGAAGCCTTCCGAGCTGCGAGTCCACATTGTTTATAAAGGGAATTGCTGCATAAGTAAAGTAATAGTTAAGCAATAAAAAATATAAATCTTTATTTCTGCAGCGGAAGATAAAAGATCACAACGCAGCACACACACTGAAGAAGAAAAAATGATCTTTGAAGTCAGAGTTACATAGTGAAGGCTTACTCCGCCTTGACTGAGGCCTTGATCTGGTACAGATACGCGTGGAGCGCATAAGGTGGAGTAAGCCTTCACTGTCTTACACTGACTTCAAAGATCCTTTTTTATCCCTGTGTGTTTTGTTGAGTTGCATTTTCTAGCTTCCTATGCAGCAAGATACATTTATATATAGATATATCTTTTAACTGTTACTTCCCTCCTATAGTGATTCCAATTACAAATGACCTATATATGGGTTTGTTTGTTTTTAAGCAAGCATTGGTTGTGGCAGAAGATCCAGCATTTCAGAATCACGGCAAAATATTATTATTTTTTTTTTTAATATAAAGAGTTTATTAGAAGTTTTCAAAGAAGAAAAGAGCAAACAATATTACATACATCGCCGGTTCGTAGGATAAAACATACCAAAACATTTACACATGTGTACAATAAAACGGGGACTCCTCTGAGACGAGTGTCCCTTATTCTGTATAACGGTATGAACATCTCCTCAATTGAAAGGAAATAAAATCAGGGAGGGCAATGCAGAGGAGAGAGAAAGGGAAGGGAGCGGGGGGGAGGGAGAAGGGGGAGAGTAAAGACTTCTACCGGATAGAACAACTACGGGTTCAAATCCAACTTATATCTAATAACAGTTTAGGTACCAAAATGTGTATCCCAGAGATACCAGTGGTCTCTCGTAGAGTAAGGGACTCCTGAAGTCCAGGCCGCCATCGCGTCTAGCGAGCGAATATCCCCTATTTTGCAGCGGATGTCTTGTATAGAAGGGAGTGACTGGGTACGCCAGTGGGATGCTATAAGGGTATAAGCTGACGTAAGAATATGGGCTGCTAATTTCCGTTGGGCGACCGATGTATCCGTAGGGAATATTTGTAATAAAAGCACTATCGGATCAGTAGTGCGATTAGTACCCAGAATTTTGTTCACAAAAATCACGATGTCACTCCATAGTTGATTCAAGGAAGGACAATGCCACCAAACGTGAATGAAGGAGCCCCTGTCTTTCAAACATCTCCAACAGGTAGAGGAGCTTGGGGTGGAAAAGTGTCTGAGTCTGTCAGGGGTTAGATAAGAGCGGTAGAGAAGCTTTTTCCGAGCTTCATGCAACGTGGCACTTTTAAACTTCCCTTTATCTCCCTGAAAACAGCGTGACCAGTTGTTTAAAGAAATAGTGACGTTTAGGTCCCGTTCCCAGTTTAGTTGAAACCTATTCTTCCAAGTGGGGGTCGGGGTTATCAGGAGTTTGTAACATAATGAGAGGAGTCTAGCCGGTGTGTAGGGTTTGATACAGTAAGCCTCAAATGGGGATAAGGCCGGTATGGAGATCTTTCCTGGGCCTACCATGTCATATGTCGACAGGAAGGTTTTAACTTGTAAGTAAGAGAATTGGAGGGAGCGTGTAAAGTCGCAACGTCCGTTTAACGTGTCGTATGGCATGAATTCCGTAGGAGAGTAAAAGTCCACCAGGTATAATATATCATGAGGTTTCCAATGACGGGCATCGAAGTTGTGAATTTTGTGTGATAATGTCGTAAGAGGTTGTAGCTAAATGGAAGTGGTGATAATGACATAATCGGCTTCGAACTGCATCCCAGGTGCGTAGGAGTAAAGTCGCTAGCGGGAGGAGGACAGGTAGGGAAGGTCGGGTGTGTTTTGGGAGCCAGGTCACATCAGTTAGTTTAAAAGGAGAGAAAGTGGGGTGAATAGACATCGTCCACTGCGGGGAAGAGGCAGATGATAACGCAGTTCCCAACAGGGCCATTAGGGCCGCTTTATAGTATAGAGAAATATTAGGGAGTCCTAGACCACCCTGAGGCACTGAGGTGGCGAGGACCTGGAAGCCGACCCGGGGTTTTTTCTTTTTCCAAATAAATTGGTTAATAACCCCTTGAATAGATTTAAAGAAGGACGGGTGTGGGGAGAGGGGTAAAGCTCGAAATATGTATAAAATTTTAGGTAAGATAGTCATTTTGATTACGGCTATTCGCCCTAACCAGGAAAATTCTAGTCGAGTCCACTTGGAACATAAATCTCGTATCATTGGTAACATTGAGGAGTAATTTAATTTATACATAGTGCTACGTGAGAATGAAATTTTTATCCCCAGGTAGGTGAGGAAAGTATCTCGCCAGTCATATTGATATGTTGTTCTTAAAAGGAGGCGGTCATGAGAGAGATGTGTATCTAGAGCCTGTGTTTTAGACAGATTTATTTTATGGTAGGAAACTCTGCTATATTGAGATAAAGATTCGTGGAGATGGGGTAATGATGACGTGGGATTAGACAGGGTGAGTAGAATGTCGTCAGCAAACAAACTAATTTTATTTTCTCTAGGTCCACTCGAGACTCCCTCTATCTCGGAGTGAGCTCTAATAGCTTGTGCCAACGGTTCCAATGCTAAGGCGTATAGGAGGGGTGAGAGTGGGCATCCCTGACGTGTGCCATTTGTTATGTTAAAGGTATCCGAAAGGAAACCCGCATTTAATACTTGTGCAGTAGGGGAGGAGTATAGGGCGAAAATAGCTGAGATAAAAGGTACTGGAAGATTAAATTTAAGGAGGACATGTCTCAAAAACAGCCAGTTGAGTCTGTCAAATGCCTTCTCAGCATCTAAAGACAGGAGAAGGCAAGGGGAAGAGTCTCTAGCCACACAGTCTAGTATATTAAGAAGCCTAATTGTATTGTCGGTGCCCTGTCGACCCAAAATGAACCCCACCTGGTCATCTGACACCAAGTCAGGAAGAAATGGTGACAGTCTGTTGGCCAATATTTTTGCGTAAATCTTAAAATCCACGTTCAGGAGAGATATGGGGCGATAATTGGAACATAACTCGGGATTTTTACCTTCTTTAGGGATAGTGACAATCGTGGCTTTTAGAAGGTCAGGAGGGGCTGTACCAGAATCGAACAGCCAGTTAAATAAGGTCAGCATGTGTGGAGTCAGATTGTCTGCAAAAGTAGTGTAGTATTTAGAAGAGAATCCGTCTGGACCAGGAGATTTACGAGAGGGTAGGGATGAAAGGACTGTCGTGAGTTCCAGAGCGGTAATCGGGGTCGTCAATATATCATGCCGGGAATCAGAAAGTTGAGGGAGATTGATCGACGTCAGATATGTGAATATGCCAGTTAACGAAGGTTGTGGTGTGGATGCATCTGAGTGTAGGTTATATAATTCGGCGTAATATTCCGCAAATTTATTTGCTGGGGTTGGTGGACAAAGGAGTTTGAGGCAGTCTGAAGTTTAGCAATTTTAGTTCGCGTCAGATGGCCCCTCAATCTGTGAGCAAGGAGACGGCCCGATTTATTTCCATATAAATAAAATTTAGCATTAAGGCGTCTCGCATGCCAAGCACATTCCTTTTTATGGAGATCTTCTAATTCCTTCTTCAGGGATTTTAATTGGTCTGTTAAGAGTGGGGTGGGGGAGAATTTATGTAAAGAGGAAATCCTATCAATGTCCTTCAATAGATTCAATTTATGTTTTTGGCTTTCTCGCTTAAGTCGAGCCCCCCATTTAATGAGGATTCCCCTTATTACCGCTTTATGAGCTTGCCATAGAGTTACTGGAGAAATTTCAGGAGACGCATTTTCTCTGAAGTAGTGGGTTAAGGCCTCCCTAAATTCCGCACTGGCCTCGGGGTGAGACAGTATAGATTCATTCAAGCGCCATGGGGATTTGCCAAATGCAGTATGGGATCCTGAGAGTGTCAGTAAAAGAGGGGCATGATCGGACCAAGTAATTAAACCAATTTCGCAGTCAGACACTAATGGTAGGGCGGAATTATGGGTATATATGTAATCTATCCTGGAATATGTGTGATGTGTAAGCGAATAGTAGGAATAGTCTACTTCGTCGGGGTGGAATAGTCTCCATGTGTCGTGTAAATGGTGTTCCGACATAAGGTTGAGAGCAGTCCGTGTGGCTTTTTGGGAGATCCCGAGGGCCTACCTCTGTCAAATGAGAGATTGAAGTCCCCGCAAAGGATTAGGTGGCCCATTTGTACCTGAGAGATCTTTCCTAAAGCGTGTCGCAGAAAGGAACATTGACCTGTATTGGGACAGTAAAGGTTAGCAATAGTATACAGAACATGGTTCAATGAACATACAATGATTAAAAAACGGCCTTTCGTGTCCCGAATTATTCTATGTAGGTCAAAAGAAACTCTGTTATGGATAAGGAAGGAAACCCCTCGTGATTTAGTAGGAGAGGTCGCATGATATTGAACAGTATAGTTTGGGAGATATAAATTCGGATGTGATAGGCGACGAAAATGAGTTTCTTGGAGACACACAATATCTGGGTTTTGTTTCTTTAGTTCTGCATAAAGAGCGTGTCTTTTGTGGGGCATATTCAATCCCTTTACGTTATGAGAATATAGTTTCAGATTAGAGTTGTTCATGGTAAAAAGTACGAAAAACAGTGCCCAGCCATAGGGTACCTTGCAGGTACGGACCCTTCCTTAATATTCTGCGACCAACAAAGTAACCAGTATGAGAAATCAAAATGTCATAACCTCTCGGTTGTATGGGATACGGATCTGCCGGCAGGAAAGGTTCATCCAACATCAGGAATCTCCGGTAGAGGAAGAAAGAGGTGGGGATGAGAAAAGAAAAAAAATTAAAAAGAGAGAACAGGAACACAAAAAAAAAGTCCGGGGTAAGAGCCCAGAGAAAACTATGTACAATAGTCTCAGAGAGGCCTTCACAACCTCCGCAAAAGAATTGAGCGGGGTCTACTCCAAAAATCGGAGGGGGGCGTCACGACCATAGGGAGCGGGCAACTTGCGCCCTATTGTGCCCGTGCCGATTTCGTGCTGCCATTTCTTTGAAGCCCCCCGGCTGAGTATTTATTAGATCAACAACAGAAAGGTAAATCCCTCGGTTTGCTAAGTGGAGAAGGCCAGACTCCCATTTTCGCTGGAGAAATATCAGGTCTCATAAAAAGAGAAATTGAAGGAGAAATAGATCACGTCCTCACGGTTTCTTGAGCGTATCCACTCTATGCCACTCCGGGGACACTTTCGAGGGAGAAGTAGATGGAACCCTGGGAGGGGTATAATCTTCCAGGAGATTCCAGGCGACCAGTTGTCTCATCCCGTCGGTTACCGAAGATAAAACATGTAACTGACCGTCCTTCCAGACCAACAACTTGGTCGGGAAACCCCACCGATATTGGACATTATGATTCCGTAGCAGTTTTGTTACATTCTGCAATGCCCGTCTCCCCACCATTGTGTGGGAAGAGAGGTCCGGAAACAGCATTATTTCTTTATAGGAATCCCCCAGTTGGGAATTACGGTATGCCTTCATAATGGCCTCCTTAATTGGAAAGTAGTGCATCCGCAGAATAACGTCTCTAGAGGCAGTTGGTGGTAGAGATTTCGGTTTAGGTACTCTGTGGGCACGGTCCATCAAAAAGTCTGTGTCGGGATGTTCAGGAAGTAAGGATTGGAATAGCAAGAGCAGGTATTTCAGAAGGTCTGGAGGTTTTATCGTTTCAGGAACACCGCGGACCCTTATATTATTGCGGCGTGCGCGGTCCTCCTGATCCGCCATCTTTAAGACCAGAGAGTCATGGGAGGATTTGAGCGATTGAAAGGCATCTATTAGTTCGTTGTGAGCTAAACAGAGTTCATCAGTCTTGCTCTCTAAGTTTTCAGTGCGGTCTCCCAGTTCCCTAATTTCTTTATGAATGTCCGCGGTTATCATTCGAAAGTCAGATTGAATGGTAGTTCTAAGTGTTTGTAACATTGCGTGCAGTACCTTGTCCGTAACCAGTCTGGCTTCAGAGTGTTCCCCCGAGTCCAGCTCCTCACTCTCCTCCACAGAGGCCGGCGAGCTCGGGTCCCCGGGTCCGCCATCTTGGGTGTTGCGGCCTTTATCCTTTCTGGCCGATCGCGCCGTTTCACTTAGTCTCAGCATTTTAGGTGGTGCCATGCTGGTGCCCGGAGTTGTTGGGAGGCTGTCCGGAAGATTTTCGCCGCTAAATTCGGCAGTGAAAAGCCGATGGATTGTGATTTTAGGCGCTGGTCGCCGGAGCTCTGCTCACATGCGTCTACTCACGCTGGCCGCTAGCTCCGCCCCAATATTATTTTAAAAATTGTTTTCCATTATTATTATGACCTTTGTCTATAATTCTATAAGCCTCTTACACATTTTAGGTATACAATAAAAGGTCGGCCAAAAAAAAAAAAAACAATGGTAAATGGTAATGATCTCAGCACCCCGACTGGGTTACATCTGCTGATGCTGCTCCCTTGCCAGAAACCGGTTCTACCAACAGCAGTTTTTTTTATACCTTCTCCAGCCGTTATCCTATGCTTTAGGACAGGTACGATTAAAGACAGGTGATAGCATTCCTCAGACATGAGGCAGCACTCGGTACTGGGGTAAAACCTACAGGACCCTATTACCTTCTTAACAGTACCACTCACATACGTGAGCGTTAGCACTAGGTTAAATGAGTCTAACGCATGCCACCCATATTACATCCCAATCACTAACGGGTTAAAAAAAAAGTGATAGCGTTTTACCCCATGAGCTTACTGTACTTTGCGCTCCCTATACTTAACATGGGGAGCGCAAAGAATAATTAGCATTAGGATGACAAAGTCAAGCTTTTTTGCAAATTACTAAAAAGCTAGCCACAGCTCTAAGCTGGTGCTTCTGCAGAATCAGTTATTACCAGCTGAAACCCCTCCCAAAAAAATCAGATACTCACCTCTCATCTCGTGGTGCGAATGGCGGCCCAATCCACGGCTTCTGGCCGCTGGGAGCAGAGCGAAATTGTGCACGTCACATGGCCTGGCAACACAAGCCTCCATGGAGTCCAGGAAGTTAGCGTTGTGTTGGAATATGGTGTTAAAATGGGGGCGCAGGCGCAGGTTTTCCCCATTAGCATCCCCGTTTTACCGAGAGGCACAGAATAGTGCCCACAGACTTTAATGAAAAAAATGAAGCAAATATATACAGTGCAATGTGGGACCAGGAGACCAATGGAAGATGACATCCTAGTGCCTCCCCTCCTCGTCTTCCTAAAGTGAGCCAGTTTCAGCCATAACCCATTTTAATCTCCAGACCTGAAACAATAGGACAGATTACAAACACAAGGTGGACATGAATAAAGTAGATAACGTATAGCACAAGCACACAACCGTATGATAGATTGGCAGTGTTCAACGAACAATGAGCTCTCAGAACTTTCACAGCTGTAAAACATATTCTATATGGGGGGATGGAAGGGGCTGTAGTGAACACACAGTAATGATATCAAAAATAATAACAGTAACATCTAAACATAGACAATGACAATGTTAACATATAACAAAGACACCCTGTACCCATACAGGCATTGGGTGACTTAGACATAGAAGGTTGGGAAATAAAATGATGAGTTTCGACCCCCTCAGAACCCACAGTCCCACATCTCAGAATGGTAATGCCAAATCCAAAGTACAAAGCAACTATTGTCACATGTAATTATTATAGTGTAGAATAGTGTAGAAATACAGGGGATTATTCATAAAGTGGAGACATTTGCTGTTACTGCAAAATTAAGACCCAGCTGCTGCAGGAGAAGCTTCATTGTGACTTCCCTGTGTGGAATTGACTTTTTGCTGTTGCCCTTCCAACATCGGCAAACACTGGTCCTTTCTGAATAACCCTCATTGAGTCACCATGTCTTAATATTGCCGGGAGATAAACAAATGTTCAAATACGGTTAATATTATTTCGACAAATGAGTCCGAAAATCATTTCGAACAGGAAAAATATCTCATAATTTACTTGTCAATTTGTGAAGGGTTAACATTATGTTATTTTATTTCATGAATATCTGAGCAGTTACTAGGTCGGGCATCAGGAAAAATATGTTAGGAATGATATATACTGTATATATATTAATTGAAAATACGAAACAAATATGAGTTCTATAAGTGCAATGCACAGACAGAATAAAGCGTTGATGCAGTGGGCAGTTTGCGGGATACAGGAGCACAATACTCCTGGAAGGAGGCTGTTAAGCGTAATTGTGAAGGTATTTTAGATTATGCCTCAGTGATACCGTCAGTTTTAGAAGAAAAAAAGAAAGGCACGCTTGATCAGTTTGACATTACAAAGGATAATTGAACTAGGGAAAAGTATAGTGGACACCATGGGTGGTGTCAAAAGTAAAGTTATAATGATGTGCAGAGGTGTAGCAATGGTTTTAACCTTCATGAAAAATGAGCTTAAATTGTTGCATTAGGTTAAAAGGTGACCATGATTTTAATGCCTGATATTTTAATCAGCTGTCGTAAACGGCTCCCTTAAATAGCGCAAGCATTTGTTCGTATGGGTCTTGCATGTTTAAGATGAACGGAAGAATGGAAGACATCTTGACACTTCCTGGAAATTACATAACAAATAATTTTTCTTCCATTACAATTCCTTGAATAATTCCCATTAACCCTTTCACTGCTGAGCCATTTCACGCCTGTGTGCTGAGCTCGTTTTTACCGGTTTCGCTCATCATGTTTAAACACGTTTTGAAGCCTTATTTTATTATATGACCCAGACATATTATATATTGTTCTTTCCGGTGGACTTGGCAGATTCATAATATATCATAATTATATGTATACGTCATGTCCTGTCTGTATATTATAACAAAAAATGCAATACAATTTGAATTTTCAATAATTTTCAATGTGTAAAGTGTTTTTTTCACATTTTAACGTGAGCATTTGCGGTTATATTTTCTATGAGTTGCGCTTGTTAAAAAAATTAGAAATGGGGGACTTGTTAAATTTTTTTGGGGGAAAATTACATGATTTTTAACAAACGCACCCCATACAAAAATTGATAGTGCAGCATCATTGTTCACACAATAATTTAAATGGAAACAATATTGATGCATTAACAAAACAAAAAAAAACTTTTTTTTAATAAAAATTTTTAAATATTTTTTTATTTTCATTTTTAGTTTTTTTCTTAACTTTTTAACATGGTCATGTTTGATATCATTGGAAAGACCATACTCTGGCCGATCCAACGATACCAAACATTAGCCCCTAGCTGCCACAGATCGGGAGATAGGGGGTTCATTAGAACCCCCTATCTCCACCATTGGTGGCAGCTAGGGGTTAACTCCAGAACTGACATCATCATGCTATGCACGATGATGCCAGTCATCAGGGGGAGATCCCAGAAGCTTGGCCAACATCCAAGATGTCGGCCAGCTCCGGGAGAGGATTGCGATCTGGCACTTCTTGGCGTTGATTCGCGATCCAGCCCAAAGGGGTTAAAGCCATTCACTGTTTGGAAGGGCAAAAACGATGCCTGCCTTTCACCACTGCCCCTTACGGAAGGGGAGGGAGAGAGGTCCAAAGGACCTCCCCCCTCCCTTTCAGGCATCTTCCCCACACTCGCGGGGGGGGGCGCCTGTAACAGATGTCATTGCACTAGCGTGATGACAACTTTTGTCCCCACTGGGGTCCCAGAGTGCCAGACTGACATCCAAGATGTCAGCCCACACCGGGAGGGTGCAGCAATTGGCCGATTGCTGCCTCCTGTGCAAGGACGCGCTCAGCGCGTCCAAAGCACAGGAGAACCACTTGGCTGGACGTGCTGAGCGCGTCCTTAGCAGCCAAGTGGTTAATTAACATAATAATAAAAATATATAATATTAAAATATATGTTTTTATATTCATTTGTTAAACGGATACAATAAATTAAAAACCGGGGTTGGATGGTGGGATATTTATTCCTCCTGATCACCCTCATTCCAGAGCAACCCCTCTCACATCAGCTGAAAGTATCTTTAGATATTAGTGTCTGATCCATCCTGAAACACTCAACAAATCCCATGCCTCTCATTGTCACAATGCGAACATATTGAGAGACATTGACTGATCAGCGTTGACTAGCTGTGCAGGGCAGATTTGAATCCTGGAAGGCAGTCCAGCATCAGCTAATTGAATGCCTTGTGGATGGAGGGAAGCACTGTGCTTTGGAAGCCTAGCACAGAGCACCGAGGTTGGCAATAGGATGCCAGACACTCAGCTTACCATGGTCATTTATATTAAATGGTTCCTTCAATAAAACCTGACTTCAAATCATATTTAAACCCTTCACTGACAAGATAGAAATAACTCAGAACTTCAAGACACATCATGTCCCGATATCGCGTTATCTCGATCAGCAGCTCTGAAGGACAAAAGCAAATTAAATTTGTTTGCCGCAAGTGAATTTTATTTGCTTTTGGGCTGCAGAAAGTGCCCTCAAAGTTTTAGCCCTCTGAGCATAATGCCCTAGGTGATAATGCCCTAGGTGCTAAAACTGTTTAAAATCGGCTGATGAATGCCCTCACATATCTGGCTTTCAGCAGCCGATGCAGGGAAGCACGAGCTTCAGCTGAAACTAGTGTAATGCCAGTTTGCTAGTAGATGGCGCCATCTGCCTGCCAGACAGGTTATTACAGTAAAGAACATACAGGGAATATTCCCAAATATTTCTTACTGTATAATTAATTAAAAATGATTTTTCAAAAAACCACTGGTTCCTGACAATGTTTTTTTTTGGAAAACCACTTGGTAGTGAAGGGGTTAAACATGATGAGCAAAAATGGGCTTAACACACAGGTGTAAAGAGTGAAAATCCCATATTGTTGCTTATATGTTTTTTAAGAATTTTTTTTTATCTGAACATCAATGTATTTTGGCTGTAAGCCCTAAAAAGATAAACTTAACTTTCCATCACACATGATGAACAACCATTCAACCTGCCAGCTCCACCTCAAACTAGCAGGTGTAGTCTCATCTCGTAGCAAAAATGTCAGAGAAAAACAAATGGTGATTTACATCTTGTACTTATTTCTGTGCTCTACCGTTAACAAGAAAAAAAATTACCATATTTTCTTGCTCCAGGTTGTATTTTTATTTTAATTACCTATTTTCGGAGTTTTGTCATCGATACAAGTTACAACATACTGGTATTACAAAAGTGTCACATGTAACAGCAGAGATCATTCAACAAGAGTAAAATGATAGGACCACATATTGGTGTTAGAATAGACCATCAGCAGATCATTGCCATTGCAGCAAGGAGATATTCTCCACCAAGACTGATCAGCGATGGGACTTTGAGCAGAGTACGAGCAAAAATATGAGTAAAATTTCAAACTATTTTCAAAGATTTTGCTATTGGATGTAAATCATGAGCTAATTACACGTATTATGTCCTACAAGATGTAAATCGCAAGCAAAGTAAAGGCCTTATTTACATCCTGTGACTAAACGTAAGCAATTTCCATTTCCCATGCTGTCTGAATTGCTTAAGTCGGTTCTCATATCCTGCTTGCAATTTACAACTTGCAGGACAAAATTCATGCAATTACCTCGTGATTTACATCCAGTAGCAAAATCTATCTAGTAGCTTGAAATTTTACTCTTATTTTTTTTACCCGCACTTTACTTGAAATTATTCTGCACCGGTGGCCATTTTTTATTAAGTTCCGTTACCGATCACTCCTGGATGAAAATAACAGAGGCCTCAAGCTGCAGCACCCAAAGAGAAGAGAAATTCAGTGAAGTTGAGCTTGGGGTGCTGGAGAGTCTGCCATCATTTTAACAAATATTTGAAAAGGTACTGTATGTTATCTGGCTGGGGCTGACGGTTGCCTGAGATTATTAGATCTCCATGCCAGCAGAAGTGTATTGGTTGTCAATGGATGGGGTTATGGGGTTGAAGGTTTTTGGGGTTATTGGATAGATGCAGGTCCATGAGCCGTAGACTGTTAAGCACCCCTCCTGACCACATCGCCTCCTTGTTCACACGCCTCAATACCTCTGTACCCCCCTTCTTTGTCACTCTGCATCCCTCCCCCCTCTTAGGCCGCGGTCACACGAGCGCATTGAGTGCATCCGAGTGAGCCCTCCTCCCTGTGTTCGTCGCAGCTTTCTGATGGCTCGATGTGGAGGACAACACAGTATAACATGCGTAATATTATTGCACTTTACACGGACGTGCTGAAACCCTCACCATCAAACCGGATGTTCGATGGGCCTACAAATTCCAATCCTCCATAGGAGGCTCAGCTGGTGGAGGCTGTAGGACTGAGCATACTAACATGCGCTCAGCGAGGTGGCCGCACGGACCTCTGAGCGGAGAGAACGCACGAGGCGTGGCTTGAGTGGGGGGCGCGGTCTGGTGAAGGTCTTTAAAAACCCTCAGGTACTTCTCAGCAGTGCCAGATCGTGGTTATCCATTCCTGAGCTTCTTGTACCTGAATTCTATTGTGATTTAACCTGTTATTGACCTCAGCTTGTTTTCTGACTATTCTGCCTTCCGTTGCCCTAGACTATTTTCTTGTACTACGCTACTGCACTGATATCGACCCGGCTATTCTATTTGACTATTCTATACTCTGTATTCCTGATTCTGGCTCGTCTGACTACCCCCCGTGTTGCTAACCTGGTTTTGTATTACAACATTGTCTTTTGTTTAACCCTTTTCTGTCTAGCTAGTTTACCTGGCCAATTCTAAGGACCAGACAGTTAGGGATTCTTCACGGCTACTCTGTTGGTAGATTTTGGGCTCTGTGGAGTGTTGGGCGTTAAATACTGCGTGGTGGGATCCGGGAAACCGTGACATTACGATCTGGCCAAAATGGATCCCGCAGACTTAACACAGCATTTGAGTAACTTTGTATCCAGACAGGATGAGCAAAACCATAGGATGGATCAGTTTGCTCTTGCCTTACAAACTATCCTGACTCGTACAGCTCACTTGGAACCAGCTGCGGTTGCACCCCGCTTGCAATACCTGTGTCCCCTGTCGTTCAGACATCCCAGGTACACATGACCGCTCCTATGAGGTTTGACGGTACTCCCTCGGAGTGCCGGGGATTTTTGGTCCATGTGGATATTCATTTTAAATTAAATTCACAAATGTTTTTCACTGACATAGCCAAAGTGGGGTTCATTATTAACCATCTGTCTGGCAGAGCATTGACATGGGCGAATCCTTTATGGGAGGCAGAGAAGCCTATCGTACGGGATTATAAAGAATTCATAGCCGAGTTAAAACGTACATTTAATCCCACCAGAAGGGCTAAAGTAGCTGGCAAATCCTTGTTCCGCATACGTCAAGGGAACAGGACTGTGTCTGATTATGCCATAGAATTTAAAACGTTGGTTTCTGACGTGAACTGGACTGATGAGGCTCTGGTTCTGGCTTTTATGGAGGGGTTATCAGAGTCATTGATGCATGAATTGGCTCCACGTAAATTACCTGAGGTATTGTGTGAACTAATTGATTATTGTATAGATCTGGATGATCAGATAAGGGACAGAAGAACTCCAAGAGAGAAACCTAAGAGACCATTACCAAGGTTGGCCCCTGTCTTTCAGGCACCACCCAGAGAGTTATCTCCTCCCTCTGAGCCTATGCAACTAGGCCATACTAGGCTTACAGAGGAAGAGAGAACAAGGCGTTTTTGTGAAGGATTGTGCCTGTATTGTGGTTTAGAAGGACATTTACGATTTCAATGTCCCGCTCGTCCTAAGATGCATGATAAGCCGGAAAACTACTGCACCTAAGGCAGCTGAGGAGACAGGCCTTGGGTGTGACGTGCATGTCTCCTGTCAAAGACACTAAACTTATGTTACCAGTATCCGTGGCTTGGGAGACCAAGACCACGCATACTACCGCTTTTGTTGATTCTGGGGCTGCTGGTAACTTTATCGATGTTGAATACGCTTCTTCTATTTCTCTCCCTCTGGTTGTAAGAGAGACACCCTTAGCCGTCAAAGCCATAGACGGCAGACCGTTATCCTGCCCTAGGATTACTCACGATACGGTTACAGTGGTTCTTACCACTGGTCTCTTACATAAAGAAGAGATCATATTTCAGGTTATCCGTTCACCTTCCAATCCTGTTCTGCCTGGTTTCCCTTGGTTGGTGGAACATAATCCTGTTATTGATTGGGTTAAGGGAGAGATACTATCTTGGAGTCCTACTTGTTTTGGGACTTGTTTAATACCCATTCAACATATTGGTGCCCTGAACACACCTACAGCTCCTCCATTGTCTACAGAGGTTCCTGACCAGTATGCCGACCTCAGGGCTGTATTTGATAAAAGAGAGGCAGAGAAACTACCTCCACATAGACCGTATGATTGCGCCATAGACATTCATCCAGGTACCATGCCTCCTCGAGGCAAAGTATAATCTCTATCCATAAAGTAGAACCAAATCATGGAAGAGTACATAAAGGAGAATTTGGAGAGAGGTTTTATCCGACGTTCCTCTTCTCCAGCAGGGGCTGGGTTCTTTTTTGTGTCTAAAAAAGGAGATTTACGCCCGTGTATCGATTATAGGGGGCTTAACAAGATCACCATCAAGAACGTGTACCCTATCCCTCTCATATCAGAACTGTTCGACAGGTTAAGGGGATCAGCAGTATACACAAAACTCGATTTAAGAGGGGCTTACAACCTGATACGTATAAAAGAAGGGCATGAGTGGAAAACAGCATTTAACACCAGGAGTGGGCATTATGAATATCTGGTCATGCCTTTCGGTCTTTGTAATACTCCAGCGGCATTCCAAGATTTTATTAATGATGTGCTCAGAGATTTCTTGCAAACCTTTGTTATAGTATACCTAGACGATATATTGATTTACTCTCCCGATCTGAAAACCCACCATGAACATGTCAGGCAGGTATTAGCAAAATTACTAGACAATGGTCTTTATTGCAAACTGGAGAAGTGTTTATTCGACATTACTACTGTAAAATTTCTTGGGTACATTATCACTCCAGAAGGTTTTGAGATGGATCCTTCCAAACTCACGGCCATCTAAGAATGGCCTCTCCCTCGGTCTCAAAGCCATACAGAGGTTTCTGGGGTTTTCCAACTATTATAGTAGTCAATGTAATAGAGCAGCAGGAAATGCTAGCAGAATGCTTGGTTGTGTAGGGAGAGGTATTAGCAGTAGGAAAAGGGAAGTGCTCATGCCACTGTACAGAGCACAGGTGAGACCTCACTTGGAGTACTGTGTGCAGTACTGGAGACCGTATCTCCAGAAGGATATAGACATCTTAGAGAGAGTTCAGAGAAGGGCTACTAAAATGGTGTACGGCTTGAAGGAGAAAAGTTACCAGGAAAGGCTTAATGATCTTAACATGGACAGCTTGGAAAAAAGACGAGACAGAGGAGATATGATAGAAACATTTAAAACGTAAAGGGAATCCACAAGGTAGAGGAAGGGAGTATATTTAAAAGGAAACAAAGTAGCAAAACAAGAGGACATAGTCTTAGATTAGAGGGGCAAAGGTTTAAAAGTAACATCAGGAAGCATTATTTTACTGAGAGGGTGGTGGATACATGGAACAGCCTTCCAGTTGAAGTGGTAGAGGCCAAAACAGTAATTGAATTTAAGCAAGCATGGGATAGGCATAAGGCTATCCTAAACAAAAGATAAATCCAGGTAAAGTATCCATGTAATTGGGCAGACTAGATGGGCCGAAAGGTTCTTATCTCCCGACATTTTTCTATGTTTCTATGTTTCTATAGGAGATTTATCAAGAATTATTCCACTGTAGCCTCGCCTATCATTAATGACACGTAAAGGTCTGAAGAACCAGATCTGGTCTTTACAATCCAAACAGGCATTCGAAGCTCTCAAACAGGCTTTCACTTCCGCTTCCATGTTACGGCATCCTGATCCCAGGATTCCATTTGTTCTTGTGGTTGATGCTTCCGAGATAGGCATTGGGGCTGTCCTGTCTCAAAGAGAGTCTCCAGGGAAACCTCTACATCCTTGTGGGTTCTTTTCAAGAAAATTATCACCAGCAGAACGCAATTATGATATCGGTAACAGAGAATTACTTGCTTTGTGTCTGCCCTGTCAGAGTGGAGATATTTGTTGGAAGGTACTCTTGACCCTTTGTTGATAATCACTGATCATAAGAACCTTACGTACATCGGGGCTAAACGTTTGAACTCGAGACAGGCCAGGTGGTCATTGCTACGGTGTCGGTTTAATTTTGTATTGACTTACACACCAGGTGACCGCAATGTAAAGGCTGATGCCTTATCTCGTCAATATGAACCGTATGAATCAAATACACAAGACCACAATCCTATAGTTCCTCCTGAACGTATTGTGGCTTCCACAGTTTTGTCTGTCTCCTCGCCTTTCCTGGAACGCCTCCAGGCAGCTCAAGTGGGGGCTCCACCTGACAAGCCTCCAGATATGTTGTTTGTGCCTGAAAAGGAAAGACAAGAATTACTCATAATGTTTCATGATTTTAAACCAGCAGGTCATCCTGGTATTACTAAGACTCTTACCAGTATCTCCAGACAGTTCTGGTGGCCCACCATGCGACAGGACGTACGTCTGTTTGTTTTGGCTTGTCAAGTCTGTGCCAGAAGCAAAACCAGTAAAACCTTGCCTGTCGGCCTATTGCAACCTTTACCCACGCCTAAGAGGCCTTGGTCTCATCTATCTATGGATTTTATTGTGGACTTGCCGAAGTCCAAGGGTCATACTGTGGTTCTGACAGTTGTAGACCGCTTCTCCAAAATGGCTCATTTTGTCCCTTTACCTAAGCTTCCTACAGCCAAAGAACTGGCGGTTGTCTTTGCTAGAGAGATTGTACGAATACATGGGGTTCCGTCTGAAATAGTCTCTGACAGAGGAGCTCAGTTCGTCTCTCGTTTCTGGAGGGATTTCTGTGCGGAGATGGGGATGCGATTGGCCTTCTCTTCAGCCACAAACCAATCTATCATCCACAAACCAATGGGGCAGCAGAGAGGGCAAATGAGGGTCTCGAGCAGTACATATGTTGCTTTACCACACAACAACAAGACAATTGGTCGGAGTTGTTGCCCTGGGCTGAGTATGCACGTAATAACGCCGTTAATGAGACCACTGGCCACTCTCCTTTTTCTGCCATCTATGTTTTTTTCTCTCCGGCCCTACCGCTTCAGTTTGCTGAACAGGCCATCCCGGCTCTCGATGAACATCTCACTCAACTACAAGAGATTTGGAGACAGATTCGCGAAAACATGGAGCGCAATGTTGCCATCCAGAAACGCAAGGCTGACAGGCATAGGTTACAAGCTCCTTCCTATAACATGGGGGATAGAGTTTGGTTGTCCACTAGGAACGTGAAGTTGCGGGTGCCTTCTATGAAAATGGCACCTCGGTTTATAGGTCCATACAAGATCATTCACCGCGTTAACCCTGTGGCTTATGCTCTTGCCCTTCCTAAACATCTTAGCTTGCACAACGTCTTCCACACCTCCCTACTGAAGCCTTTGTTGTGTAACAGGTACATGCGGGTCGTTTCTCCTCCTCCACCTGTTCAGGTTGATGGAGAATTAGAGTTTGAGGTTAGGAAGGTTCTGGATTCTAGGCTGTTCAGGGGTGCTCTGCAGTACTTGGTTGATTGGGTGGGTTATGGTCCGGAGGACCGGTCCTGTATTCCGGCTTCCAACATGTCTGCCTCTAGGTTGGTCAGGGCGTTCCATGCCTCGCACCCCAATCGCCCTAGTGGTCATCCTGTCACTCGCCCTGGTGGTCGTCCTGCCACTCGCCCTGTTGGTCGTCCTGCCTCTTGTCCTGTTGGTCGTCCGGTGGCCTCCCGTGGAGAGGGGCATACTGTAACATTGGGGGCTTCCAGCCTCTCCTGTGTGCTTGAGGGCAGCATGTCTGATGCTGCTCGCTGACCAATGCCCGGTTTAAATGGAGACAGGCAGGGAGGTGGCTGCATGAGGCGTGGCTTGAGTGGGGGGCACGGTCTGGTGAAGGTCTTTAAAAACCCTCAGTTACTTCTCAGCAGTGCCAGATTGTGGTTATCCATTCCTGAGCTCCTTGTACCTGAATTCTATTGTGATTTAACCTGTTATTGACCTTTGCTTGTTTTCTGACTATTCTGCCTTCCGTTGCCCTAGACTATTTTCTTGTACTACGCTACTGCACTGATATCGACCCGGCTATTCCATTTGACTATTCTATACTCTATTCCTGATTCTGGCTCGTCTGACTACCCCCCCGCCCCGTGTTGCTAACCTGGTTTTGTATTACAACATTGTCTTTTGCTTAACCCTTTTCTGTCTAGCTAGTTTATCTGGCCAATTCTAAGGACCAGACAGTTAGGGATACTTCACGGCTACTCTGTTGGTAGATTTTGGGCTCCGTGGAGTGTTGGGCGTTAAGTACTGCGTGGTGGGATCCGGGAACCGTGACAGTGGGTGGCTAACCCAGTGGCGGTGCCTGCATGTCAGCGGAGCTGGTCAGTGTTATAGACCCCCGCTGATGATGTCACATGGCGCGCCATGTGACCTAATCAGCGGGGGCCAAAGGCTAGCAGGCACCCTCTGATTACATAGTCACAGGACATTTCGACGCGCTCTCATTCCCCGCACTTCGGGGGAATTCCCCGACACTATGGTGAATTCTGCATTCACCACAGGGTCCCTGGAGTGCAGGAAACTGACCCGCAAATACGCCGCCAAACCGCCGAAAATTTGGCCAAAAATAAAAATTGGTGAAAAATCGGCAGAAGCAGCCGCCGATACGATCCAAAATTTTGGATCGTTCAGAACCCGGTGATAAAATCACCAAAGCACCCAACGATCCGCCGCCAAACCCAACAAACAGCCGCCGCAAACCGGCAGACAGCCGCCAAACACAACTATCGAGCCACTGAACACAGCACCGACCAGCCGCAGAAAAAAGCAGACAAGCCACCGGATGGGAAAAAAAACCAAAAGGATTGAAAGTGCCAAATTTGAAACGCTGTTTGCAAAAAAACTACTGGACAAAATTGTCTGGATTTAACAGTAGATTGTCCTATGAATAATAATAAAAAGGTCTGTTACAATGAAAAGAAAAACTGCATTTTTCGAAAAAAATTATAATAAATAAATAAATATCGGAAAAAAAAGTTTTGCCAAAAAATCATGAAAAATGCCTATAGAATTTTAAAAAATAATAAAGAGACTTTTTGTTGCAAATTAAAAGAATAAATGCTTTAATAGATATTGAATAAAAATGGGAATATTTTTAACATTAAAACCTATGGGATTCAACTGATTAAACCTGCCGAATTACACCACCGAATACCAGTGCATTTCACTGACATTTCTTTGCTGTTCGGTGTTCTCTGAATAGATTAACCATTGCTTCTTTATGGGGTTTCACTGCCGTGGAACAAGCACCATATTTTGCCGGCAATTCGACAAAATGTGGCGAACTGCCGGGTTTCTGAATAGCTGAATAGCCACGAAATTGCACCCTACAGAGAAATTCACTGTTTGGTGCAATTTCGGGGCCAGATTGGTGCGCTCTCTGAATAACCCCTGAAGTTTCTCTTATTTTTCTGAATATGATAAAAATGTTCATAAATCCTATCTTTTAGTTAGGAACCTGCAAATCAAATTTCCGCTCGAATCGAATCTCCAATCGAATCGGCTGTTAGGTTCGAACTCGAATCGAATCGAAAAATTCTGAAAAATGCCGCTTTCGAGCATTTCGTGTACGATACAGCCTGGATAGGTATGCTTTGATTGTGCATACAGGTTTAGCTGACGTTACACCTGCAATCTAACAGATGGGCTTAATTAATATAGTATATAGCAAAGTACATTCACATCATAAATCCTAATTATCTCCCACAGAGCAGCAGACAGCAGTGAGTGACCCCATAATTATCTCCCACAGAGCAGCAGACAGCAGTGAGTGACCCCATAATTATCTCCCACAGAGCAGCAGACAGCAGTGAGTGACCCCCATAATTATCTCCCACAGAGCAGCAGACAGCAGTGAGTGACCCCCATAATCTATTATCTCCCACACAGAGCAGCAGACAGCAGTGAATGACCCCCATAATTTATTATCTTCCACACAGAGCAGCAGACAGCAGTGAGTGAGACCCCCAGAATTATCTCCCACAGAGCTAGGAATAAAGTAAACATTAATATTCAGCAGGGCCCTCCTGGATCCCCCCTCGGTGGCCATCTTCTGGCTTCCTGCAAAAGAAGCACAATACGTGACACTTCTCAGGCCAGGGATAGTTATTTAAATTAATATACTAATACTCACCACCAACCACCACTCAATTGGGTCAGACTCAGCCTGCTTGCAGCTCTCTCTCTCCTCCGACCACGTCCAGACAGACTTCACTGCAGGAGCTCCAACCGCAGCTGCCTTCCAGTCCACCGCAGCCTCCACTGTGAAGGGACCTTGAGGTGGGCGGCACCTAGCAGTGTGCCGTTCCTTCCCAGCCATGTGCTGCGCGTCTGGAAGGCGCTCTGCGTGCGATCAGACAGATTCAAAAAAAATTCGAATCACACCTCAAAATCGAATTCGAATCAAATTCGACCAGCGATTCGATTTTTAATCGAATCTCGAAGCTTTGCAGGTCCCTACTTTTAGTCTTCATTTGGTCTTGCCCAGATACTGAGCCCCACGACCACATTGCAACAAATAAACAACATTTTTAGTTTTATATTGTAGGCGGACAAATATGTCATGAAATGCTTTGCGACATTTAACCGCTTCACCATCAATCAATGTTTCATGAAAAGAATTATCGAAATATCTAATTGAAACTTGGATTGTCAGGTGTATTTTTTAATGTATTTGTTTATCATTTACAGAAATATATCTCGAATAAAACGTTCTGAACTCTAGATGATGTCCATTATCTTACACAATTTCACAGAAACTCTGCATTATCAGCATACAGACAGAAATGGCTTTTGTGTCAAATACAGTAAATGTGTTGCAGATTGCTATAAAAAATGGTCAGATCTCGCTGGGAGCAGTCAGCTGGAGGGGTCTGGCAGAATGCTTTTAGTTCATTCTGCCAGCCCCCCCAGTCTCTGTGTCTGAGGTTTGGGATGTGTGTGTGTGTGTGTCTGAGGTCTGTTGGTACATTTATCTCTGGTGTCTTGGTATACATATGTATCTGCGATCTAATGTGGGTATACATGTATCTGAGGTCTGGTGTCTGGGTATACATATATCTGAAGTCTGTTGTGTGTGTGTATATCTGAGGTCTGCTGTCTGTGTGTGTGGTCAGGTTGTGTACAGCCCGTGCAGTGGGTAAATGGTGTGTATGGCCATATAGTCCAATACTTCCATAAATTGGACAGGCTTTCAGCAAAATCCTAAATTATTTATTTGAAAGCGGGCACATGATCTTAAATAAAAGTAACGGTACTCGGTATCGGTGATTATCTGTAAAAAAGTAATGGTACTCGTACTCTGTCTTAAAATAATGGTATCGTGCATCCATAATTATACCCCTTGAATCATATCCATAGGCGTGCGCATGGGGTGTGCCGGGTGTGCCTGGGCACACCCTAATCCCACCCGCGGCACACTCTGGGTCCCGGCTGGCCGCATCCCAAGGATAGCCGCCGGGACCCTTTGCCTCTACAAGGCAGGCAAGCCTGTACTTCCCTGGTGGTCCGGTGGCTGCGCGCTCTGCAATGCAATCTGTGCTTCATGCACAGAACGCAGAGCACGACTCACACTGGCCTCCAGCGCCGGCGATCCTCGATGACCGGTCACCTGACCTCCGTCGCTCTCTGACACAGTCAGTGAGCGCCGGCGGTCAGGTGACCAGTCAGAGATCGCCGGCGCACTAGTCCAGTGTGGGACGTGCTCTGCGTTCTGTGCATGAAGCACAGATTGCATTGCAGAGCCCACAGCCACCGGACCACCAGGGAAGTACAGGCTGGACTTCAGATGAAGCCTGAGCCGGTGCTAACCACAAGGCAGGTCAGGCGGTGCCTTAGTGTGCTCCAGCCAGGGGGCGCAAATCACCGGGATTTTCTGACCACCCACAGTGCCTGGCATTCAAAAGGAATAATGCACACACAGCATGGGGATAAATCCAGCCACTCGGTGTAAACTCTGCATATCTGCAGTGCAGGGTCCGCCCCCACCTTAGTAAAGAAGGGTCTTTACTACAACTTGTGTGTGGTCTGGGCTGAGAAGAACTCATCTCTTCCGGCTTCCACCCTGGCTCCTCCTCCTGCTCTCCCTCAGCATCCGGGCTGCACAGCTCTCAGCTGCATGCCTGGGGCTGCTGAGGAGGAGACCCAGCACAGGATTCGGCTGCAGATGAATGAGGACTCGTTGGATGCAGGGCCAGCAAATTGTAAGTAATGCCCCTGCATCTGCCTGTCATGATGTGTGAGGGGAGCTGGGTGCTGTGCTTTGCAAAGCTTTTTTCTCCCTTCTTTCTGCATTTTGCTTCACTCACATTCTTTTCTTTAACCCTCTTTTAACATATCCAACCACACACAGACATCACTCACACACAGCCCAGACACCACTCACATGCAGCCCATGCAACACACAAAGGCAGATTCACTCACACCACTCACAGGCAGCCCAGACACCACTCACAGAACTCACAGGCAGCCCAGACACCACTCACAGAACTCACAGGCAGCCCAGACACCACTCACAGAACTCACAGGCAGCCCAGACACCACTCACAGAACTCACAGGCAGCCCAGACACCACTCACAGAACTCACAGGCAGCCCAGACACCACTCACAGAACTCACAGGCAGCCCAGACACCACTCACAGAACTCTCACAGGCAGCCCAGACACCACTCACAGGCAGCCTAGAGATCACTCACATCACTCACAGGCAGCCCAGACACCACTCACAGGCAGCCTAGAGATCACTCACATCACTCACAGGCAGCCCAGACACCACTCACATCACTCACAGGCAGCCCAGACACCACTCACATGCAGCCCATGCAACACACAAAGGCAGATTCACTCACACCACTCACAGGCAGCCCAGACACCACTCACAGAACTCACAGGCAGCCCAGACACCACTCACAGAACTCACAGGCAGCCCAGACACCACTCACAGGCAGCCTAGAGATCACTCACATCACTCACAGGCAGCCCAGACACCACTCACAGAACTCACAGGCAGCCCAGACACCACTCACAGACAGCCTAGACATCACTCACACACAGCCCAGACACCACTCACAGACAGCCTAGACATCACAGGCAGTCCAGACGTCACTCACGCCACTCACAGGCAGCCTAGAGATCACTCACATCACTCACAGGCAGCCCAGACACCACTCACATCACTCACAGGCAGCCCAGACACCACTCACAGAACTCACAGGCAGCCCAGACACCACTCACAGAACTCACAGGCAGCCCAGACACCACTCACAGACAGCCTAGAGATTTATTTTATTTTTTATTTATTTTATTTTATAACGGATTTTACCAGGAAGGATACATTGAGATTTCTCTCGTTTTCAAGTATGTCCTGGTTTCAAGAACATTGAAGATCACTCACAGGCAGCCCAGACACCACTCACACAGCCCAGGCATCAGACACCACTCGCACAACTCAGCCTAGAAATCACTCACAGGTATCCCAGACATCACTCACAGGCAGCCCAGACACCACTCACACAACTCACAGGCAGCTCAGGCATTACTCACAGAGAGCCTAGAGGTCACTTAGAGCACTCACAGGCAGCCCAGGAGTCTCTCAGACAGCCTAGACATCACAGGCAGTCCAGACGTCACTCACGCCACTCACAGGCAGCCCAGGCATCACACACAGACAGCCTAGACATCACTCACACCATGCAAACATCAGTCACATCACTCACAGACAGCCCAGGCATCCTAGAGCCTAGATAACTGCACACACAGTCTCCTCTCGCATACACTCCATTGTTGTCCTACACAAACAGTCATGCAACATTCATCACACATAGATGCATATGTACAGTTAATTGGGAGAGGGGCGGCAAAATACATCTTAGCCTGTGCACCCAAAATTTCTTGCACCGGCACTGGATGAAGTGGTCCCGTTACATAGGACCAGACCGGACCATCCCCTCCTCTGCCAGTGGACATGTTCAGCCCCCTCCCTGCAAGAAAAAAAGGTAAGCAGGAGAGAGGGCAACTTTTATTTATTTTTAAATATTAAAATTTTATTTTGGACAGCGGTTTCTGTGATACGCTTATATGCACCGCAAATTAGGGAGGTTTTTTTACAGTGGATTCTGTGATACCCTCATAAACACTGCACATTACTGTGAGTTTTATTGCTACATACCCCCAGGGTGTAGGGGATGTATGGTTATCTATGTGAATGTATGGCTGTGGCTGTGTGTGTAAATTCATGCATTTGTCTTTAAACAGGTTGCTGTGTGTAAAATTCTGTGCCTGTGTCCTTGCATCAGCCCGGCGTTGCCCCCTTAAGCTGCACCCAAAGAGATGGTATTGCTTATAGAATCACCACATTATCTGCTGCCTGCACTCCACAAAGTAAGAATGACGGCGGGCGTCTTGGTAGCAACGTGAGGTACAGGTAGGAGACTAAATATTGGTGCGGGGCAGCTGTTACGATCCCCCCCCCTATAGGGAGTGAGGGGGGCCCTTTAGGCTGCATATTTTTAAGCCCTTTAGGCAGGTTTGCGTATATTGCAGGATCAAGCACACACACTAACAAACTAGAAACAAGAGAGATAGTGCAGATGACAAACACAAAGGGGGACCCTGTACTAGGTAATTTCTCAACTAAAGGAAACAGCAGGGATATGGGTAAACACAAAGTGACAAATCTGCAAGCAGACAACAAGAAATAAACAAGTTATCAGAAACTAGAAAGATCCCTAAACCCTGACTGAGATCCTTGAAAAGGTGGTCTCGAAATACTAACTAGGCTAGGTCTGCAAGGTGTATAAAACATAAACCAGACATACAATGAATGCAGGTATACAGATTCCAGGGAACAAACCAGGATATATGCTGCAACAAATCAGACACATGAACTCATAAGAACATATATACAAGACACAAATAGAATATCCAAGAAACCGAGCCGGGTCATACACGGGTTAATATAAGCATGCTACAGGGGACAGACAGAAGAGAAGATCCGATATCCAAAGCCAGAGAGTCATATAAACCGAAATCAGAACAACAGAATGTAGCACAATTCAAGGAGCAGGGATACAAAAGGTAGAAGCTATCCAAACCCAAGGATCTGATCCACTACTGGCTCATATATAGGGCAGGACTGGTCATGTGACTACAGAGCATCAGCCACAGGAGAGACGTTCTGCAGAGACCATCCCATTTAACCCACAGGAGCTACTGAGCTTCGCTCTCACCACCAGAGGGCCTGACTACCCTGTGGAACCGTGACAGCAGCAAGAGGTTAAATGGGCACTCTACTCAAATTTTACCCCCTTTCCCTGCCCCCATTTAACCTCTTTGCTGCTGACGACGTGCTGAGCGCATCCACTTAGCACGTTGTTGAGGTCCTGTAGCTCCGTGCCATTTCTTTATTCTTTCACAGACATTTTTCCCTCACTGTGGGACTTCCCCTGGACACTGATATAATTGCTTAAGGATGATGATGTCAGAGTCTTTCCCACTCAATCTCCCCTGTGAAATCCCTTTACTGGAGATACTGGTGTCCTTTGGGCCGCTGTATCTCTGGTATCGTAAGGTCTACAGAGTCATATGGGGCTTCAGTGGATAGGTCAGAGTCTGCGTTATTGCCCATTGTTTCATCTAAAACAAAAACCACTGTACCGGTGCGGAGTGAGGTCGGGGGTCCTATGGATCCCTGTATTTCCATTCTTTACACTCCACAATGTTAAGTTAGGTGTCATTGGAGAGGTCAGAGCCCGGCCTTTCTAATGAGACCAAGCACGATCATGTAGAAAAAATACAACATTTCCTCATTGCCCGCTTTTAACATCTAAAGCAATGTTATTTCTCACCTTGGGATTAAACACACAGGGTTATTCAGAGAAACGTGAAACTCAGAATTTTCACTTCTCCAATCATTCTCCTGAGTCAATATAGCCAAACCAGAAAAATTCTCCCATTTATCTCACTTTGCAAATCGGCTATTTGGTCTAGATTGTGCTCTTCTCCTGCCATTCTCCTGGTTTTCACCTTTCTCTGAATAACCCTGTATGTTTAATCCCAAAGTAAGAAATAACATTGCTTTAGATGTTAAAAGCGGGCAATGAGGAAATTTTGTATTTTTTCTACATGATCGTGTTTGGTTTTCACCTCACTCTGAATAACCCTGATAGTCATATAATTCATAAAACACAATCAGCCACAATGCTCAGCCACTAATTTGGTTCGTCGAGACTCATGGGAAATGTAGTTCAAAAACAGCTGGATGGCCAAGGTTGCTGCACCTCTGAATTATACACATAGTAATGATATATTTAGGCTGAATGTGTGAGAGTGTGTGCGTGTATGCAAAAGGGTATAAGTACATATTATATATATATATATATGTACTTTCACGTGTTTGCGCTTTTGGGTGCACACCCTAATGCAATAGGCTGCGCACGCCTATGATCATATCCCTGTACAGTAGTGAGCGACACCAGAGCTCTCCCTGTATTCTGCTCTCGCTCTGGTTATTTTAATGCAGCAAGTTGTGTAAACTTTTTGTTAGAGTAAGTTTTGGGGCTGCTTTTGCAGCTTGTTTTATCTCTTCGAAGACTGTAGTCTGCAGAATGATGAAACAAAGGAATACTTTTACACTAATCTTGCTTTAAAATGTATTAAAATTGGGTTTTGATATGCTAATGATTGATTTTCAATATATTACAATGCCTAAATAGAGAACTCGATTTTAGTAGTGAAAGCGCTACATGTACGCAGTTTACCGTATTGAAGAATTCAAGACAAGATGATTTGAGAAGACACAAGAAGAGACAAAATCTCTTCACAAATGAGATGCAATATCATTTTCCAGTATTGGGATAGATTATATTTTACAAGAATGAACTCAAATTAAATCCTTGAAATAAATTGTTATTAAAGAAATTCCAATGTATCATTATCGTTTCCAATTAATTTGCTAATAAGATATTGGATTCTTTGATAAAGTCAATATTTTTTTAATCTAGTAATAATGCTGAAATTTATTCTGGAGCTCATAACCTTTTCACAATCAAATGCCAATTTTCAAGTTAGCAATATTACATGTTACAGAAAGAGAGATTCATTTCATTTTTATTACCAAAATATTAAACTTAACAAATATCAGAAGTCAAAGTCAGTAACCGCTCATATGGTGGGTTCACACGAGGTCCAGCTATATTTTGAAGTCTTCTGCTGCACATAATTCCTCACAAAATAAAATATATATTATCACGTTGTAAAGCATAAAAGAAAATGCTGCAAGGTTAGTCATAAATGGAGACTCCTTTAACATAATTGCCTACTTGGCTGTGTCTTTGTTCTCCAATATTTTAATTTGGGTTTAGTGCCTGTTCACTTTGTTAAAGTTCTTTAACGCCTTCACTACCAAGATTGCCTATACTGCATCTTTAAATTACATGCTGTGCCCAACTTGATTTGGTCTAATACCAGAACAATGGAAGGGAATTGTGTTTATTGCAAATTGACTTCAGAACATGCCCCGAAAGCTTTAACAATTTGGGCAGGAAGGCTGAGGTGGTATAAAATTTTGAGCAGCTGGTTCTGTGTTTAACATGTGAAGTGGACCTAATATGTTGACAGTCATGTACGTTCCTCATCAGTTAATGTATGACTGTCACTCATGGTGGCTTGAGTGTCCCTTTAAATTTTAAGAAAACAGTAGTCCACAAAGGTCCACTATGTCACAGGCTGCTGAGAGGTCTAACAGGAGGATGATTAAAAGGAGTCAGATAGACTTACAGGGTTATTCAGAGAGCGGTGAAAACCAGGAGAATGAATGGAGAAGTGAAAATTCTAGGTCAAAATAGCCAAACCAGAAAAATTCTCCCTTTTTATCTCACTTTCTAAATCGGCTATTTTGACATCGAATATTCACTTCTCCAGTCATTCTCCTGGTTTTCACCTCTTTCTGAATAAGCCTGTTAGTTAAAAATTTAGTTTAACCACTTGGCTGCAGAGGACGTGCTCAGCGCATCATGACGAACGTTCCCACGGTGCAGACGACGTGCTGAGCATGTCCTCTCTTTGCAGCCGTGCCCGGTCGATATTTAGGTCGACCGCAGTGACCACCTGGGGCCTCTGGGACCTCCCCCCACCACCTGACATCATAGCGCATGGGTGCATTGACATCAGAAAGGGACTTCCCTCCCAGCTGGGATGGGAAATCCCTATGATATAGCTACAGGGGTCTTTGGACCCCAATATCTCCTACACCATGTCATGTAGAGAGTCATGCATGGTATCGTTAAAAAAGGTCAGAGCATGGACTTTCCAATGATACCACGACTATTTGTAAATATAATATAAAAATAAATAACACTAAAAAGTATTTTTTTTTCCTAATGCAGCACTATTGTTCACTTTTCAATAATAACGTGAACAATGATGCTGCACTATCTCACCTTCCTATTTCCCACATTGCCAGCAAGTTTGAAGGCGATGGCACAATGCGTTATTACGTATTGGTTCATCCAAGACCTAAACGGCCGCATTACTGTGAAGGTCGCAGGGGGAACTTTGGAACCCTGCGCCTCAGATTTTTACACCACACAAGGTCAAGTGAGGTGCCATTGGAAAAGTCAGTGTCTGGCCTATCCAACAATATGAAATATGACCACATAATGTGTAAACAGAAAAAAAAAGAAATGCAAAATTTACTTTTTTTCTCTCTCTCTCTATTCTAAGGCAGTGTACTTTTAGGCTAGTGTCAGACGAGCGTCTTTGGAGAGCAGAAGGAACATCCGTGAGAGTGGACGTTCCTTCCACTCGACGCCTGTCTGGCCACGTAGTGCACTCAGCGCTGCAAGGCTCGATCCTCCTATGGAGAATCGTGCTTTGCAGCTCGGTCAATGCCCGTCCTAGCACTTTGCCGGAGAGACTTGGATAACGGACGCTTGTTGCGCGCGCATTTTGCGCACGCGCACAAGCATGCACAAGCTTGTGACCGGCCCCATTGCAGCATGAAAACACTGCGACGAGCGCTGGTAAGCACGTCAGTACAGGCTCGTCTGACGCTGGTCTAACTTGTAAAGCAAACAATGCTGCAGCCCTGATAATGATACCGAAAATGACCATGTAAAGTTTCATGTACAAAAAAACACAAACCTAAAATATATTTTTTTAAATTTTGTTTTATTTATTTATTTTTTGTTCCATAGCGATGGCATTGTCCATTTGTCATGTATAAAATGAGCAATACCACTGTCATTACTCACCTTCTCACGCTTTATACATACAGGGTTATCCAAAGAGATCCGAATTGCTTGAGAAAGGTAACCGAACGCTGAAAATCAGCGTTCGGTTACCTTTCCTGGCCATTCGGCTATCCAGAGAGCAGGCAATTCGCCAAATACTGGCGAATTGCCTGCACATACGGTGCCTGTTCGGTCCCTGTTCGAGGGCAGTGAAATCCCCATAGAGAAGCAATGCTTCGGCTATTCAGAGAACACAAACCAGCAGTGAAAGGTTCCCCTAATGCCCTGTCATTCGGTGGTTTAATTCGGCAAATTTATTCAGGAGAATCCCATAGACTTCAATGTTAAAAATATTCCCGTTTTAATTCAATATCTAATAAACCGTTCATTATAAAATTCTGCAGCAAAAAGTCTCTTTATTTATAGATTTTTTAGGATATTTTAAGCATTTTTCTGATTTTTTTTTTTTTTTTATTAAAAGTCCGATTTTTTTTTATTTATTTTTTTCAGTTTACTTATTTTTTTTGTAACAGCCCTCTTTATTATCATTCCCTGGACCTCCTGTGAAAATTTCAGACATTTTCGCTCAGTAGTTTCTTTGCAAACAGCGTTTCTTTTTCCCAGATTCATACAAATGGTTTTTCTAATTTATTCACTGCCTCCTCTACGTCACAGCTGCTTCGGCTCTGTGTGATTCGGCTCCTGTTCGGCTCCTGTTCGTCTTTTTCAAAGGTTAATCCAGATGTTTTTGCTTGTTTTCAGCGTGCATTCGGTTAGTTTTCGGTGGGTTTACGGCAGCTTTTCCCTGCAATTCGGGGACCCTGTGGTGCTTGCTGAATACACCGCAGGGTCACCGAAATGCAATCGGCAAAAGGAACCGAATTGAAGAGAACGAAAAGTCACCGAACGTGCGGTGACTTTTCGAATCTCTTTGGATAACCCTGCAAGTCATAATTATTCACAAAACACAATGCGGAAAAATGCAAGCGAAAGATTTTATATTTTTCAGTTTTAGTTAAAGTTGCGTATTTTCTCAGAAAAATGCAGTAACAGGTTCCCATTTCTATATATTTTTTTTTTTAAATAAGCGTGCCCCATAGAATACATAACCACAAAGGCTTGGATGGTAAAATGTGAAATAAATAATTTTAGAAGCTGTAAATGATAGAAATCTGAACAGAAATTTACATTTTTTGTTATAGCATTCTGTCAGGACATGACAGGCTATATTACATTTATCACGCTAAAACAGGGACGTTAAGGAGAAAAACCTGCGCCTGCTGGTTTAGCGCCTGCACGTAACACGGCGCTAAGCCTTGGGATGCTCGAGGCAGCACTAAGGGACCTAGATCCCGGTAGGCATCTGGTTGCCCAGGTGCTTTTTTTGTTGTATGAATATTGAGGTGGGTTAGACCCTTTTGGGATCTGGTTTTAAACACCACCCTTTGGTCCTGCGTTGGAACCACACCAGTGTTTTTGGCGAGTTTAATTCGCTGACCTTTCACCGCAGGGTCACCAAAGTGCGCTGAATCGACCTGTCGAACGCCACCAATAAACTGCCGACTCAATCACATAATTGCCGAAAAACCACCGAACGCATACGAAAAACTGTCGCATCTATCCGAAAAACCACTAAATCGATCCGATAAACCCGTGAACGCATCCGCAAACCTGCCATATGCAGCTGAACAGACTGAGTTCGACCAGCCGCCGAAGGCCGACAGGGGTAAAAACAAAAAAAAAACGCTACTTTAAAAAGGCATTTAAAAAAAAATGAATGCGGGAAAATGCATGGAAATAATATATAAGGTCTTATGAATAACAATAAAAAGGTATGTTACAGAAAAAAAAACATTTAACAAAAATCTGAATTAAAAAATTTCACCAAAATATTCCCGAAAAATGCCTAAAATATTTGAAAAAAATAAATTGATAAAGAGACTTTTTGCTGCAAATGAAAAGAATAAATGGTTTAATAAAATAATTATAAAAAACAGGATTTTTTTTATTGAAACCTATGGGATTCGCCTGTTTAAACCCATCGAATGAAACCACCGAAAATCTGGGCATTTCGCCATCTTTTCACTGCTGTTCGGCATTCTCTGAATAGATTAACCGTTACTTCTTTATGGGGACTTTCACTGCTGCAGAAGGTCACCGTATTTTGCTGGCAGTTCACCAACATTTGGTGAATCACCAGCTTTTTGAATAGCCGAATGGCCACGAAATTGCACTGAACGGGGAAATTCACTGTTCGTTGCAATTCAGTGGCCAATTCGGTGCTCTTTCAATAACCCATACAGACAAACATGTGAGCATGCTGCGTGCAGCAACAATGAATCCATACGTGGATACCAATCTATGGAAACTGCTAACCAAAGAGTGCAAAACAATAGAGACACTTAGCAACCCACATACTAGCTAAAGGATATATAAATATTATACAAGGGAGAGAAAAAAAGCATCTTTATATAAATTATGCACCAAACACACTATTATTATTCAAAACAAAACTTCTTTCCCTATACATGCTATGAAAATGCAAAAAAACTGCTAACTTTGCCTTGAAGAATATACTCCATACCATATGGGCCCATAACTCCCTTAGCAAGGTAAAAATGCAGATGGTGTTGGTTACAAGGTGAGATTATACACATTTTTATTGATAGTTAAATTAATATTTATAGTTTCTATTACTGGTCCATTTTTTGTTGAATATCTTAAATATCCATAGCTCGTAAGCCAAAAATGAAAAATGAATTCCAGAGCTTATCAAGACATTTTGCAGGAAAACGCAAGACCATCTGTCCGCCAACTGAAGCTCCGCAGAGGATGGGTGATGCAACAGGACAATGACCCAAAGCATACAAGTAATTCAACAAAAGAATGGCTTCAACAAAACAAAATACGCCTTCTGGAGTGGCCCAGTCAGAGTCCTGACCTCAACCTGATTAAAATGCTGTGGCATGACCATAAGAGAGCATTTCACACCAGACATCCCAAGAATATTGCTACACTGAAACAGTTTTGTGAAGAGGAGTGGCCCAAAATTACTCCAGATCGTTGTGCAGGTCTGATCTGCAACTACAGTAAACGTTTGGTTGAGGTTATTGCTGCCAAAGGAGGGTCAACCAGTTAAGTCCAAAGGTTCACATACTTTTTCCACCCTGCACTGTGAATGTTTACACGTTCTGTTAAATAAACACATGAAAACATATAATGTTTGTGTTGTATTCTGTTAAGCAGACTGTGTTTTTCAAATTGTTGTGACTTAGATGAAGATCAGAGCACATTTTATGACCAATTCATGCAAAACTCCACGTAATCCCAAAGGGTTCACATACTTTTTCTTGCAACTGTACCCACCTATCACAGACACTGACAGCTAAGCATTTCAAAACACTTCTTTGCAAATCAATGCTACAGCAACCTTAAAAAATGTTTAGAAGCACAGAGTGAGCAGTGAACGTATTGTTTTACTATTGGATTTTTATAGCCTCAAAGAGACATGCTAATTAGTTTCTTCTGATAACATGGAAAAGGGTAGACGTTTTATAATAACATAAATCAGAAAAAGAACATTTAACGAGGCAGTTGTTCTTTGTTAAGCTGAAATTTTATTCTTGAAAATAAGAGTGGACCTACAGTCCTGCAAGATACTGATAAACTATAATAGTTTAATCCTACAAATACATGTAAATACATCTGCCTTCGGAATGAAAACTACTTTGTATTTCGTGCGTATTGTCTGTTGCTCATCGTACTGGCACTTTTATTTGCACTGTTGGAAAATCAAGGAGTTATTTTTCACGTAGAGTTTGGAGATTGAAAGAAATGCAATTTTTACTGAATTCACAGATCGTAAAGTGAATGTGCTCCAGTATGCTTGTGACTAGAACATGGAAAGTTTTAACAAACCACCACTGGTTTCATAAAAAAAAAAAAAAACACATTGTAAAAACTGTAAAGAGAAAAAAAAACCTAAAACTGCAAGGACACTATCAGGGTTATTCAAATAGATCCGAATGGCTGGAGAAAGGTAACTGAATGCTGAAAATCAGCGTTTGGTTGCCTTTCTTGGCCATTCGGCTATCCAGAGAGCAGGCAATATGCCAAATCCTGGCGAATTGCCTGCACATACGGTGCCTGTTCGAGGGCAGTGAAATCCCCATAAAAAAGCACTACTTCTGCTATTCAGAGAACACAAACCAGCAGTGAAAAGTTGCCGAAATGCCCTGCCATCGGTGGTTTAATTCGACAGGTTTATTCAGGAGAATCCCATAGGCTTCAATGTTAAAAATATTCCCGTTTTAATTCAATATCTAATAAACCGTTCATTATAATATTCTACAGTAAAGAGTCTCTTTATTTATAGATTTTTTTGGATATTTTAAGCATTTTTATGGATTTTTTTTATAAAAAAGTCAGATTTCTTTTTAAGTTTACTTATTTTTTTCTGTAACAGCCCTTTTTATTATCATTCCTTGGATCTCATATGTAAATGTCAGACATTTTGCGGCAGCTTCTCCCTGCACTTCGACGGCCCTGTGGTGCTTGCTGAATACACCGCAGGGTCGCTGAAATGGGATTGCCGAATCGGCACCAAATTGAAGAGAACAAAAAGTCACCGAACATGCGGTGACTTTTCGATTCTCTTTGAATAACCCTGTATAAGCACTAAGGCCCTTGTCAGACGAGCGCACTGATCACGTCTGTGTTGCCGCACATTTGTACGTCCATTATAACATATAATTATGACCAATGGAGCCCCACACACAAAGTACGTTCGCACGGAACTGGGGAAGCATAACGGGCATGGCAAACGAACGCAGGTTAGGCAAGAACGTAAATCCGCTAGAACGGACGCACAGAGTGTGCTGCGTCCGCAACGTCTGCATAGCTTTGTGTGTGAGTGATGGAGCGAAGTCAGACGAACTGCATTTTTTGACGTCCAGCATTTTGACGGACAAAATGTTTTTCATATTCATTTATTTTCCCTTCTACATCAGTAAAAAAACGTCAGTCACAAAAACAGACTGTGTGGCCACTACCTTGTCGTCAGTCAGAAAGTACGTCCGTTGTGCACAGACGCACAGTCCGCACAGAATGCACTCGTCTGACATTAGCCTAAATCCTGGCAAACCTAGAGTTACAAAGGCTCACATGCAAGACAATGCACCATGCAGCCCCTTTTATATTCAAGACTGAAAACCCCAAAAAATGTCCCAGGAAAGCCAAGGTCCATCAGTCTTGCAAGTCCAATAAAAACTTGCAATATCACTCCCAGTTTTCAAACTAAAACAAGGTGTTAACATCTTAAACATACATTTTTCTCTTGCTTTTTTTTACTGACATTTTGAATGTATGTGTATATTCAAATAAAAATATCAAGGTGTTGCCTTGGCCTCCAAATTCCCCAGATCTCAATCTGATTGAGCATCTGTGGAATGTGGTGGAACAGCAAATCCGAGGCCCTAATTTGCAATTTGCAGGACTTAAAGGATCTGCTGCATACATCAAAGCACCAGAGCTGTTCTGGAAACACGAGGAGAACCTGCAAGATGTTAGGAAGGTGGTTTTATTGTTGTGGCTGCACAGTGTATTTATAAATAAAATATGTGGTAAACCATATCTTCATAACGTTTTTCAACAAACTGCTGAAAAAGAAACCTGTTTAGAAAAGACTTTAAAATGTAGGTGACTTCTGATTTTAAAATACCTGCTAGAATGTTACACTCCTAGATATCCAGCAAAGTAACTGATAATTAAACCATTAGAACTGAAGCTTATCATCAAACTGTCACTTTAACCACACAGCAAAATGTGTTTCCAATCTCCCAGAATACATCCAGTCGAGTTAATTTGATCACTGGGACCTGATGATGCTTTTGAAGATGCGGTTAGTTAACTGAATCACTGCAGTGAAAGTGCTAAGCTAAATATTAGAACAAATCTCTCTTTATCTTCTTTACACGTGTGACTTTTTTTCTACTCCCTACCCCATAGTTCACGATCTGGCAAATACACTTCAAAGTTAACCCCTTAGTGACCGGGCAGGATTTGGCGATCTGCCTGCTCTCTGAATAGCCGAATGGCAAGGAAAGGTAACCGTATGCTGAATTTCACTGTTCGGTAACCTTTCGGCCACAATTCGGATCTCTTTGATTAACCCTGCATATTACTTTAGAGAAGCCTATCGGCTCACTCCATAATCTCCCATGGTTAATTTCCTGCACCATCTTCCCACACAGCCCACACACACCCCAATACTTCATGCTCTCTACTCACCCTCACCTAGCGTGTCACCCCTCTCCTCCTAGATTGTAAGCTCTTGAGCAGGTTCCTCTCTCCTACTGTTCTGTGTGTGTAATGTGGATGCATATTTGTTCTGGCCCTCCCATTGTACAGCGCTACGGAACTTGTTGGCGGTTTATATAATACTTGTAACAGTAACTATCAAATTGAATTTAAATTATCTTGAACTTTCTAACTTCGAACGAATTGAAATGTTTAAGCAATTCTGAGGTGAAACGTGATAGTATAGGAATTATGTTTCTAGTTACAGGGGTAAGAAATTAAGGCAGAATACCATAAAATAAAAACAGAATTCTGTATTATGAGGTGGCTTTTGGAACTGTGTTATAGCTGCTGTGGTACCACCAATGTTTTTCGTACTACACATCTTATGGTGCTCAGCCGGACTTGTGAGAAGTGCAGGTAATGTGGCAAACAGAACTACATTTCCTGTGATGTTCAGCCACATTTCAAATGTTAAAATACTGAAAAGCTTAGAGCACAATCTAGTACAATATTCCAAGTAATAAAAACAATCACTTACAAAGCAGTTTTCGTTTTTGTACTCTCCAGTATTCTCAAATAGTTTCAGTTGTTTTAAGAAACTCATAACTATGTATAGCTATGGATGCTGAGTGTAATGGAAAGTATGTGAATGCGCTTCCGGGCAGTGCACAGAATTCATATGCTGCAGGAAATCCAAATGTCTTGGGGCCAAATTACGATCCTAGCGGTAAAACAGGGGCGCTAGCGTGGCCGTTTTACTGCTAGATCACAATGCAGGCGCTAAAAAACCTGCCTGCATTGTTTGCGGGCGCTAAGCCCCGGGATGCACGTGGCAGCGCTAAGCGCAGCCACACGCATCCTCTCTATGGAGTCCATAGGACGCCGTTGAAGCGAACACCGGCGGTCACATGACCAGCCGGATCTCGCCTTGATACGCAGGGGAGACTTGGGGGAAATATTCCCCCAGTCTCTCCCTGCTCCCGCCGGACTGAGGAGGCGGTCAGAGCCGTGGTCAGAGCCGCGGGATAGGAGGTATCTTGATGTTTTTGGGGGGGTTTCTGGATGGTGCTAACGGATTCTGCAGAAGCGGAATCCGTTAGCACAAAGTCCTGGCTCTGGTTAACTTTTTGTTAACCGCGGCCGGACGTTAATCAGCGTTAGGACTTTGTAATCCTAACGCTGATTAAAACGTTGCGCTCCCCATGTTAAGTATAGGGAGCGCAAAGTACAGTGACCTCGCGCTGAAAAGTGCAAGGTACCAAACGCAAACGGGTTACTTAACTTGTTATTGTTTGGATTATAAAATGTCCAAACTACTTGGGCTAATGTTAACACTCACACAGGTGAACCCTAACGTTAGCACTAAGTATGTAATTTGGCCTTTGGTGAATTCATCTCTCCTTGCAGTACGTGAATTGTACATCCTGCAGGCTAAGGACTAAAAATCAGTTTACGAGTTAAGATAATGTGCACATTAACACATGTTTTATTGCTCCTTACCAGTCCATAAATACACATATATATATATATATATTAGTATTAGTATTATACCTTAATAAAGACTCATATGAGAGCCCAAAAGTCATTTTTTTAAATGTATTATTAATAAACCATGCATTTTTAGTAAGTCCTCGAGTACATCCTGTTGGATGTTTAAATTACTTCTTTTGATGTTTTGCACTGAGGCAAGAAAATAACAGTGAACTCTTGAGGTTTGAGTCCTGGATTACCAATTGGTTGTTTTATATTATACTACGGGTAAAGTCCAAAGTACAGATAAACCTAGGATTACCTGTGTAAAGCCCAAAGTTTGATACTTATCCAAAGCCGCCTGGGTATATATATATAACATGAGAAAGATAAATACGCTGGCCATGCCCAAAAGTAGTAATGGATAGTTGATTATTGGCAAATTAGAAATAGTTTAAGGCTTAATTCTAGTAATTTTGCCAGTCAGTCTCCAAAGGTGGCAGCTATGTGCTCATAGCAAATGCGTGGCTTGGAGACATTCCTCTTTCCGCTACAGCCACCTTATTTAGTCAGAGAAGACAGTGGTGGTATATCAGTGGTTGGGAGGTAATGTCTGTTTTAGTGACATTTGACTCAATGATTCAGAGCTTCTACAACATTAAAGTTTTATGAATGAATAAAAGTAGAAACATATCACAAGGGGTTCCAAAAGGAGCTGCATATTGATCTGACTGTGACGTAATGTCAGAGTGTAGCCCTGTAAAAGTAAAGTATATTCCCTTACCTGGAATCAAATCACTGTTATTCAAGATAATAGCAACTTACACCAAGAAAAAATATACATACATACAGGTACAAATACAGATACATACAAGAAGATACTCCCTAGGCAGTGTCAAATTGAGCAGCCCGGGAACTGATAAGGGTTCATAGATCCGAAAGACGCCCATAATCCTAGCTGCTCTGTTGGATAGTAAGACTGCATGATTCCTGATTGGAGGTGCTAGGAAATAGGGATGAGTCGAACACTCCCCGAGTTCAGTTCGAAGCCGAACCCGAACTTTCCAAATGTTCGGATCCGAACCCGAACTCGAACCCCATACAAGTCAATGGGGCTGAAAATTCGGTTTTTAGAGTGCCCTCCAAGAGGGCATATATGCTAGATATTTGCCATAAAAAGTGTATGGGGGTCTGGGTAGTGCCCTGGGGGACAGGAAACAAGGACAAAAAGTAAAAAAAAAAAGTTTTTAAAGGGACAGTGAGTTTTCCATGAAATAAGGGTTAAAAATAAAAACCAAAAATTCCTTCAAATATCGTGCCTAGGAGGTCCCCATAACCTGCCCGTGAAGTGGCGGATTTCTAGGATGTATAGAAATATGTAAAAACCAAAAAATGACATTTCAAATGACAGTAAATGCTTTTCCTTTAATCTATCCATAAACAACTGCTTGGGGCGGCAGTCTGTATGAAAAGAGGAGACATTTTCGGACACGCAGAAAAAGTTTACTGATTTTTTGGCGGTGAAAAGCAGGAGAATGACTGGAGAATGGAAAATTCTAGCCCAAATAGCCGATTTGGAAAGTGAGAAAAATGGGAGAATTTTTCTGGTTTGGCTATTTTGACCTAGAATTTTCTCTCCAGTCATTCTCCTGAGTTTCACCTTTCTCTGAATAACCCTGTCAGGGTTATTCAGAGAGCGGTGTAGAGCAGGAGAATGACTGGAGAATGGAAAATTCTAGGTCAAAATAGCGAAACCAGACAAATTCTCCCATTTAGGCTATGGTCAGACTAGCGAATTTTTAAAAATTGAAAAGTTTTTATTGAGTTTTCAACAGTACAAATATAGATGATAAAGCAGTACTTCAATAAACAATCAGTACCTTTTAAGAAAAACAAAAAGAAACAAAAACCAACAAACCACATACATTTGTCAGTGCTGCGATTGTCAACAATAAAATATAACCTAACAGATATTCCATGTGTGCGCTAAATTCCACATTCCACTTCTCAAGGACTTCACCCTGAAACCCCAATAAGATTGGTATCCTACGTCTGTCCCTCGTGTAAGCCCCCCCCGTGTATGATCCCCTCCATCTAGTTGTTAGAAATAAGATAAGTGTCCCAAATATACCAGAAGTTCCTCTTGGATGGTAAAGTTCCTGTAACTGTCTGGGACATTGCGCCTAATAAGCGGAATTCTTTTAGGCGGTCAGTAAGTAGGGTGAGGGATGGGAGGTCGGTAGACTTCCACCTAGCTGCCACCATTAGGGACGATATGGTCAAGATGTGTGCTAACATTTGTTTCTGGAACCTGGAATACGAATTGGCGAAGAGTTGAAGGAGCACTATCTCCAGGGTAGGATCCACCGTGATACCCAGAATCTTGGAGCTCAATGTCACAACCTCCCTCCACAATCCCTCCAAAGGGGGCACGTCCACCAAGTATGGTTATACATTCCTCTTAATAACCCACATCTCCAGCATGTGGAGGAAGCCCCACTTGACATGTGGCTCTCTCTATCCGGTGTTAGGTACCACCTATATAGCAACTTTTTACACACTTCCCACAATGATGCACATTTAAACTTGCTTCTGTGATCCGAGAAACTATTTCTCCACTGTTCCCTTGGAAGTTCCCTTCCCAGGTCTTTCTCCCAATTTCTCTGATATTCCCAATGTTTATTAACTGTGGCTGTAAGTAGGAGCTCATAACAGATGGATATCATTTTCCTCCGTTCTAGGGGGTGGGTACATCTAGTTTCAAACGGAGAAAGCAGGGGGCGCGTAGAAGATAGTTTCCCTCGAAGTCCCCATACCGCTAGTTGAGATCGGATCTGACCATATGATTGCCACAGGGAGTGGGGAATGTCATATTTATCAATTAGTCGTGAAAAGGGGAGAAATCCCTCCTGATTAAAAAATTGGAAGAGCCTCGTCACGGCGTGTAATGTCCATACCCGTGGGTCAAAGTGAGGAATGAGGTGGCCTAACACCGTAAGTGGGGCTGCCAGGGCAATGGAGTGATAGTTTATGAGTTTAGCTGTGTTTTAGTCCCATTCTCTACGGAGCAGGCTGGCAAAAGGAGGAAGAGGTGGTAACTTAGGGCGTAGGGATCTGGGCAGCCAGAGGATTATTGAAGGTGAATATGGAAGAAAATAAACCGAGAGAAATCTAGTCCACTGGGGACCCGGAGGAGTCATGAGAAGGGCTTGGGATGCTGTTAACATGGATGCTTTATAATACATTAATACATTAGGGACCCCCATCCCTCCGCCCTCTATAGATTGATTCAATAGGGCCGCTCTCACTCTAGGACGTTTACCTCGCCAGACAAATTTGGAGAGTACAGATTGCAGATTCAATAGATAGGTTCGTGGCAAAGCTATGGGGAGGGCACGGAAAAGATAAAGCAGTTTTGGCAATAAAGACATTTTAAGCGCTGCAATTCGACCTGCCCAGGACACCTCTACCTTAGACCAATTCATACATAGATTTCTAAGTTGTGTAAGCATAGGTTGATAGTTATTAGTAAATAGTTCTGCTCTAGAAAAAGCTATTTTGACTCACAAATATGTAATGTGTGATTTCCTCCAGTCACAGGGGTAGGCAATTTGTAAGGGGAGAAGATTCTCATGGGGAATCGCAAACGACAATGCCTGTGATTTCTTCAGATTAATTTTATGAAAAGAGGCTCTACCATAACTATCTAGAATCTCGTGAAGAGCGGGTAGAGATGATGATGGTTCTGTCAGCGTCAATAATATATCGTCCGCAAAGAGGCTCACTTTGCTCTGTGTGGGACCTATGTGTATGCCTTGGACTTCAGAGGCTTGCCTAATGGCTTGGGCGAGTGGTCCAAGCGCCAACGCATAAAGTAGGGGTGATAACGGGCACCCCTGCCTTGTACCGTTAGAGATGTTAATGGGGTCGGATGTGAAGCCAGCATTCAGGACCTGTGCAGTGGGAAATGTATAAAACCCCCCACCGCCTTAATCAAAGCGACTGGGAAATTAAATTTTAACAATACATGATTCAAATAGGACCAGTTAATCCGATCAAAAGCTTTTTCTGCGTCTAATGATAGTAGTAAGGTAGGTTGGGACGTTTGGACTACATGGTCAACAAGGGTAAGTACTTTCAGGGTGTTATCTGGGCCTTGTCTATTTTTTATGAAGCCTACTTGGTCGTCCGCCACTAAGAGTGGCAGTACCTCGGCTATTCTAATAATCTTCGCGTATAACTTGGTGTCGACATTAAGGAGCGATATAGGTCGATATTGTGAGCAGTGAGGAGAGGGAAGTGGCGTTTTAGGGATTGTTACAATATGCGCTGCTAACCACTCCCGAGGTGGGTGTCCCGATTCAAAGAGTGATTGAAAAATTTTAGCAGATGGGGTTGAAGATCTGGAAGACATTTGTAATATTTCACTGTGAACTCGTCTGGACCAGGGGCCTTGCCATTAGGTAAACCTTTTAGTGCCGATGCTAGCTCAATAGAGGTTATGGGTCTGATTAGCTCGTCTTGGAGATTATCTGACAGCTGTGGAAGGTGGAGGGAGTTCAAGAAGGGAAATATGTCTTGCAGGGACGGTTGTGTACGTCGGGTTCTGCCGAAAGATTGTACAGGGAGGCGTAATACCGTGCAAAGCATTCAGCTATTTGTCTTGGTTGGTGTTTGAGCTGCCCCTCCCGATCTAATATCTGTGGTATACGTGATTTACCCATTTTGGCTTTCAGTTTTTTAGCTAGCATTCTGCTTGCCTTGTTACTGTAAATATAGCATCTCGCCTTAAGTCTACGCGACATCCATGTGTAATCTAGCTTGTCTAACACGATCAATTGTCTACGAAGGTCCGTAATATGAGACAGGGAGGCCTCCGTGCAAAGTCGTTTGTGGGATTCGTCGGCTATTGTGATTTGGTGTAGCAGGGATAGTCTATGATCCGTACGCTGTTTTTTAAGACGCGCACCCCACTTAATTAGAATACCCCTCACTACCGCTTTGTGAGCTTGCCATAATACTCCCTCTGATATCTCTTCAGACGAATTCTCTCTAAAATAGTTAGATAAGGCAGTTTGTATTTCTTCTCTGATCTCAGGACGAGATAATAACGATTCATTCAATCAATCGCCAAGGGGCTCTACCACACGAATCATAGTCATCTGCAATACACATTATAGTTGGAGCATGATCTGACCACGTTATAGGTCCAATATAGCAGTCTCGGACTTGGGTGAGGGTATTACCTTTTATAAACATATAGTCTATTCGAGAATATACATTATGGGCTGTGGAAAAAAAGGAGTGACCCATTTCTCCTGGATGGAACAATCGCCAGACATCAAAAAGATGGTGCGAGCCGCCCTCACTCGCTTTGAGGCTCGGGATGATAAGGCTAGGGTCAGACGAAAGCAGTTTTAACGTGCGTTTAGCCTCACAAAATCACGGCCGTGCTAGCAGCAAATGACGTCCAATGCCGGGGAACACACGAAGTACGGCCGCACGAAAGTTCGTCCGCGCAACGCAAGTGGCAAACGAACGCATTTTGTCGAATGTGAAACCACTAGTACGGTCGTACAGAGTGCGCTGCGTCCGCTAGCGGCGTGTGTGCGTGATTTGGAGATGTCAGACACTGCTAATGTCCGGCCAACATAACGTCCAGATGCAAAAGTGTTTTATTGATGATCCGTACAAAAACACGAATGCAAATGCGCATCGTATGACCGCTATCGCGTACTCCGTGAAAAAATGCGTCCATTCATTCGAACGCACTTTTTCACAGACAACGCGAAAATGCGTTCGTCTGACCCTAGCCTAAATCAAGGGACATATTGAAATCTCCACAAACAACCAGTCTGCCAGCTAGTGACTTTTGCATTCGGGAAAAAACCTTGTTCAAAAAGGGAAGTTGGGAGTCGTTCGGGCTATACACATTAACGATGGTGTAAACGATATGGTTCAAGGAGCACGTTAAGATAATAAATCTTCCATTGGGATCAACCACTTTATGAATCAGGCTAAAGGCGAGACGGTTCTGAATTAAAATGGACACTCCTCTAGTTTTCGTTGGGGAAGTCGCATGAAACTGTGTAGTGTATTGTGGCAAGTATAATCTGGGATACGCCGAGTGTTTAAAATGCGTCTCTTGGAGGCAAATTACATCCGGTTTCTCTGAGTTAATGTCCGTGTATAGGGAGTGTCTCTTGTGAGGGATATTTAGTCCCTTCACATTCAACGAGAATATTTTCATGGTATGAGACTTACTATGTGGGAAAAGAACAGGCATTGCAGGGGAGCCGCTGGTTCAGTGAAACCCATGGAACTTCTTCAGGACAGCCGGGAAGGCGGTGTGCTCCGACACTGTCGGGGGAGACCCCCGTGAGGATGACTCCGGAGCCCAGGAACAACGAGCCAGGTATTCGTAATTCTGTCAAGGCAAGCAGCGACAAACAAAACATAAAAAGAAAAACACGAACAAAAGGGGAACTCTTCAGAGTCCCGAATATGTACAAAAACAATCCCCTCCTGAAGCTGGTAAAAAGCTCCTCCAGCTCGCCCCGTTCCAACAGGGGGAGGTACGGGGGAAAAAATTGTGCCCAGATCCAGGACAGAGGGGGTGCCGAGCGCACGTTGTCCCCGCGCGGCCAGTCGGGACCCGGTTCAAGACTCCTCGTGGCTCCTTTTATAGGAAGAGTAGACGGAGCTCATGAGGAAGACCTCTACTTCGACTTCATGCTATCATTTCACAGTGTTCACTCGATGCCATTCTGGCGAAACTTTCGCTGGGGTCGATTGGGCCTCTTGAGTTGGCGTGCAATCACCAGTGAGATTCCATTCTCGCAGAAGATGAAAACCCGTAGTAATATCAGTCATGACATGAAGAGTGTTTTGTCTCCATACGAGTAGTTTGGTCGGGTATCCCCATCTATACGGCATTTTGTGTACTCTCAAGATTGTTGTGACCGGTGTAAATTCCCGTCTTTTAGCCATGGTTGCTGCAGAAAGGTCTGGAAAGAACGAGATGGACAAGTATGGCTCAGGCAGCTTCCCTATCTTCCTGACCTCAGACATCAGCTCTTCTTTGACACGAAAGAATAGGGCTCTGACTAATACATCTCGAGGTATCGCGGAGGCCATATTTTTTGGTTTGGGAAGTCTGTGCACTCTATCCAGCTGCAAATCCTGGGCAGGCGGTGATGGGAGAAGTGACTGAAAGAGACTTGTGACGTATGCATTCAGATCCTCAGTTTTAACTGATTCTGGAATACCTCTGAGTCTTATGTTGTTTCTTCTAGAACGATCTTCCAGGTCAGCCATCTTCCGTTGCATTGATTCCTGTGTCGTTTTAAGTGATTTGTAGGCATCCACCAGTTCATTATGAGCGAGGCATAAATCACCTATATCTTTGTGAAGTTCTGTCACTATAGATTTAAAATCTTCCTGTAACGAGTCCCTTAACTCCCCCAACATGGCTCTGAGTTGTTGTTCAGACGCCGGATGAGAGGTCGGTGGGGTCGTGGGAGAGGTCTCTCCAGCCGCATCGCGCTGCCTAGGGAAACACGCACCCTGGGAGCTGCCATCTTGTGAGGCCTTCCTTTTCCGCGCTGATTCCGGGAGCTCCAAGCAGCGTTGTGCCTTCGAGGGAGCCTTTGGTGGGGCCATCACTAGTGTCCCTGGATGTTAAGGGCCTTACCCCGTGATTTTTATGGGATTCCGCCGGGTTTGAGAGCCGCAGGGTTGGGATTATGCCGGCGGGTAGACGGAGCTCAGCTCACTCGTGTCCTCCTCGCATGGCTTCCGGACACGCCCCCCCTAGCGAATTTTTAACATGCGTTTAGGCGCACTTAATCACGGCCGCACTAGCAGCAAATGATGGGCAATGACAGCCAATATACGAAGTACGGTCGCACGAAAGTCCGGCTGCGCAACGCAAGTGTAAAATGAACGCATTTTTTCGAGAACGCAGAACCGCTAGTACGGACGTACAGAGTGCGCTGCGTCCACTAGCGGCGACGTGATTTGGAGACGTCAGACCCTGCTCATGTCCAGCCAACATAACGTCCAGACACCCAAAGTTTCCTGGTTTGGATCCGTAAAAAATCACGCACAAAAATGCGCATCGTATGACTGTTTTCGCGCATTCCGTGAAAAAATAAGGCAATGCGTTCGGACGCACTTTTTGACGGTCGCTGTGAAAAATGCATTAGTCTGACCCTAGCCTTATCTCACTTTCCAAATCGGCTATTTGGTCCAGATTGTTCTCTTTTCCTGCCATTCTCCTGGTTTTCACCTTTCTCTGAACAACCCTGAGAGAGAGGTGAAAGCCAGGAGAACTGGCAGAAGAGAACAATCTAGACCAATTAGCCAATTTGTAAAGTGAGTTAAATGGGAGAATTTTTCTGGTTTGACCTAGAATTTTGACCTAGAATTTTCACTTCTCCAGTTATTCTCCTGCTTTTCACCACTCTCTGAATAACCCTGTGAATGTTTAATCCCGAGGTGAAAAATAACATTGCTTAAGGCTGGGGTCAGACGAGCGCAGTTATCACGTCCGTGTTGCCGCACATTTGTACGTCCGTGGCAGCATAGCATTCTGACCAATGGAGCCCCACACACGAAGTACGTCCGCACGGAAGTGCGGATGCATGGCGGACGCAGCAAACGGACGCAGGTTAGGCAAGACCGTAATACTGCTAGAACGGATGTGCGGAGTGCGCCACGTCCGCAACGTCCGTGTAGCTTTGTATGTGAGTGATGAAACGAGGTCAGATGGACTGCATTTATACGTCCAGCATTTTTGACGGACAGAATGTTTTTTCATTTTAATTTATTTTCCCTGCTACATCAGTCAAAAAATACGTCAGTGAAAAAAACGGACTGTTTGGCCACTACCTTGTTGTCAGTCAGTAAGTACGTCCGTACTGCACGGACGCACAGTTCGTACAAAATGCGCTCATCTGACCCTAGCCTTAGATGTTATTTTGAATTTTTCAAACACCAGTTAACCACTTGGCTGCTATGGACTCGCTCAGCGCGTCCAGCCAAGTGGTTCTCCTGTGCTATGGACGCGGATTCCGGCGGATTGCTGCGCCCCCCCGGTGCGGGCTAACATCTTGGATGTCAGCCCAGCACTCCGGGACCCCGGCGGAGCAATTAGATGTCATTGCGGCGGCGCGATGACATCTAATTTAGGCGCCCCCCGGCGTGTGCGGAGGAAGCGCCTGAAAGGAGGGGGGAGGTCCTTCGGACCTCTCTCCCTCCCAATCGCCGTGGGGGCAGAGGGTTAATCCAGGCACTGTTTGGAAGGGCACAGCCTGCCCTTCCAAACGGTGGCTGTGATTAACACCTGGGGAGCCGGATCACGAATCGGCGCTGAAAAGCGCCGGATCGTGATCCTCTCCTGGAGCTGGCCGACATCTTGGATGTCGGCCAAGCCTCCAGGAACTCCCCCTAGGAGTTAACCCCTAGCTGCCACCAATGGTGGAGATAGGGGGTTCCAATGAACCCCCTATCTCCCGATCCGTGGCAGCTAGGGGTTAATGTTTGATATCGTTGGATCGGCCAGAGCATGGCCTTTCCAAGGATACCAAACATGAGCATGAAAATTTTTAAAAAAATATATATTTAAAAAAAAAAAGAATAAAAAAAAAAAAAGTTTTTTTTTTTTGTTTTGTTAATGCAGCAATATTGTTCCCATTTCAATTATAATGTGGACAATAATGCTGCACTAACGATTTTTCTGGTCTGGCTATTTTGACCTAGAATTTTCACTTCTCCAGCCATTCTCCTGAGTTTCACCTGTCTCTGAATAACTATCAGGGTTATTGAGAGAGAGGTGAAAATCAGGAGAATGACTGGAGAAGTGAAAACTCTAGGTCAAAATAGCCGATTTGGATAGTTAGATAAATGGGAGATTTTTTCTGGTTTGGCTATTTTGACCTAGAATTTTCACTTCTCCAGCTATTCTCCTGCTTTTCACCTCTCTCTGAATAACCCTGCCTGATTGCGTAGACAAACATCTGCCCCCGGCGCCCAGGCAGATAAAACTTCACATACAAATATTGATTAACTTTCTTATTTAGCGGTCAAGCCTGGCATAACTTTATTTAAATTGTGTGTCACACTTTGTTTCCTTTGTAGGGTGATGATAACATTTATTTTAGGCTTTGTCTAAATTAAAAGCTACGTTTTAATTTATTTTCACTTCAGTTCTTTCAAGTAGTTCTCCACCTTCTGTATTTATTTGCCTTAATAATGGCTATTTCCCTAGAGAATTCGGATGAGCTAGATGTGATTACATAATTCTCTCAAAGTGCACCTTGTCTGTTTCTTTGCAATGCGAGAGTAGCAAAGTTCAATGAAACCATGCATGACTGTACAGGTGAGTGATACAAAGCAGTTTAAAATAGTGGTTGATATTGATTAAAAGTAACCGAAAGGATGGATGGAGAGAATAACCAGTATAATGAAAAAGGAAAAGAAGAATTCATCTTGATGCATGGCGTTCGTGTCCCCTAAAGCTCCAATTTGAATATAATACACTGCACCAAACAATAAATAAAATAAAATATGTAACAAACACACTTTTGTATTTACAGTATTTTAATCCTATTGTTTTTTTCAGCTGTGATGTACAACAAACATTCATATACAGTATGAGGTTGATATTTCGAGCGGAAACAAACTGGAACAATCTATATTTAAACCATTTTGAAAGGCAGTTTTTGTAACAAACTATATCTAGATGTTCTTGAGCCGGCCTTTTGTTATATCTCCTTCACTGAGCTATTGTCTTTAAAATAGGACATCGGAAACATTGCAATTATAATGGACCCACACCCCCCCCCCCATCTGCTTTCATCAACTCATATTGTGGACATCAAAGAGGATACTTTAAAAACAGATAAACAATCTCTATCAAAATTAGGAGCTAACATAAACAGGGGAAAAAAGGATAAGAATGACGTTTTATTCATTTATGTGCACGGTAGCTTAAGTGGTTCAGCAATTTATCCCTTCAAACAGTTATTGAACATTCTTTAGACCTTACTCTATCAAGGTCTAAAATTACCAATAATTCAATTCCTCTGTGCTCTGTTTCAGAAAATTGAAAAAAAAAATACAGCAATAAAAATATGAAATAAACAACTCAGCACATAAAATTATGTATTTATTTTATTTATAAAGATTTTACCAGAAAGGATACATTGAGATTTCTCTTGTTTTCAAGTATTTCTGTACCTACTGTAACAATTCAAAGTAATAAAATGAAAGATATTAAAACAACAACAACACAAATATACAGATTAACAGAACATAAATAAATATGTAGGAAATATAGTCACTATGTTTACAGGTACATTCTGTATATAGTCACTATGTTACATGTTTATAGTAGGGATGATCTGTTCGGTTCGATCGATTCGGAGTTCGATTCAAGCATTGGCCGTTCAAAAGTTCGCAAATTTCAAACTTTTTGGGATGTTCGCCAAAAGTTGGGAAAAAAAATAATTCTATTTTTTTTTAAAAAAAATATGCTTAAAAAAATCTAAAAATAAAGAGGCTCTTTACTGCAGAATATTATAAGCAATGGTTTATTAGATATTGAATTAAAACGGGAATATTTTTAACATTGAAGCCTATGGGATAAAACATTCTTGTTGCTAAAACATCAGGCAGACGAGGCCCTCTAATCAGGCACTGTAGAGGGCAGTCTGCCGGAGCCTCCTTCCCAAGGACCCCTTGAGGAGCATGCGGCCGCAGTATGACAGAGCTGCGACTGTGCGGGCTGGCCAGCCGGGTGCATGTGGCAGAGAGGTGGCGCAGGGACTCCAGGGAGGGAGCCACGGCAGACCCTCCTTCCCCACAACCAGGATCCAGGGAGCCCCCACTGACCACCAGGCTAAGGTAAGGCAACAAATTTTTTTAAAAAAAAAAAAAATCCGAGGACATTTTTAAATGTACCCAGCAACATCAAATAAAACCTTTTTTTTTCTTTCTAATACTCACCTGATTCCTGGATCCACAAACTGTAGAGGTGCTGCCCGGCAGTGTGCGGAATCATATGCTGCATTAATTATACTGTAAGGCTGGGTTCACACCTGCGTTTTTTTAAGCGCGCAATATGCGCGTTTTTTTTTTAACGCGCGGATCGCGCAAACATAAAGAACATGCGAACGCGCATTGCAGCGCGTTCACGGCCATAGACTGCAGAGTGAATGCGCTGCAATATACCCCAAAGAAGCTACTGTACTTCTTTGGGCGTAGGATGTTTTACAGCGCGTTCCTGCGTGCTGTAAAACGCCCAGGTTTGAATGGGTCCCATAGCAAATAATGGGATTTCCTTGTTTATGTGTTTTACAGTGTGCAGGAACGTGCTGTAAAAACGCTTAGGTGTGAACCGGGCCTTAAGGTGGTGCCCGGCAGTGTGAGGATTCATATGCTGCATTAATTCTTCTTCTTACAAATTTGGTTACTTAACCCGTTTGCGTTTGGATTGTAATATTGTGACATCCAGGGCCCCGGGTGGCGATCGGGGGGGGCCCGGACGCATGGTGCCACCAGCTGGCCGAAAAACAGGAGCTCCGGCGGAACCCGGCGCAGCTGTGAGTGATCTGGGGGCAGGGCGCGGTGTGATGACGCAGAGCCGCCGGGACTGGTGAGCGCCAATTCTCACCATATACAGTAGCGCAGTACTAGTGTCTAACGTTGTTGAGCTGGTTTTGTTATAACAACTACTCTCGCTCTGTGCCCCTGTCTGGTATATTCCGCTGCTTGTTACTGCTGGTGCGCTTCCATCTTGCCATATACTATAGCACAGTAATATTTGGGTGCACTGCCACTGACGTGTGTACCAGATTCATATCATTGTAATATTTGACGGCAGGGTCCACCCCTGCACTGTTACACAATACCACAGAGGGGTTACGGTGTGAAGGCACTTGCTGCCACCAAAGGCAAAATATTTGGGTGCACTGACACCTGTACCAGATTAATATCATTTTAATATTTGGCCGCAGGGTCCACCCCTACACTCTTCCACAATACCACAGAGGGGTTACGGTGTGAAGGCACTTGCTGCCACCAAAGGCACACTATTTGGGTGCACTGCCACTGACGCCTATACCAGATTCATATCATTTTAATATTTGACCGCAGGGTCCACCGCTGCACTCTTCCACAATACCACAGAGGGGTTACTGTGTGAAGGCACTTGCTGCCACCAAAGGCAAAATATTTGGGTGCACTGACGCCTGTACCAGGTTCATATCATTTTAATATTTGACTGCAGGGTCCAACCCTGCACTCTTCCACAATACCACAAAGGGGTTACGGTGTGAAGGCACTTGCTGCCACCAAAGGCAAAATATTTGGTGCACTGACGCCTGTACCAGGTTCATATCATTTTAATATTTGACTGCAGGGTCCAACCCTGCACTCTTCCACAATACCACAAAGGGGTTACGGTGTGAAGGCACTTGCTGCCACCAAAGGCAAAATATTTGGGTGCACTGACGCCTGTACCAGATTCATATAATTTTAATATTTGACCCCAGGGTCCAACCCTGCACTCTTACACAATACCACAGAGGGGTTACGGTGTGAAGGCACTGTTGCCGACACTAAAGGCCCAATTTTAAAGCACCTGTTGTTACTTTCATCCAAAGCCTGCATAAGTTTCGCCATAATTTAGCCCAAAAAAATCACTAAACTTGTTCTGTGTGTCCTAAAACGTCTGCTCTTTTCATACAGGCTGCCGCCCCAAGCAGTTGTTTATGAATAATTAAAGGAAAACCATTTACCGTCATTTGAAATGTCATTTTTTGTTTTTAGATGTTTCTATACATCCTAGAAATCCGTCACTTCACGGGCAGGTTATGGGGACCTCCTAGGCACGATATTTGAAGGAATTTTTCGTTTTTATTCTTAACCTTTATTTCATGGAAAACTCACTGTTCCTTTAAAAACATATTTTTTTAACTTTTTGTCCTTGTTTCCTGTCCCCCAGGGCACTACCCGGACCCCCATACACCTTTTATGGCAAATATCTAGCATATATGCCCTCTTGGAGGGCACGCTAAAAATCAAACGTTCGAGTCCCATTGACTTGCATTGAGTTCGAATCGTGTTCGCGTTCGAACCCGAACTTTTGAAATTGTTCGAGTTCGAATGCGAACCGAACACGGGGGTGTTCAGCTCATCACTAGTTTACAGGTGCATTCTATATATAGTCAATGTGTTACATTTTTACAGGTGCATTCTGTATATAGTCACTATGTTAGATGTTTACAGGTGCATTCTGTATTGAGGTATGTCAATAGAGATCTCTTAAGTGACTTTAGACTGGGGGAAGATTTGAACCTTGATAATGTAGCCTAAGATAGCGGAAACGTCAGGACTTGCTTTTTAAAATATGCTTTAATAAATTGTATTATTTTATTTTTTTGATTGAGTGCAGCCATCTGTTGGATTTTCCACATTGCATACAGGCCTAGCACCTTTCCTTTTGCTGCTTTATTTTGAAAGGTGTTGCTGGACTTTTGGATAATGTACATATGTATATATAATATATATATATACCTTGCACTACAGAGAGCCCCAGGGGGATGCATGTCCCAAGTAAGTGGGTTAATCTTATAAAACCAGTCATTAGGTTATTTAGGAAGTATAGGAGCTGCCTCAATTGGGGTATATGTAAACGGCAGTTTTTTAATTGCTCATATTGCTTTTCAATATTTCGTAATACATGCATACGTATTACTTCTGCCTTAAAAACATATATATTGATATTGTTTAGTATTAATGCTCAAAAAGACAAAATAAAGGAATAATATCTTGATAAGTAAGTAGTTTCAGAAATTTTCCTTTTTTGGTGCAGCTTTTTTAAATCAAGGTTAAAAGACAGTTATAAGACAGACTATTCGTGCATACTATATACTGTGAAATGAAAACTGAATACCCTGCAAGGAATGTATTTTTAATAAAAAATAATGTTTTACAATTACTTAAGCATCTCGTCTTTGTATTACACTAATTCATGCAATGCAGCATTTGATAACCTCTTCTCAAATACTTAAATAAAATTAAGGAAAAAATAAATTCATGGACATAGGAACACACAGACGTGCTTCCTACCAGCACCTGGATCAGTCCACACGTCAGTTCCCTTCTACTCTCAGAAATCAGAACAATGTCCTTCTACCCCGAGGCCAGCATGGCTGTCTCTCTTCCCCCTATACCGTCTACATCAGCCCCCCCCCCCAGTCCCAGTTTAATCATTATTGTACATGATAACATAACAGGAATGGAGTTAGGTTCTCATTTGACTGAATTCTAACAGACAACGGCGATTAAGTTAGGTGTAGGTCCTCCATTTAAGTGCATACCTAGATAAAGAGCAAGAATATTTACTGTATCCTTGTATACACGTGATTTTCACTTTGCAAAAAAGTGTGTATTGTGCAGGATGGGTAAACGATATACCCCTCAGACCCCCACTACCTTTTTATCTTTCGCTTAGAATCTTTCTTTAACTGAAAACAGCACAAACAAGTCGCATTATGGTATAACGTATGTATCTATAAAAAAAAAACTAGTGTTATGAATGACTAAGCGACCAAGCTCTAAAATCAATTATTGATCCCTAGCTTGGAATCATAGCTGGACATTCAGTCTGAATGATGTCACTGACAGAAAGCAAGTCATTAAAGTTTATTAATATGAAACAAAACCTGACATGCTCTGACCCATGTATGGACAAGCAATTACTCTGCAATTAAACTTCATTTATTATGTGTCCAAAATTAGAAGATTTTGTACGAAGTGACATACAATATCAGGGCAAATTAAAGTAAATGGCACACTGTGATGTCATCAGTGTCACACAGAGAAAGAGGAAATGTAGATTTATAGGTCCCAGCCTGCGGCGGTTTCCAGAAATACATATCCCTGGTCATGGTAAATCAACTAAAACATCAATATAGCAAGACTTCTGTAATATATAAAAAGAAGATGATTAGAATCAGACGTGGTTGCCCCTCCAGATGTTCATGTTCAGGCTAACGATGGTCAACGTTCTTTCCTTGCTGTTACAGGTAAAAGGCACAAGCCTTACAATTAAGTCTTTATTAAAAGAGAAATATGGAATATTCACCATAGACCATATTCACCATAGACTTTTTTTCTACTCCCTATTAAACAGAAATGCATTTGGTTTTTAAAGTGCCAGTATCACGGGCAAAATTACTTCTGCACATTCGACAGGGCATCTCTCCATTTACATAGATTAGTGTTTTTTTCGCGAAATATTTAATATAAAAGCAGAGATATTTCTGGTTTACATTTTCTCCCTCTCCTCGGAGCTGAAGCCATGTTTCCGGGGGGGGGGCACTGCAAGCATCCTCCAGGACAGCCCCCTGCACAGTAAGTGTGCTGCGCTGGCTGTCACTCGGATCATGAAAGGGAGACAGTGCACCACCCAGAGCGAGCAGAGGGCTGTCCTGTACGACGTCTCTCGACTCACAGCCGTCCTCCTCACTGCGGCATGTCGCACTCACGTGGGGGAAGAGGGAAACTGAAAAACATAATATCAGCATTTTTATTCTACATTATATACTGTAGGTCAGTGAAAAACACTGATCTATATAAAGGGAGAAGTGACCTGTTGACTGGGCAAAAGTTATTTTTCCCATGACATTGGCACTATATTGCTTCAAAACTTTCTAAATGATACTAGAAATTGATAAGACGTATGTAGGAAAAATATATACAAGGTTATTCAAAGAGATCCGAATTGCTTGAGAAAGGTAACCGAACGCTGAAAATCAGCGTTCGGTTACCTTTCTTGGCCATTCGGCTATCCAGAGAGCAGGCAATTCGCCAAATCCTGGCAAATTGCCTGAACATACGGTGCCTGTTCGAGGGCAGTGAAAACCCCATGAAAAAGCACTGCTTCGGCTATTCAGAGAACACAAACCAGCAGTGAAAGGTTCCCGAAATGCCCTGCCATTCGGTGGTTTAATTCGGCAAATTTATTCAGGAGAATCCCATAGGCTTCAATGTTAAAAATATTCCCGTTTTAATTCAATATCTAATAAACCGTTCATTATAAAATTCGGCAATAAAGAGTCTCTTTATTTATAGATTTTTTTAGGATATTTTAAGCATTTTTCTTAATTCTTTTTTTTTTTTTTTTTAAGTTTACTTAATTTTTCTGTAACAGCCCTTTTTATTATCATTCCCTGGACCTCATATGTAAATTTCAGACATTTTCGCTCAGTAGTTTCTTTGCATACAGTGTTTCACTTTTCAAACATTCATGCAAACTGTTTTCCTAATTTATTCACTTCACTCTGTCTGCGGTCTCGGCTCTCTCGGCTTTTTCCGGCGGCTTCGCTGCGGGTGATTGGCTCCTGCTCGGGTTTTTCCGTGGTTTTCGGCAGGTTAATCCAGATGTTTTTGAGGGTTTTCGGCGTGCATCCGCTGGGTTTTGCGGTTCGTTTTCTTCGGGTTTGCGGTAGCTTTTCCCTGCAATTCGGGGACCCTGTGGTGCTTGCTGAATACACCGCAAGGTCACCGAAATGGGATCGGCAAAAGGAACCGAATTGAAGAGAACGAAAAGTCACCGAACGTGCGGTGACTTTTCGAATCTCTTTGAATAACCCTGATATTTTTTATTACCACTGCCTTTGTTTTTCCCTAACTCTTTCACTAGCAATCACCAATGCTGAAAATAATGTTATTATTGCATTTATTGGAAACATGCACTGTGATGCTAACGCTTACTTAGGCTAGGGTCAGACGAAAGCAGTTTTAACGTGCGTTTAGATGCACGAAATCACGGCCGTGCTAGCAGCAAATGACGTCCAATGCCGGGGAACACACGAAGTACGGCCGCACGAAAGCTCGTCCGCGCAACGCAAGTGGCAACGAACCCATTTTTTCTAGAACGTCAAACTGCTAGTACGGACGTACAGAGTGCGCTGCGTCCGCTAGAGGCGTGTGTGCGTGATTGGGAGACGTCAGACGCTGCTAATGTCGGGCCAACATAACGTCCAGACACAAAAAGTGTTTTATTGACGATCCGTACAAAATCACGGACGAAAAGGAGCATCGTATGACCGCTATCGCGTATTACGTGAAAAAATGCGTCCATTCGTTCGAATGCACTTTTTCACAGACAACGCGAAAAATGCGTTAGTCTGACCCAAGCCTTACAGGAAATAATAGAAAACAAGAGAAATCTCAATGTATCCTTCCTGGTAGAATCCTTTATAATTAAATAATTAAAGTAAATATACAGTGAGTCAGCGATACAGCAATCTTTCATAGAGATTGTTATTCTGAGATAGGTAAAGAGAATTAAATAATGTAAATTCGATCATTTAAATTTTTTATTATCCTTTGCAGAATAATCATACCATACTCCTCTTGTAGTTCATAGAGCTCTCCGCACCTTGTCAGGTCTTCCATCTCCCCAATAGCCAGAAAGGCTCTTTTTTTTACATCTGTTCTGGTGAAGCATTGCTGAAAGTTCAACATCTGTGTAACAGTATAAGGGTAATTCAATAGGCACTGAACTTGCCACCGAATTGCAACGGATGGTGAATTTCCCCATACAGTGCAATTCGTGGCAATTCGGCTAGCCAGAAAGCTGTCAATTTGCCAAATATTGGCGAATTGCCAGCGAAGTATGGTGCAGTTCGTCTCATATCGACACAATTTGACAGTTAAATTGTCCCATAGAGAAGTAATGGATAATTTATTCAGAGAATGCACCAAAGAGTTGGCTAAATGTCCAGATTTTCGGTGCTTCTGTTTTTTTGAGAAAGGATTTTACCAGGAAGGATACATTGAGATTTCTCTCATTTTCAAGTATGTCCTGGGTGGCGAGTATGTACTGTTAGGTGTCTTGCCCAAGGACACTTACGGGAGAGGTGCTTGTCAGAATCAAACCCATGACTCCACAGGCTCTCTCCACACAGAGCAGTGATGTTACCTCTACTCCACCCAGCCGGTACTCTGTTCAACAGGTTTAAACAGGTAAATCCCATAGCAAAAGATTAACAGTTTTTATTATTTTTTTATTCAGCCATTTATTCTTTTCATTTGCAGCAAAAGTCTTCGGGCCCTATTACAATGTACACGCTAATGTTAGCGCTCACCTGAGTGAGCATTAACGTGGCATATCATGGGCAGCGCAAAGAGTTAATTAGCGTTAGGATTACAAAGTCCTAACGCTAATTACGTTGCACTGTGGTTAACTGAAAAGTTAAGCACAGTTAGGAGCTGGTGCAGAACCAGTCAGCACAAGCCTAAAAAATAAATAAATCACATACTCACCTCTCATACTGCAGTGAGATCGGCGGCTCAATCGGCTTCTTCGTGCTGCGGGGAGCAGAGAGAGACTTGGGGGAAAAAAGTCCCCAGTCTCCCTCCACAATCATTCCGCTGACCTGCCGGATCTCACGAGAGGTGAGATCCTGCAGGTCATGTGAACGACAGTGGAAGCCTCAATCGAGTCCTATGGACTCCATGGAGGGGATGCTCGCGTCGGCACTTAGCGCTGCCTCGAGCATCCTTGGGCTTAGGACCACTGCTGGATTAGCGCCTGTCCAATAATATCTCGCTAAAATGGGGACGCTATAGAAAAACCTGCAGGCGCAGGTTTTCCTCTTTAGCATCCCCGTTTTTGTGTGAAGATCGTAATATGGCCCTAGTTAGTTTCATTTTTTTTTCAAATTTTTTTAGGCATTTTTCTGGATTTTTCAGGCAAAATTTTCGATTCCCATTTTTTTAAAATGGTGTTTTTTCTTATTCTGTAACAGACCTTTTTATTATTTTTTTATAGGACGTCTTTTATTAATTCCATGCATTTTCATGCATTTTCATTGTTTTAAATGCCGTTTATAAGATTGTGTTTTTTTTCTATACCCTCAGATCGGCAGCGTTCGTAGCTGATCAGCGGCATTTGGTGGTCAGTTTGACGGATCAGCAGCTGCATTCGGTGGCGTTTGGCGGATCGACAGCTGCGTTTGGCGGACCGATCGTGGCATTTGGCAGATCCTGTACCGCGCACTTCAGGGGACCTGCGGTGAATGTTGGATTCACCGCAGGGTCGGCAAACTGAACTCGCTGAAGTGCGTCGAACAAGAGAAGACCAAACATTGAATTGAATTTTCAGTGCTCTCTGTATAACCCCCATGGGCTCTATCAGCTGGTGTGAGCTAAAACAACAAAGCTACATGAAAAATCTAGCGCGAGTCACTAATAGGCAGCGCCTGACAACCCACCAACAGATCACCTTGTCCGCGGTAGTCCTTGTAGAAGATTCATTAGTGCACGCTAGGAAAACATTGAAAACCAGACTGAGAACCAGCGCTAATGCATTGTATAGTATAAGCACTGTGCTTCAGGAAATGTGAAAAGATACATTGTATGGTTTAACTGGCATGCTTTGGGTTAACTTGCGACACCGCTTTTTCTGGATGCATGTATATTTTGGTGTAACACCAGTTAGGTCATTTCTGCAGCTGTTCCTTTTTCCATGTTTTTGCTTTTAACCCCAAAGTGGGAGTATTTGTTGAGTGTTTAAATAAAACCCACCATTCTGCCTCCTAGCTGGAAGCAGCAAGAGAGTATGTAGTTGTGCAGTGGAGCGGCTTATGATTTCATTAGGTCCTCACCTACCAAGAGGTGCTTTCAAGGGGCAGGTGAGCTTAAACTTCAATGGCCATTCAAGTAAACCAAAACCTCTGATTGTGTTTTGTTTCACAAGGAATTATATAGAAATGAGCACAGATGGTATTATTGTTCTTGCTATCTGTTTGTCCTTAGACTGATCTGATGCTCTCTGTTTGATAATCTCGTTTAGTGTGTACTAATTAGGTTTCTGTGTCTTCTGAAGAAATTCAACTTCCCCTCATGTAGACAATGCATTCTATTGATTGTGTCATGTTACCTCCCCATCTCTGCTTCTCACATAACTGGACCCGTTTTTCCAATAAAGCATATTCATTCCCCTGCATTAAGCTGTGTCTGATGTTTGGGGAGAGCTACATATAAATATACAGCACTCCCTCAAGTTCTGGCTGAGGGTTGTGGGAAGGAAAGCTGCTGCAGATCAGCTTGGCTGAAGAGTAGGGATGAGCTGAACGCCCCCGTGTTCGGTTCGCATTCGAACTCGAACAATTTCAAAAGTTCGAGTTCGAACTCGAACAAGATCCGAACTCAATGTAAGTTAAGGGGACCCGAATGTTCGATTTTTTTAGAGTGCCCTCCAAGAGGGCATATATGCTAGATATTTGCCATAAAGGGTGTATGGGGGTCCGGGTAGTGCCCTGGGGGACAGGAAACAAGGACAAAAAGTTTAAAAAAAAGTTTTTAAAGGGACAGTGAGTTTTCCATGAAATAAGGGTTAGAAATAAAAACGAAAAATTCCTACAAATATCGTGCCTAGGAGGTCCCCATAACCTGTCCGTGAAGTGGTGGATTTGTAGGATGTATAGAAACATTTAAAAACAAAAAAATTACATTTCAAATGACAGTAAATGGTTTTCCTTTAATCTATTCATAAACAACTGCTTGGGGCGGCAGCCTGTATGAAAAGAGGAGACGTTTTAGGACACGCAGAACAAGTTTAGTGATTTTTTGGCTAAATTATAGTGAAACTTATGCAACCTTTGGAGGAAAGTAACAACAGGTGCATTAAAATTGGGCCTTAAGTGTCGGCAACCAACAGTGCCGTCACACCGTAACCCCTCTTATTAAAATGATATGAATCTGGTACAGGCGTCAGTGCACCCAAATATTTTGCCTTTGGTGGCAGCAAGTGCCTTCACACCGTAACCCCTCTGTGGTATTGTGGAAAAGTGCAGTGGTGGACCCTGCGGTCCAATATTAAAATGATATGAATCTGGTATAGGCGTCAGTGGCAGTGCACCCAAATATTGTGCCTTTGGTGGCAGCAAGTGCCTTCACACCGTAAGTAACCCCTCTGTGGTATTGTGGAAGAGTGCAGTGGTGAAGGTTTTGGGAATGCAGAAGAGATCCCTGATCTATTCAGTTACGTCAGCATCAGGGGATTGATAGTTGCTGATCCAGGACTGATTCATTTTTATAAATGTCAGCCGGTCTACAGAGTCGGTGGACAGACGCACTCTTTTGTCTGTGACAAAACCTCCAGCGGCACTGAACGTCCTTTCAGAAAGAACGCTGGATGAAGGGCAACCTAGTAGCTCCATAGCATATTGGCTAGGTTCTGGCCAGTGATCCAATCTCAACACCCAGTAAGCCAGTGGATCATCTGCTGTAAAGGTATCCAGGTCTGCCCTTGCCCCTAGGTAGTCCTGCACCATACAGTGAAGACGCTGGCAATGGGTGCCTACATTTGACGTCCCTGGGCATCGTGGACTAAAAAAATGTAAAAAGGCATCAGTCAAGCGGCCCCGGCCTTCACCGCTCTTCCTCTGATCATCTGCAGCCTCAGAAGCACCTGTGTCATCACTTGGTAACTAGGGATGAGTTGTTCGGTTCGATCAGTTCGAAGTTCGACTCGAACATCGGCAGTTCGAAAGTTCGCGAACTTCGAACTTTTTGGCGTGTTCGGTTCGAGTTCGAAATTTTTTTTTGGAAAAAGGTATAAAAAATGCTTAAAAAATAAAAAAAATCTAGAAATAAAGAGACTCTTAACTGCAGAATATTATAAGCAATGGTTTATTAAATATATTCTCGCCTATAAATGACCTGTGCTTACAGGAGGGCCCTCAAATGGCGTAAACAACAGGTGTTAATTAGTGTTTGGAAATAACATCTGCTTCTAATTAGTCTGGTCTCAAGAATTTGATACATTGCCTGCAGACTGGATGTGGCTCCTGCACATGTATGAACTCTGTATGCTTCTGAATTCTAAGAAGTGTTCATTTTTACTACATGATCCCACTAGTGTATTTTGGCCTAGGCCAACAAGGCCCAGGCCTAGGGCGGCACTTTCCAGGGGGCGGCGGCCCGCTGGGTGGCCCCACCCCTAAAAAAAATATATATATATATATATATTTTTTTTTTACTTTTGCAAACTATTTTACCAGGAAGGAAACATTGAGATGTCACTAATTTTCAAGTATGTCCTGGGTAGGCAAGGCCTAGGCTTTCACTTTCCAGGGGGCAACAAAAAACCTCACCACTAATTGGGTTACTCACAGAGCACCGAAATGACGCCAACATTTTGGTGTTCTGTAGTTCCCTGCACTTCGGGGAATAAAATTTCCCAACCCTGCAGTGAATTCACCATTCACCGCAGGGTCCCCAAAGTGCATGGAGTCGGCCGCTGTATGCTGCCACCGCAAACCTATGGCCTGCTGTTTTCAAAAGAACTACTGAAGGAAAATGTCTAGAATTTACATATAAGATCCTATGATTGATAATGAAAAGTTCTGTTACAGAAAAAGGAGAACCGCTATTAAAAAAAGGGGGGGGGATTAAAATAATAAATGGTTTATTAGATATTGCATAAAAAACGGGAATATTTTTAACATTGAAACCTATGGGGTTCGCCTGAATAAACCTGCTGATTGAAACCACCGAACATCAGGGCATTTCACTGACATATCTCTGCTGTTTGGTGTTCTCTGAATAGATTAACCATTACTTCTCTATGGGGATTTGCACTGCCTTCAAACAGCACCGTACTTGCTGACAGTTCGCCAAACTTGTGTGTGAGCATATCACCAGAGCAGTGGTGTACTTAGAGGAGTGGCGGAGGGCGGGCCGCCCCAGGTACCAGTAATTATTGGGGTGTCATTAGGGGGTACTAGGAGGTGCCACAGTCACTGTGTGTCAGCTTTGAGCTGTGTTCTCAAACAACGAGCAGCGGAGCAGGGCGTTTGCATACGGAATAAAATCGAATAGAATAAAAATCCCCCTCTCCTCCCTCCATAGCTCCTCCCCTGCCCCGCAGCAGCTCTAGGAGAGGGGAGGGGGATGTGATTTGTGTCCAGAGAGAGAAGATGACAGTAAACAGCAGGTAAGGGGGGGGGTTTCAGCAGAATATGAAGCCCTGTCTGCTTACTGCTGTTTAAAGTGGACCTTTCCTTAACCAGCACTGCAGTGATAGAAATTTGTCATTGAGCTGCCTGGCTCCTGGTGAGGCTGCTTGCATGCAGGTCACACTCGGTCCGGCCAGTCAGGTGGTACTGAGTCTCAGTACCACCTGACTGGTTGAACCACGTGACACGCATGCACGCAGCTGCCCGCCCTTTCGTTAACATGGACTGTCACTCTATTGTGGACTGAACACCCACCGGGAAGGGAATCAAAGCCAGGGTGCACCCTCTGGCAGTGGCACCCCACTGTTGACAAGATGGCTCCATGCACAGGCACAGCCGTGATCCTAACGTGGCCTGGAGGGACCTCCTGCTGAGTCTGTACACAGTCCCTGCTGACTCTGCACACAGCCCTACCGCAGACAGAGGCCGGTAAATGTAGAATAAATAATTGCTGTGTGCTCATACACACTCGGTTTGCTGGGAGTTTTATTGCAGTGGATTCTGATGCACTCATACACACCGCACATTGCATTGCTGGGAGTTTTATTGCTGTGGATTCTGTGATACACACTGCATATTACTGTGAGTTTTATTGCCCTGGAGCTCTGGGATACGCTCATACACACTGCACATTACTGTGAGTTTTATTGCTGTGCAGTTCTGTGATATGCTCATACACACTGCACATTTCTGTGGGTTTTATTGCTTTGCAGCTCTGATATGCTCATACACAGTGCCATTTCTGTGGGTTTTATTGCTATGCAGCTCTGTGATACGCTCATATGCAGTGCACGTTTCTGTGGATTTTATTGTTCCACCAATTAGAGCGGCTGTGATCCCGTTTACTTGACATGCGTGGCTGTTCTTTGTAAAAATACTTGAATTTAAACATTTCATAATTTTCTTTATCTCAATAGATACATTTGAAATGGTATACAAAATATACAAGTAGGCACTTGGTATCCACTTTTAATATAAAGAGAGGAAAAGGCGGAGCTCTAAGAGGAAAAGGTGGAGCTTAAAGAGGAAGGGTGGGGATTAACCAGGAAGAGGTGTGCCCTTGACAGGAAGGGGTGCGTCAAATTTAAATTAAGGGGTGCACGAGTTTAGTCAGGCCTAGGGCAGCACAAAACCTAAATACACCACTGCATGATCCTCTGATATGTTGTTAAACCCCTTAAGGACCAGGGCTCTGTAAAGCCAATCATTAACTCGGCAGATACATAATATGTCATTATTATATGTATACGCATGTCCTGTCTGTATATTATAACAAAATATGCAATAAAATATAAATTTTCAATAATTTACAATGTGTAAAGTGTTTTTTTTCACATTTTAACATGCGAGCAATTGCAGTTATATTTTGTATGGGGTGCGCTTGTTAAAAAAATTAGAAATGGGGTCTCGTCACATTTTGTTTGGGGGAAAATTACGCGATTTTTAACAAACAAAAATCGTGTACAAAAATCGTTAGTGCAGCATCATTGTTCACATTATAATTGAAATGGGAACAATATTGCTGCATTAACAAAACAAAAAAACCCAAAAAAACTGTTTTTAAAATAATTTTTTTAAAATATTTTTTTATTTTTATTATTAATATTAAAAAAAAGTAAAAACTTTTTTACAAGGTCATGTTTGGTATCGTTGGAAAGGCCATGCTCTGTCCGATCCAACAGTACCAAACATTAACCCGTAGCTGCCACGGATCGGGAGATAGTGGGTTCATTGGAAACCCCTATCTCCACCATTGTGGCAGTTAGGGGTTAACTCCAGGACTGGAGTCATCGTGCTATGCACGATGACGCCAGTTATCAGGGGGTTTTCCCGGAAGCTTGGATGTCGGCCAGCTCCGGGAGAGGGTCAATTTCGGCGCCAAATCGTGATCCGGCACCCAAGAGGTTAAAGGCAGGCACGGTTTGGAAGGGCAGGCTGTGCCCTTCCAAACAGTGCCTGCCTTCAGCCGCAGGACCCCGGCGATTGGGAGGGAGAGAGGTCCGAAGTACCTCCCCCCTCCCTTTTGGGCACCTCCTCCGCACACGCAGGGGGGGCCTGAATTAGATGTCATCGCGCCACCGCAATGACATCTAATGGTGCCGGCGGCGGTCCCGGGTCCTGGGCTGACATCGGAATCCTGCCAATTACTGGCCGCAAAGGGAGGACGCGCTAAGCGTGTCCTCCGCAGCGAAAGGGTTAAGGGTGGCTAGGTGTCGTGTGTCGCTAGGGGTCTCTGATGGCGATGTTTTTATACATCCTACAAATCCGCCACTTCACGGGCAGGTTATGGGGACCTCCTAGGCACGATATTTGAAGGAATTTTTTGTTTTTATTTTTAACCCTTATTTTATGGATAACTCACTTCCTTTAAACACATCTTTTATTTAAAACTTTTTGTTCTTGTTTCCTGTCCCCCAGGGCATTACCCGGACCCCCATACACCTTTTATGGCAAATATCTTGCATATATGCCCTCTTGCAGGGCACTCTAAAAACCGAACTTTTGAGTCCCAATGACTTGCAGTTCGAACTCGAACTTTTGAAATTGTTCGAATGCGAACCGAACACGGGGGTGTTCGGCTCATCCCTATTGGTAACCTACCAGTGCCTGGAAAGGTGTTACACAAGTGTCGCTTTAGAGCGTCCTCAAGCCGTTTCATCCTGTCCTCCCTATGTGCGGGCAGGATGAGCTCTGCAACTTTACCCTTGTATCGTGGATCAAGAAGGCTTGCCAACCAGTAATGATCCCTCTCCTTGATAGCACGAATCCTGGGGTCCTTTAGCAGGCTTTGCAGGATAAAGGAGTCCATGCAGCGTAGGTTGGTGGTGGCATTAGCTTCCGAGTCTTCCTGGTCAATGAGGTGGATGACCCCATCGTGCACTTCCTCCTCCCAGCCACGTACTAGTCCTTGTGTTTCTGGGTACACAAAACCCTCCCTTGAGGAATCCCCACCTTCCATGCCCCCACTACTTAAATATTACTCCTCCTCCTCATCCTCCTCCTGTCTGATCTGAGGACCCGCAGGAATGCTGTCTGCGTAAAAACTGGGGCCTTGAGAGCTAGGGAAGGCCTCCTCTTCCTCCCGCTGCTCTGCCTCTAGTGCCACATCTATAATTCCACGCAGAGTGCGCTCCAGCAGGAACACTAAAGGAATTGTGTCACTGATGCATGCACTGTCCCTGCTCACCATCCTCGTTGCCTCCTCAAATGGTGACAGTACAGTGCATGCATCCTTGATCATCAGCCACTGCGGGGGGGGGGAAACAAGTTGACCTGCACCTGTCCTTGTGCCATACTCACACAGGTACTCATTAATTGCCCTCTGCTGCTTGTGCAGCATTGCCAATGTCTAGTTCCACCTGGTGGGCATGTCACAGATCAGACGGTTTGTGGGAAAGTGGAATTCTCTTTGAATTTCTGCCAGGCGAACACTTGCTGGGAATGACTGTCTGAAGTGGCTGCAGACTTTTCTGGCCTGGCTGAGAAGCTCTGCCAGCCCTGGGTACCTGGTTAGGAAACGCTGTACCACTAGATTTAGGACGTGTGCTAGGCATGGTACATGCGTCAATTAACCCTTGCATAGGGTGGAGAGAAGGTTGCTGCATTATCATAGATGACCATTCCCAGGTGAAGCTGGCATGGTGTTAACCATCTCTGCGCCTGCCCCTGGAGAGCTGACAGATTTTATGGCCCGGTGTGGCTCCTGTCCCCTAAACAAACCAGCTCAAGCACAATATGGCATATTTTTGCTTGAGCCATTGCATAGCCCCTGCCATGCATTGGTTTAACTGCCACTTCGCCAGAGACAGAGAAGGAGGAGGAGGAAGAGGTGGTGGTGAAATGGACAATGCTAGTCCTTCCTCGGATGCCAGCCTCTGATCTAATTAGGTGGAGAACGTCAAAGATATATGCGCATAAGAAATGACACAGACAATATAAAACGGTCTATGTAACTTCGAAGGAAGTGACTTCTCTCTGAGTTTAATGATAGGTTTCGATACATTTATAGTACTTCAGTGCGTAAGCGAGTGGGAGTCAACTAAACATTTTGATTGACTTCAGCATAAAATTACGTACATACGGTTTTAATTATTAATTAATAACAAAATCAAATATTCAGCTATTTCAAAGGTCAAAGTAACATTTCATAATCAGCGATATTCTTCTACATCCTGGACATGTTCTAATAACAGGATGCGCGAAGTATAGAACATTTGAGCTTCTTCCTATTTGTGGTTAGTCTTTTGCAGAGACACCTGCTTGAGTTCCTTTTTCCTGAGAGATGGCGAGATTACGCAAGCATTCTGCCTTTTATCTCTGCAAAAGACACCTTGTTAGTCTTAAAGCAATATTCATAACATTGACCTAAATGAGCATTTTTCCAAGGCCCGAATATATATAAAAGCAGATATATTCTCGTCCACAACAGTGGAGCAGACAGACCTCATATAAGCAGCTTTCTGGAGGCGTGGTGAATGAACAAGCTCCAGCACAGAGCCCTGTCCTGGATCCCTCCCAGCTGCAAGCAGAGTTACCCAGTGTGCAGTGAAGGAAATGTAATGGCCCTGTCCATGCTTGCTGGACCACGTGTCTAAAGTCTTGTGCACCTTGCTGCTGACTGCCTCTCCCAATGACTCCATAACATTGTCTTACACGTGCTGGTATAGTGCTGGAATGGCCTTCCGTGAAAAGAAATGGCGTTTTGGAACCTGCCACTGTGGTACAGCACATTTGTCAAATTCACGGAAGGAAGCAGAGTCCACCAGCTGGAAAGGCAGTAGCTGTAATGCAAGTAATTTTGCTAAGCTGGCATTTAGACGCTGTTCTTTGGAATGTTTGGGACTATATCTTTCTTACGCTGCAGCAGCTGGGGCAACGTAATCTGACTGCGTAAATCTTCAGCTGATGGGATGCTGTCAAATTCTGAGGAAGGACTTGGTACACCCATTACTGTAGCATCATCCCTGTCAGTGGAGGTTGTAGGCAATGACATGGCATGACATATAGTAGGGGTAGAGACAGATGAGGAGGAGGACCTATGCAAAGTGTTGTGCCAACGGGATGCATGGCAAGTGGTCATATGTTGCCTCTTGCACGTGGTACCTAAGTGTGGTATGTCTTTCCCACACTTGATCCTCTTCTGACATAGATTACAAATAGCAATGGTGCGGTCTGCTGCACATTTCTTAAAGAACTCCCAGAGAGCAGATTTCCTGTACATGTGCTTTGAGACAACAGCGCTCTGCACCTGAGCAGCTGTGACTTCTGATGCCTTGGACTGGCTACGGTTGCTCATAGAGGACGTTGTGCCTTGTGTTTGTTGTGCCTCCTCCTCCTCCTCACTTAATTCCTCTGTTCGATCAGGCACCCAAGTGGAGTCAGGGGTGATGACAATGATGATGAGGTCACTATCTCCTCGTCACTGGATCCAACTTGGCAGTATGCTGCAGCTGCTGGGGCAACATGAGTGCCAGTTATTTGTGTGTCACTGGCACACCCTCCCTCTAGGTTGATTATACTCCCTTCCTCAAACTCAGAGTTTGAATCAGAGCACTGTAGTTGCTGCGCATCCTCAAGCAGCATGTCACTGTCATTGTAGTCAAACAATTCAGCTGACTCCTCCGTGTATGATGGTGAGGCTACGGCAGGAGTAGCTGTGGACATGGAGACTGCATTAGATGCTTTGGCAGCTGAGGTGGACTGTAAACCACTACAAGCCTGGCTGGCAGAGGACTCGAAGGATGAGGATGGCCTGGTTAGCCAATCCTGCAAATCCTCTGTATGTTGCTGCAGCATAAGACGGCCAGCACCAGTTAGAAAGGACAAGAGTGCCCCTGCAGAGGATCCACCACGTCCACGATGACCAGGGGCACTGTCTTCCGACACAGAGGCTGCTTGCCTTCTTATCTGTGTCTGGGAGCGTCTGCCTGCCCTTTTTGGTTTTTCTGACATGGTGAGTGATATATAGATTAAAGATATACAGAACTCTGATTCAACTCTGGTATAAAGATTGGAGATATACAGATGTCTGATTCAACTGTGGTATAAAGATTGGAGATATGCAGAACTCAGATTCAACTCTGATATATAGATTAAAGATATTCAGAACTCTGATATAAGTCGGCGATTTTACTGATATTTTCCCTGCAAGGCTGCCAATGTCCTCTACTCTCTCTCTCTGATTCACTTCCTCTCCTGCAGGCTGCAACACCCTGATAGCTGGCAACAGCCAGATTCAACTCTCAATAGATAAACAGATGAACTCTGATTAAACTGTGTTATTGTATGGTATCTAGAATTAGATCAAAGATATACAGATTTTCCAGAACAATGCTATAAATCAGTGATACACACTGTCCCTGATAGCCTGGCTGTGCCAAGACAGATTCTAATTTGCTGAACTGTGGTATAACTCACTGATACACACTGATAACAGGCTGTGCCAAAACAGATTCTAATTCGCTGAACTGTGGTATAACGCACTGATACACACTGATAACAGGCTGTGCCAAGACAGATTCAAATTTGCTGAACTCTGGTAGAACTCACTGATACACACTGTCCCTGATAGCCTGGCAGTGCATTGTGGGCGAACAAGCGGTGAACACACGGAAATGTTCGGAGTTCGAACAGCTGAACGGACAATGTTCGAATCGAACTCCGAACAGATCTGAACCGAAAGCTCATCCCTACTGAAGAGAAGGGACGGATGCTGTAACAGGTTCAGGTCTGGTCCACAAGCCAATAAACCCCAGTTGCTGTCTTAGTGGTATCAATATGTTTTAAGTGTTTTGCATTTTCAGCAAACACTATTCTATATTTGTACATCTGCATATTTTCCAAAGCTGTAAATGACAAACAAAGGTCAGAGACGCTGCTAATTTTAAAGATACTTCAATGTCACATTAATCATCAAAATACATTGTTTTAATTAACAGGTTCCATACTGCGATTAAGAAATGAAGGACGCACAGATTCCACATGTTTTGTCATTCCTGGTGACGTTGTGCTTTTATTAAGCTATTGGCATGGTGCAGCCTGAAATTGCATTACCAGGAATATATGCAAAGCCAGCGAGGTCAACACAGACAGATATGACAAAACATGCCCATATACATTTATGTCCATGCAATGACTTTTCTGTCAGTTTCATGATGTTACATCTTGTATCATCTCGAGACACATGCATTATGAAAGTTTCATATTTACGAGCTACATTTCTGTAGGCTCTCAATGCGATGACCTGCTATGACCAGCCAGAATTGGAATTAATTAATGCCCAGCCGTGGATTGTGCTATGCATGGAATTGGCGTAGGTTCGTTGTCGGTAACCCCGCCAACAGCAGGAAACTTGGTTTTATTGAATATAAATTGTATTTTATCTCATAGCATACCATAGATGTAGGGAAAACAATAGACAAACATAAAATGGTAAAAATACGTTACATGTGAATGTTTGTAAGAAACCAAGAATTTATAAGAGCATAAAACTTGAGGAAAAAAAAAAATTAGAGCATTAAACCCGACCAGAATGTAAAAATAATGGCAAGTGAACAAAATGTCCAGGTACAGTACGTACAGCTAATTGACCAGCAACAGATCTTGCTATGTACATATAAGGGTTACTATTACTACCAGTTAGGCTTGTGCACCGATTTTTTTTTTCGGTTCGATTCGGTTCGATTTTTCGGATGTTTAAACTTTTCGACTCGGCTCGTTTCGACCGATTTCTGTTTCGATTCGGTTCGGCTCGACTCGTTTTTCGTGTACATTTTTTTTTTCCGAATATCAACCATTTTTCGTATTTTCGTGTCACTTAGCTCGTTTTTTGTATCGACTTTTCGTGATTTCGGAATTGTACATGTTTTCGGAATATCGGCCATTTTTCGTATTTTCGTGTCACTTAGCTCGTGTTTTGTATCGACTTTTCGTGATTTCGGAAATTTTCATTTTTTCAGAACGTCTGTTTTTTGTTTTTTTTTGTGAAAGGATTTTACCAGGAAGGATACATTGAGATTTCTCTCGTTTTCAAGTATGTCCTGGATGGCGAGTATGTACCGTTAGGTGTCTTGCCAAGGACACTTACTGGAGAGGTTGCTCGCTGGGATCGAACCCATGACTCCACAGCCTCTCTCCATGCAGAGCGGTGACATTACCTCTACTCTACCCAGTCTGTTCTCCTCGTTTCAAAGCAATAAATTTCGATTTGACACATTTCAAGTCCATTCGAAAATTCCGAAAATATTTCGTTTCGCCTCGGAAAACTTTTCGGATCTGCCATTTTCGGATCTAAAAATTTTCGGAAAATCGGCCGCATCCGAAAACACGAATCGGGAAATTTAGTGAAAATTCCAAAATTCCGAAACCCGAAACGCACATCCCTACTACCAGTTCTACTTTGGTTCAATTTGTAGAGAAATAAATGAAATTATACACAATGCAAGCCAAACTGTGCTAGAAAATTCAAAGATTTTATGCAAATCCCTTTAAAATATACAGTGTACCCCAAATGAATGGTACTTGAGGACCGTGGTTGGGAAGCACTGCTCTAAAGGAATCAGGAACAGGGATCTCAAAATCTGACTCGTCAGAGTTGACAGATTACAATTCACCAAAATTCTTTGAATGCAATACATGGCCAGAGAACCATAGGAGCTGTAGTTCAGCAACATCTGGGATGCCAGAGTTGGAGATGCTTGCTCTAATGTTGGCCTAAGCCTTTAAAGGAGCTGGTCTCACAATCAACTCTTGCCTCTTGGATTAGTTGACTTGGCCTTTTTCGTCTGTACTTGTGTGTTTTTCTGCACTTTCGATTTTTTTGTGTGTTTACAAACATATTGGAGACACATAGATTACAGGATCAGAAACAACATGGGTTTACCTCAGGGAGATCATGCCAAACTAATCTTATTGATTTTTTTGATTGGGTAACAAAAATAATAGACACAGGTGGTGCAGTAAAAATTGCTTATTTCGATTTCAGTAAGGCTTTTGATACTGTTCCGCATAGAAGGCTTATCAATAAATTGCAATCTTTGAGCTTGGATTCCAATATTGTTGAATGGATTAGGCAGTGGCTGAGTGACAGGCAACAGAGGGTTGTGGTAAATGGAGTTTATTCGGCGCAAGGTCTTGTTACCAGTGGGGTACCTCAGGGGTCAGTACTTGGACCCATTCTATTTAATATTTTTATTAGTGATATTGCAGAAGGTATTAATGGAAAAGTATGTCTTTTTGCTGATGACACAAAGATTTGCAACAGGGTAGACGTTCCTGGAGGGATCAGCCAAATGACAAATGAAAAAACAATAAGGTGGAAAAAATGGCGCAGATAATGTGTAGATGGTCGGTCTTGGGTAGCAGCAAGGGCACAAACGCACACTCCCAAGTGCGTATAGTCAATGGATAAAATAATGGGTAGAGTCCTCGCGCTTACGCCAAGTGTCCAGTGAGTAATACTTCAAGATAATCTAGAAAACATAATAGGAGACATACATTGCGCAGTACATCCTTATGACACCTGGTTTCCAGAGAGAAAGTATTCAACTCACTTTTTTCTGAGCCCCATAAAGTCGGCTCTGGACTATATAGGCATAAATCTGTGGATATGATCTCACCAGCCCGTCCTACCAGCAACCATCTGTGGTGATAACCTGTTCCATAGATGAAATATTGGATCCCCGGGATATGTCACAGACGAAAAGTCAGCAGGATAAAATGAAGTAAAATTTATTGCAGCACTAACGCGTTTCGACCTAATTGGTCTTTCTCAAAGTGCAAAAAAATATGTATAGATTTATGCCTATATAGTCCAGAGCCGACTTTATGGGGCTCAGAAAAAAGTGAGTTGAATACTTTCTCTCTGGAAACCAGGTGTCATAAGGATGTACTGCGCAATGTATGTCTCCTATTATGTTTTCTAGATTATCTTGAAGTATTACTCACTGGACACTTGGCGTAAGCGCGAGGACTCTACCCATTATTTTATCAAATGACAAATGATTTAGGTAAACTAAAAAAATGGTCGGAGCTGTGGCAATTGAGTTTTAGTGTGGATAAGTGCAAGATAATGCACCTGGGACGTAAAACCCCAAGGGCTGAATATAGAATATTTGATACAGTCCTAACCTCAACATCTGAGGAAAGGGATTTAGGGGTTATTATTTCAGAGGATCTAAGGGTAAGTAGTCAATGTAATAGAGCAGCAGGAAATGCTGGCAGAATGCTTGGTTGTGTAGGGAGAGGTATTAGCAGTAGGAAAAGGGAAGTGCTCATGCCACTGTACAGAGCACTGGTGAGACCTCACTTGGAGTACTGTGTGCAGTACTGGAGACCGTATCTCCAGAAGGATATAGACATCTTAGAGAGAGTTCAGAGAAGTGCTACTAAAATGGTGTACGGCTTGAAGGAGAAAAGTTACCAGGAAAGGCTTAATGATCTTAACATGTACAGCTTGGAAAAAAGACGAGACAGAGAAGATATGATAGAAACATTTAAATACGTAAAGGGAATCCACAAGGTAGAGGAATCGAGTATATTTAAAAGGAAACAAAGTAGCAAAACAAGAGGACATAGTCTTAGATTAGAAGGGCAAAGGTTTAAAAGTAACATCAGGAAGCATTATTTTACTGAGAGGGTGGTGGATACATGGAACAGCCTTCCAGTAGAAGTGGTAGAGGCCAAAACAGTAATTGAATTTAAGCAAGCATGGGATAGGCATAAGGCTATCCTAAGCAAAAGATAAATCCAGGTAAAGTATCCATGTAATTGGGCAGACTAGATGGGCCGAAAGGTTCTTATCTGCCGACATTTTTCTATGTTTCTATGTGCTAAATTTGCTTTTGTTTCAGCTATCATATGCTAATTTTATTTGGGTGCTATAGCCTTGATGCCATCTTGGTTGATGATTAGGTCAACACGCAGGCGCTCACAGGTGCTAGTTGCTATATTTATAAAGGAGATAGCGGCTCTGCTCTGCCGCCGCAGTTCACAGCGACTTTCAGGCTTTTGAAAACAGCGATTTAGTCTAGGGAGCTTGCAGCTCTATCATCATTACAATTCCGATGCTTTGTGATTCCAGACCAATGTTTCAGTCTGGTTATTGACCTTTCTTCTTGAAAGCCACAAGTGAAAATATGACTTTTACTCAGGAGTATTGGGATTTCACCATCTGTCCATTAAGTAACTGAAGAGACCTTTATTTTTTTTGCAGGTAATGTAAAGATTAACCATCTACAAGACATAAAATAATCCAAGGTTAAAAACATAACACTATATGTAAGGTAACACACAAATGGTACAGTTCTATGCTGTCAGAAATATTTACATGTTAGGCTTGAGGTTAGAATGTTCTCTCTGTCCACAATATCCCTGAACTTCTTTATTAGAGATACCAGAAGCTATAAAATCTGACCAGGAACAGAAGTGAACTCTTTAGTGGCTGGACAGTCAGGCAGACTCTGCTCACACTATAGGGTCTATTCACAAAGCACTGAAATTGCACCGTGCGATTTCAGTGCTTTGCTTTTTGCTGCATTTCTGTGCGTTTCAACAATTCCATTTTGCTGAAAGTACAGTGAATTCACTATTTAGCAAATGTTCACTGTATTTTGCCAAACCTGAAGTCGCTGATGGTTATCGGACAATGTCAAAAAACGCTTAATTGTGCTGATAACTAACCACTGAATTGCACCAAACTAAAAAAAAAAAGTCTCCTATTCTCTTAATAGGAGTTTAAATCAATAAAAATTGACTAAAAATGTGTCCAAATAATGAAAAAGGTCCTTTAATTTTTTTTAATAAAAAAATAAAGAGCTTTTTGGGAAAAAATAAAAAGAATAAACAGTCTTTAAATTGAAAAAAAAAATGCTATTCCATTTATTACATTGAAATCTATGGGATTCGCATGTTTAAACCTGTCCAATTGAAACACCAAAAATCTGGACATTTTTCTGCAATTTTTGTTCAATTCGGCATTCTATGAATAGAAGACATGATAGACTTCTACGGGACAATTTCAGTTCCGCCGAACGATTTTTAACACTGCCAAATTGTGGCAAATTGCACCATGTTTTGCAGTTGATTCGCCTGTATTTTGGTGAATTGATAGCTTTGTCAATAGATAAATTTCCTCGAAATTGCATCTACATTGAAATTCACCGTTCAGTGCAATTTCGGGGCCAATTTGGAGGTTATTGAATAATCCCTTATATCTCAAATTCAGACCCAGTACTGTAAACATGTAACATAATGACTATTTCCTACATATTTATTTTCTGTTAATCTGTATATTTGTGTTGTATTTTAATATTTTGTGTAGCGCTCACTCCCGGAGGAGCCGCTGAATTTAACCTTGGGTTAGTCTCTCCGCACTAGGGAATAAATATACACCAGCACTGTTGTGGATTTTATAAATTATATACTTTACTGGTCTCAATAAAGCGGCATATATAATGTAAGCACGATGTATAGAAAACAGGATTTTGAAATGCGAGAAATGCGCAGCGGTAAAATAAAAGTTTAACCCCTTTGTTTCTGGAGTGTAAGTCCCTGCAGGTTATGTCCCAAAAAGGTGTGTGTGTGTGAGCTCAGGTACCCGGGTACTAGATTTCAACTGGCCAGTGAAAGGATTTAGTAAATCTTCGACTAGTCACGTTGGGGCCCTGTAGATTTAAGCAATACTGCAGCGTGCTTTGTTAAAGTTTGACTGTGGCCTGGAAGGCCTCTCACCCATCCGCCAGACACTCTGTTCTGCTGCCCGATCAAGGACGTCTCTCCGCTGGATTTCACTGGGATTCTGTGCCTCCGGATCCGCTTCTCCGTCTTTACAACAAGGTCTACGGCCTACCGCCTGCACTCCCCATGGATCATCGCGGTCTCCTTACTCGGGGTCCAATCTGCTACTCTGCGTCTGTGCAAAACCTCTCCGCAGTGGATTACTAGGTCTCTGGCAAGTCACTGAATCGATTCCCAGCGTCGGCAAGGCAGCGCCTGCTCTCCGGCCTGGTAACAATCGCTCACAGTCTCACGTGCGTCTCACTCTGTTCACCCCTCGGCTCACACTGGCTCTCCTTCCATGAGGCTGCGGATGTCCTCTCCTCAATCCCCACCCACTTCCTGTCTCTGCCCCAAAGCGTGCTGGAAAACGTAGTCCCATTGTGTCCAGTATGTTTACATTGCACTTGTCTCCCTCTGGTGGCCAAAACTGAGCAATACAGCAACCGAGTTTTAAACAGCGCTACACTTGCATTGTATTACTTTGTATTTCTGTAACTGTAACACTTCAATGTTCTTGAACCCAGGACGTACTTGAAAACGAGAGAAATCTCAATGTATCCTTCCTGGTAAAATCCTTTATAAATAAATAAAGATTTTCCAAGATCTAAGGGCCCTATTACACTCTTCGCGCAATTGTACACGCGCGCAAAAACGCATTAACGTGAGGGGCAAAACCCTTTGCACTGAACGTCGTATTACGACGTTCGCACACAAAATGAGCGTTAACGTCTAATGCGAGTGACCCTGCGCGAATCCTTTGCGAGCGCAATTCAGTGCGCGCATCCTATACTTAACATTGTGAGCGCAAATGCATTTGTGCGCTGGTGCGCGGATGGTATTACAATTAGGGATGAGCTGTTCGGTTCCATCTGTTCGGAGTTCGTATCGAACATCGGCCGTTCGACAGTTCGCGAACTTCAAACTTTTTGGGACGTTCACCAAAAGTTCTAAAAAATTTTTTTTTGAAAAAAGCATAAAAAATTCTTAAAAAAATACTAAAAGAATCTAGAAATAAAGAGACTCTTTACTGCAGAATATTATAAGCAATGGTTTATTAGATATTGAATTAAAACGGGAATATTTTTAACATTGAAGCCTATGGGATAAAACATTCTTGTTACTAAAACATCAGGCAGACACGGCCCTCTAATCAGGCACTGTAGAGGGCAGCCTGCTGGGGCCTCCCAAGGATCCCCTTGAGGAGCATGTGGCCGCCGGTTGACAGAGCTGCCGACTTTGCCTGCCATTTGACTATTCTCTCTGTGTATTCCCTGCCTGTTCTGTTTGCTTCCTGTTGCTACTGGTGTGCGCCGATTCTCACCATATACAGTAGCGCAGTACAAGTGCCTAAACATTGCTGACCCGGTTTTGTTATAGCTGCTGATGTAACTGAATAGATCGGGGATCTCTTCTGCATTACCAAAACCTCCACCACTACACTCTTCCACAATACCTCAGAGTGGTTATGGTCTGAAGGCACTTGCTGCCACCAAAGGCAAAATATTTGGGTGCACTGCCACTGACGCCTATACCAGATTCATATCATTTTAATATTGGACCGCAGGGTCCACCACTGCACTGTTCCACAATACCACAGAGGGGTTACGGTCTGAAGGCACTTGCTGCCACCAAAGGCAAAATATTTGGGTTTACTGCCACTGACGCCTATACCAGATTCATATCATTTTCATATTGGACTGCAGGGTCCACCACTGCACTCTTCCACAATACCACAGAGGGGTTACGGTGTGACGGCACTGTTGCCGACACTAAAGGCCCAATTTTAAAGCACCTATTGTTACTTTCATGCAAAGCCTGCATAAGTTTCACCATAATTTAGCCACAAAATCACTAAACTTGTTCTGCGTGTCCTAAAATGTCTCCTCTTTTAATACAGACTGCCGCCCCAAGCAGTTGTTTATGAATAGATTAAAGGAAAACCGTTTACCTTCATTTTTTTGTTTTTAAATGTTTCTATACATCCTACAAATCCACCACTTCACGGGCAGGTTATGGGGACCTCCTAGGCACGATATTTGAAGGAATTGTTCGTTTTTATTTTTAACACTTATTTCATGGAAAACTCACTGTTCCTTTTAAAAACTTTTTTTAAAAACTTTTTGACCTTGTTTCCTGTCCCCCAGGGCACTACCCGGACCCCCATACACCTTTTATGGAAAATATCTTGCATATATGCCCTCTTGCAGGGCACTCTAAAAATCGAACTTTCGAGTCCCATTGACTTGCATTGAGTTCGGTTTGACTTCGAGTTCGAACTCGAACTTTTGAAATTGTTCGAGTTCGAATGCCAACCGAACACGGGGGTGTTTGGCTCATCACTAATTACAATCTTAGCACAAAATTTAACAGACAACATTTGCGCGCATAATTTTAACGGCCACTACCTTGTCTTCCGTCAGAACGTACGTCTGTTGTGCGCAGGCCGCACAAAATGCTGGACTCGCGTTAAAAATGACGGCCACTACCTTGTCTTCTGTCAGAACATACGTCTGTTGTGCACAGTCTGCACAAAATGCTGGACTCGCGTTAAAAATTACATTGCGCTCACTGATTTCTGCGCGCATTTTTGCCCATCAGTTTTACGAGCGCAATTTCCCGACGGATGAAAAAATGCGCAAAAAATGTAATTCCAGCGGTGATTTTAATGCGTTAATGTTTAACGCTTCGCGTAAAAAAAAACACATGTTTAGCTTGCGTTTTTTGCGTTAAGAATGTAATAGGGCCCTAAGTGGGTTGTTCAGCAAACTATGGTGTTTGCCAAGAGTTACAAACACCGGTGAAAAGCTGTTGCTGCAGCTCCAGCAGGAGAAGCTTCACAGTGATGCTGTTTGGATTCTTCTTTTGTGAAATGCCGGCATTTGACTTAATCACAAAAAAAAAAACAATTTCAGCCTGTGTTTATTGAATATAGAAAAATATTTACCAACTCTTGTGTGTGATGAATAAAAAGGTTTTATTCCATGTTGAGCACAGGAAAAAGACAACGTTTCGACCTTCACAGGTCTTTGTCAAGTCTAAACATACAAAGTTTTTTACACATATAAATAGTTAACAGGAACAGGTGAAAAGGCAGCAATCAGGTTAATGATTCAATTGCAAAGAAGAGACTCTTTAATTCCTCTCAAATCTTCTCCAATATTCAGCTCCAAATGGTTTAACACCTCAGGTTAAGCTGCAACCTATTGCATTGACTCAATACAAAAAATGTGAAAAATAAAAACAATAACAAAAAAGATCAAAAATATACCAATATTGCAATATTATTACCTGTAGATATTTTCAACAATATTATTCATAATAAATGTGTATTATCCATATTAAATATAATTTTTTAATAATTTGAAATATTAATTTTTAAATGTTAATTTTTGATGTAAAAGGTTTGCCTATGATGAACAAATAGATCTAAATACCCTATAACACTATGTGGAGACACAGTCAAGATTTTAGACTTAGGATCAAGGTTTTCAAACTAAGAGACAAGGCTCTTCTAAACTATTGCAAAAAAGGGGAGAGGTATATGTAGGGGAAACTTCAAAAAAAAAAAAATCAAAAATAGGATTACTAAACACAAGTCCGATATTTGTCTTAAAAAGATAGAATTACCCATACCACATCATTTCGTTTCATTTGGCCCTGAGATCTCCCAAGTGAGGTTCCAAGTTATCAACACAGTAAATAAATCCATCAGGGGTGGTGATAGGGAACTGGCACTCAAAAAGAAAGAACTCTCGGATATATCAACTGAACACCATTGAGCCGCATGGCTTGAATAGGGATTTTGACCTCTCCCCTTTTTATTCACACACAAGAGTTGGTAAATATTTTTCTAGATTTGTATCTGGATTTGGAAGTCTTCCATACCGACTGTGGATCTTTGTGGCTGCAACGAATTTTTGGCTTTACAATCTTGGGTTTATTGAATAACCTACTATAAAAATAGAATTTATTTATCTGATTAAACTTTTATTTACATAAATAAAGATGAAAATGGGCTTGTTGTGTCTCCCTGTAAGCAGTGACCTGGTGGAATTTGTACTAATTAAATGTATCAGCTTTTACTGAGATACAGATAAGACCTACAGCCCCATCTCTAATACTGAAGAGAGCCTGACTGTGATAAGGCATTGCAGAGATTCTTATCAAATCTCAGGTCTTTCCAGCTGAGACAGCAGCATTACAGATCTAGCAGAGCGTTTTATTGAATCTAGCCCAATTCTGCACCACAATAGAAAGACAGACATGGAAAATGTACAACATATATAACAGGAGTAAAGGCAATTATTTAAAGGCATACTGCTGCCAAAAATGTTGTTTAAATAATGAATTAACAGCTGGAATCTGTCTATAAATGTGTATTTTTACTTGATCTGTTTGCATATGTGTACATCGTCAGGCTGTTCCAGTATTATTCTGCCTTTACACATGACCCCGCAGTGCATAAACAGTCAGCAAACCTCAGGGTAATTTGACAGAGTGCTGTGGTCAGGAACAGGTTAAAAATAACCATTTAGGAGGTAAAAAAAATAATAATATTATTTTCCTCTCTCTGTATTTGGAAGCAAAATCAATCATTTTTCTCAATTTATTTTTTCAAAAAATTAATTATTCTATGCTACTGTTTTTGTTGTTGTTTTGTCACATGTTTTCACTCGCTCTATTGTTATTAATTATGACCATATTCGTATGCACCCATATAAAGAAAAAGTAACATGAATTCTATCCTTAACATCACATTGCTATGACAAGGGGCTTCCTGCTGTAAATGCAACCAGTTTAGACTGTACCCAATCATGTCAAATTTAACTTGCTTCTGTGTATAGTGTCATGTTTCCATAGCAACAGACAGCTGTTGTATGTGTTATGTTCTGGGGCAACATCAGATGCCACATGATGTCAGATGCCAGGTTTTTGTGCCTGATGGTAATGTGAACATCCCAGATGACAGCTAGAGTGAAAAAATAAAGAAGAAGGAAAAACAAAACCCTAGTGCCAGAATAGTAAACATTAAAAAGGACACTGCCAGCAGTTTTCTTTAGTGTAAAAATTCTCCAAATAGTATAGTCTGACCATTTTATTTTCCCTTATTTTGTCACCTTATTACCATTCAGTGCTACAGATGAATACAGTTACAGCTACATGTATTTGTAAATCGCCAAAAAGTTCCGTAGCGCTGTTCAATGGGAGAGACAGAATAACAAATATACATACAAGTTAACCACATAGAACAGTAGGAGAGAGGAACCTGCTCGAGAGCTTACAATCTAAGAGGTGAGGGGTGACACACTAGGTGAGGGTAAGTGGCAGAGTATGTGAAGTAGTGGGGTGCAAGTAGGGGCAAGAAATGTACAATGAGATTATGGATCGAGCCAATAGGCTTCTCTAAAGTAAATTTAAAGTGTTTTCAGAGACTTCTTGAAGGCCATGAAAGACGAGGAGAGTCTAATGTTGCGGGGAGGGAGTTCCACAAGAAAAGGGCAGTTCGGGAAAAGTCCTGAAGGGGAGATTTGGGTATGGGTACGGGGAGATGATAACATCAGATCATTGGCAGAGCGAAATGGTCGGGATGGGATGTACCTGCTTATAAGGGAGGAGATGTAGGCAGGGACCCCGTTATGGAGAGCTTTGTGAGCACCATTATTTTGAAATAGATTCTATAGGAGACAGGGAGCCAGTGTAGAGACTGACAAAGGGGCCAGGTGTGAGAAGTGCGGGACATGAGGTGGAAGTGCTTGGCACAGGCGTTTATTACAGACTGTAAAGGGAGAGTCTGGGATGTCTAAAGGCCAGCAAAGAAGGAGGTTACAGTAGTCAAGGCGGGAGATAATAAGAGCTTGGATAAGCTTTTTAGCAGAATCTTGATTAAGAAAGGGGTGGATGCGTGCATTGATTTTAAGTCGAAGTGTAACCGGAATCTGACAGGTTCACTTTCAGGACGTCGCCGGACCGGACACAAGCAAGGATTGTCTGAACACGAGTCTCTTCAGGAAAGGCAAACTTTATTGTGTCATCACACAAATGCTCACACAGGATTGAATCGCAAAGAGTGAGCCCCGTCTCCCCCCCGACAAGGGGTCTTATACCCCAAAATACATAATTAGGTACATCCCAATTAGCCCACCTCCCGATGACACTTTATTCCACCCCACGTGGGTTAATACCTCCCCTCGTTAGTACAAAGAAATTCCATACATTGGTAATAAATTGGCAAGTGTCGTGTTAGTCTGACAATCTGTGATTTGCTGCTGTACTCGATCTGGGCCATGCCCACCTCCCTAAAGGCTGTGTTTGTTTGTTATAGATTAGAGCACGGCCTGGTTTCTACGCTCTCTTTGTTTTACTGCGGGTCTATGTGACCTTGTAGTATCCATTCGTCTTTCCTGTCTTTCCGTGCCAAGAGCCGGCCGGATTCTTCCTCATTTTATTGCTAGTTCTCCTAATCAACCACATTTCTAAGATTCTATGTAAGCTTCGTTTCTAACGTCTACAAAAATCTACTCTAGTTATTTGCAAGTGAACCAATATTCTGAACAAGATGGCCGCTTGGCTCATAATAGCGACCATCTTCCAGCCTGATTCCACTTCATTCCCCCCTTGGCTCAAGCCTCAGGTTCTTTTCCTGATGCTTGTAGCCATCACACCCCGCTATTCTGAAACTCCTCATACTTTTGGGGACCCACTCCCGTTGGGAACATATCATGTGGAATTATCAGTGGTATCTTTTGTGTTTGTGTGGGCGTCAGTGCTGCCTTGCACAGTGGCCATAGGCATAGCGCTATGCGGTATATCAGTATCCCTATGATCAAGACCACCACTATCATCAGTATCATGTATCCAATCTGTGAAATAAATTTCAAGATGGATCCGAACAATTCTCCGACTGCTCCGAACCCACGGAGTGGATTCCAGCCCTCGGCAGCGATTCTTCTTGCTGCGCCCTGCAACTGTGCTACCTTCTCTTGGTGATCTTGAATTACTTGGTAATAGTCCGGGACTTCATGTGAGGTGTTCCTAATGAAGGTGCAACATTCATAATGCATTGTCATTTCACACAGTCCATTCAGAGCCGCACTGATTTGCTCGAGCGCCATATCATGTATCATCTGCAATTTTCGTATCTCACGCATCTCCAGATTCAGCAGCTGGATATCCATACTAGTCTTATTCAGAATTTCATCCATCAAATTGACATAACTATTCAGTCTCCCCATCATCTTTCATCCCCATCCAGTCCATGCTGGCAACCATGACCATATTTGATCCATCTTTGCAAACAACTCTCTTTTTGGTCTTTCAAACGTCAGTGGGTACCTAGGGTGGAGTTCTGTGTCTGTATTAGTGTCTTCTCCCCTTACTCTCTGGATTGGGACCAATTTAGCCAAATAACACATTCCCGTTATTGTTGGTGGCACCCATGTGTAACACACTTTCCCACAACACACCTGGTACCCCCTTCTAACATGAATGGAGACAAATGTAGTGTTCCCTTCGCTACTTCTATCATCAGTCGTCTCATTCGTCTTGTCGTATCCTGAACACCTTGCTTTCCATCAGTCACTCCCGCAATCACTGCCTCCTGTTCACTCGTGAGCTTTCTACATTGTATATATAGAAAATTTGCCTGCTCTTTTGTATCGATCGTGTAAATGTATGATGTCCAGTTAAACTTGCTTGAGTAACACCCGCCATCCTCCTTATGTGTGTCTTTATCTGGTCCTATTTGGAAACACCACTCTGGGGGGTATACATGCCCTATTATAGGTTATCCGGGACTGTATACTTCTGGTGCTTGCCTGGGTGCATCAAAAGAGTGTATTGTGACATTCCCTGATGCAAACATACTCAGATTCATTGGAACAGAAGCGAATGGAACATGGATTGTCTCTGGGTGCATCCTGCTACACACCCAGCACGCAGTTTGCCCAGACTTTTTGGCATAGTCATATTTGAATTGCACAAATAAATGTCCTCTTGGCAAAATCTCAGATGTCGCTTCTCGTTTCTGTCTCCACATGGTACGGTTTTCCATCACCGGGTGCATACCATTCCAGATATGGGAAATATCCACTTTCCCAGCGGTACTTGGACAATTGGGGCATGCTCCACGTGAGAGTCCATAAATCAGATTAGCAAAATACAAGATCAGTATCACAAATGCCCCGAGTGTCAAAATCCCTTGGGCAATTCTTTTTGCGGTCACATAAACCCAATCCCTCCCCACCGGAATTGCAAAAGTAAAAACCACTTCCGGATGATCAAGGGTGGGGCCGAGCCCCTAAAAAACACCCTTTGGGTATCCCCCATTGGTGGGTGGTCAGGACCTGTGCCCATCAAGACACCCACTTGTGAAACCTCTTGGTTGTCTGGGTTTGGATCATTTAGGTGCTCATGGCTGTGGTCTTTGTCAGCTTCAGCCTCAGCGGATTGGTCTCGTTGGTGATGACCTTCCATGCTGGTTCAGGACTGGCTGCAGCTGCTTTTACTCTGGAGTGATGTATCCACGGGACCACCTCGGCAACCTTTACTGCTGTAGGGGTTGATAACAGGACAAGGTAAGGACCTCTCCACTTTGGACCCAGTGGATCATTTTTCCACTCTTTTACCCATACTGAATCACCTGGACAGTGCTTATGCAGTGGGGGATATAGAAAATGAGGTATGTTATCTCCCACCCAAGTATTCAATTTCTGCATTGATTTCCCCAACAATACAACTTGATCATTTAGTTTAGTTTCTCCCAATGCCCGAAGGTCCCCCCTTAGTCCATTAATCAGAGGGGTAGGCTGCCCGAACATAAGTTCGTACGGACTTAGCTTCAATTGGGGGGTTGGTCTGCACCTAATGTGCAAAAGGACTATCGGCAGCACATCCAACCAGCCTAGCGACGTCTCTTGGCACAATTTGGACATCAGAGTCTTTAGGGTACGGTTCATTCTTTCGACTTTTCCCAAGCTTTGGGGCCTGTAGGCAGTATGTAGCTTCCAGGTGATGCCCAACAGGCGGGCAAGCTGTTGCAAACAGTTCTGTATAAATGCAGGGCCATTGTCTGACCCTATTTCGAGAGGAAGTCCATATCGTGGTATTATCTCCTTCATCAGACTCTTCACCACTTCCGCAGTCTTTTCAGTTCTTGTTGGGAAAGCTTTCACCCATCCTGTCAGGGTGCACACCATTGCCAGTAGATATTTATATCCTTTGCAGGGTGGTAGCACTATAAAGTCTATTTGTAGCGATGCCATTGGGGATAGCCCGATTGGCTGTTTCCCTGGAGGTTGAGATGGGCCTGTTCTTGGGTTGTTTTTGGCGCATGTCACGCACTGCTGGGCTATTGCCTTACAGATTGCTGATAATCCTGGGATGTAGAAATGTGGCTCCAATTGTTGTTCCATCATTTCTCTTCCTCCATGGGTGCTCGCATGGAATGCTCTTACAATTTCAGGAGCCAATGTTGCTGGCAGGACTATCTGTCCATTCTTCAACTGGAACCATCCATCTTCTCCATTTTCACCTGGTTCTTCTGACAGCCATTTCTTTTCTTTCTATGAGTACACAGGTGTCCATTCGCTCAATGGCGCTGGTAGGAGTGCAGCCACCACTGGTTTTACTTTGTATCGTGCCAATTCTCCATGGTTTCCCCAGACGAATTCCTCCTTTGGAAAATAATAGTGCCATGCAAAGAACAGCAGGTCTTGTCTGTCTTGTGTATCTCTTACTGCTGGTATGAAAAAGTTCATTGCACTTTTCTTCATTCTTGGCAGTCTGTTCTTGATGAGGATCTCCTTGAGGAAGAACCTCACCAATGGGGCTTGGTATTCTTCTGCTCCCAATTCTCCCAAACTTTGCAGTATTCGTGTAATCCGCAGATTATTATGAGTGTGGATTGTCAGATTTTCAAAACGTGAGGCGAAATTTTCTGCTCGTTCAACTTCGGTTACTTTTGTGTCTTCTCCACACTCCCCCATTATTTTTACGCCGAAGAACTTCAGCATCATTTTGTATGCTTTGCGTAGTCTTTGCTGAATTTCTAAGGTGTTAATCATTAGACGTGTCTCTTGAGGATTCAGAGGAGTGGAATAGAAATTTCGGCCTTGACATCGGGTTGGAAATAGCCATTGGATGTAATCATGATTGAGTTCTAGTAGGTCGAAATCATCTTGCCATTTGTGCAGTATCGTTTCAATGAATTCGCCTTTGGGTTCAAATTTTCTCCAATTCATATAGAATTCGTAGTTTGTCATGGGAGGTTGGGGCTTTTGTTTGCAGAGTAGAACCTTGGCTTGTTCAGTTAGTATTGGTTTTGCAGCTGCTTTTGCAGCTTGGTCAGCGCGTCTGTTGCCTTTCGGGATTTCATCATGGCCTTTTTGGTGGCCTCGGCAGTGCATGATGCTAACGGCGCTTGGTTTCCACACAGCTTCTAGGAGGGCCGCGATTTCAGCTGCATACTTGATTTGTTGTCCTGAAGAAGTAAGTAGGCCTCTTTCTTTGTAGAGTGCACCATGTGCATGGACTGTCATGAAGGCATATTTGGAATCAGTGTAGATATTTACTCTCTTGCCTTCTCAGATTTCTATAGCCCTGGTTAGGGCTGTTATTTCAGCCAATTGTGCAGATGTGTGGCCTGGCAGTGGATTTGCTTCGATAATATCTTCAGCTGAGACTACTGCATAGCCAGAGACTTTCTTCCCATCATCCATGTAACTGCTACCATCAGTAAATAGCTGTAGATCGTATTTGTCTAGGGGTACGTCTTTCAGATCTGGCCTGCTACTGAACACTTCTTCCATGACTTGGAGGCATTCATGATCTGGATCCTCTTCACAGTCAGGCAGTAAAGTAGCAGGGTTCAAGGTAGCGATGAGGTCCAAATGAACCCGTGGGTTTTCACACATCATGGCTTGGTACTTCGTCATCCGGCTGTTGCTGAACCAGTAGCTTCCTTTCACATCCAGCAGGGCCTTGACAGCATGGGGCACCTTGACATGAAGAACCTGTCCAAGGGTCAGCTTGTCTGCTTCTGCTATCAGCATTGCGGTGGCTGCCACTGCTTTCAGGCATGGGGGTAGGCCACAAGCCACAGGGTCGAGTTGCTTGGAGAGATAGGCCACAGGCCTTAGCCAGGAGCCGAAACTCTGGATCAATACTCCTGTTGCTGTTTGGTTGTGTTCATGCACGTACAGCTGGAAGGGCTTGCTGTGATCTGGCAGTCCCAGTGCAGGAGCCTCCATTAGCAGAGTTTTTAATTTCAGGAATGCTGCTGTTTGCTCTTCTTCCCAATGGAAGGGGTCTTGCTCTCCCCCCTTTGTGGCTTGATGAAGAGGCTTGGCAATATCTGCGAAGCTGGGGATCCACAGGCGGCAGAAGCCTGCAGCTCCCAGAAACTCACGGACTTGTCTTCTGGTCTTTGGCTGGGGTATTCGGCATACTGCTTCTTTTCTTTCAGCCCCCAATGCTCGTTTGGTACCTGTTAACTGGAAACCCAGGTATTTTACACTTTGTTTGCATATTTGTGCCTTCTTTCTAGAAACTCTGTAACCTGCTTGGCACAGTAGACGTAGCAAGGCTTTTGTGGCGGATAAACAGTCTTTTTCTGTGGGGGAAGCCAGTAATAAATCATCAATATATTGGAGTAGCACAACTTTGTCTGGCTGAGCGTTGAAGGCGAGGAGATCTTGGCTGAGCACGCACCCAAAAATTGTGGGTGAGTTTTTGAAACCTTGAGGGAGGCGTGTCCACGTCATTTGATGGCGCGCCCCCGTGGTGGACTCTTCCCACTGAAATGCAAAAAGGGACTGGCTTGCAGGAGCCAGGCGTATGCAAAAGAAAGCGTCTTTTAAATCAAGCACTGTGTAATATTTTGTATCTCCGGGAATCAATGCCAGCAAATTATATGGGTTGGGAACCACAGGATGTAGGGTTACTGTGGCCTCGTTGACAGCCCGTAAATCCTGAACAGGGCGGTACTCTTGTGTGCCCTCTTTTAGTACGGGCAAAAGGGGTGTGTTCCACGGTGACACGCAGAATTTTAATATGCTGTGATCTTTAAGTCTCTGTAAATGTGTCTGGATATTCTGCTTGGCTTTTTGTGGGATATGATATTGTCTTAGAGCCACAGGCGTTGCACTGGGTTTTAATTCAACGTATACTGGGGGTATATTTACAGCGAGTCCGGGTGGGCTTTCATCCGCCCATACCCCAGGGATTTGGAGGAGTAGTGCGTGCGGGTCCGGCGCGGCCGGCAGAGTAGGTGCTGTGCGCCATTCTTCCTCCCTTGGCATAATCACCGTGATTTTCACAGACTGGGGGTGCTGGCTGGCTGGGTTATGCTGCCGAACAGAGCTGCCACTCTCCGGCAGGTCTAATTGAGCGTGGCCCCCGGGAAGAAACGTAATTTGGGCTTGCAATTTGCAAAGGATATCCCGCCCCAGGAGCTGGATGGGACATTCGGGCATATACAAAAATTCATGTTCAACATTATGACCACCCACACTACATTTTCGAGAAGCAAGAAAAGGATATTTAGCAGACACTCCCATTGCTCCCATAATATCAACTTCATTTGCCATTGGGGGTGCAATTTGCTTTGTTACAACAGAGAATTCAGCACCGGTATCAACCATAAAAATTTCATCTTTGTTTCCCACTCTCATAGTGACCGTGGGCTCGTGGTTACCGAGCGGGATGGGCTCAGGTCCTTGTCAATATGCATCCTGCCCTTCAAATGACGTTCCCGCTAGTCCCACAAACCCTGCTCCAGCCCCCTCATTTCTCTCATACCTGCCGTCTGTTGCCTGGCTGTTAGAGGCTTGACCTCCCGCTTCCCCATGTTCCCCTTGTCCCCCAAATTTAGCTAAGAATGCAGGACAGTCGTTTTTCCAGTGACCTTCACCCCGGCACCAGGCGCACTGATTGGGTCCTAGGGGTTCCCTAGGGGCTCCCCTACCTCTTCCTCTAGCCCCCCTACCCCTTGCCCTCCCTCTATCTGGGCCACCTCGTCCTCCACCATTCCCCATGTATCCGACCACACCAGTATATCCTTTTTGTTTCTTTATTTCCTCTAGATCCCGGTTATGATACACCTTATTGGCGATCTCAACTAATTCGCTAATACCTTTCCCCAAAAACTCATCTAATCTCTGTATTTTGTTCCGTATATCCCTCTGTGATTGACCAACAAATGAAGAGTTAATTAACCTCTGGTTTTCCGCTGCCTCAGGGTCAATAGGACTATACATTCTGTACGCGTCCAGCAACCTTTCCAAAAATGCACTTGGGGATTCTTTAATTTCTTGTATCACATCCGCTATCTTCCCCATGTTTGTGGGCTTCTTCCCTCCCGCTTTAACACCCATTATTACCGCTGTTCTGTACGTCTGCAGATGGGCAATACCTTCCGGGGTGTTGTACGGCCACTTGGGATCTGATTTGGGGTAGTGTTCCTCTGCCCACGCTTCTGGCTGGGGCTTTGCGTCTGCTACAACCTGGGCGACTAAAATCTTTTGCGCGCTACTATTTATCCGGGCTCTTTTCTCAGTGGTAAACATTGTCAACATTAATTGCTGACAATCTGCCCATGTGGGGTTATGTGTGAGCATAACTGACTCTATCATACTGGCCACTGCTGCGGGATTTGTGGAATACAGTGGTGTGTGTGTTTTCCAGTTAAAAAGATCTGTTGTCGTGAATGGGACATAAGTGTATTGCACCGGCCCCGGTGCTCCATCGGCCAGTGGAGGGCCTGGCACCTCCCGCAAAGGCATTTGCATCTTACTTTTATAGGGATCGTGTTGGTATGGATCCCGGGGTTTATGTATATTGTTCGCTGCGCGAGTGGTGGCTCCCTGTCTCTCATCCTCCCTCTCACTATCACCTCCTCTGTGGGATACTAATTTATATACGCTCCCATCGGGCATCTCAATCTTTTCTGGTGAAGCCTCTCCATCCCCTCCACCCGCTGCGCCTTGCTCTTCCTCCGCAACCCCGCGTGACGGAGCCGAGGGAGCCGACTGAGAAATAGCAGCTGCCTGCCCCCTCCTCTCCGCCCGCGCAGCCGCGGCACTCAAAGCTTCTCTAGCTGCCCCATAACTCGATGGATAGGTTGGGGGCAAAGAATCACTCTCTTCCGGTTGTTCTACCAACACCGGTCTCCCTCTTTCTTCATTATTTGGGGGTACCTGCCTCTTATTTTTCCCCGCTATCATTATAAAATGACTCTTATCTTTTATACAATACCTCCATATATCTATATACGGGTACTGTTCAGGATGTCCACATTGCCCGGTAACTTGTGAATGCACCTTCTGTACTAGCTCTGGGTCCATCGACCCCTGCTCTGGCCATTCTGGGACTATCAGTGGCCATACAATTGTACACATTAATTTTAGCTTCTCCTTTGTCAATTCTACACCATAGTCATGCGTTGCATATAACGCCTTGAAATTCCGCACCATATATTCTAGGGGCGTCTCACCCTTCTTCACCTGCTTGGGCTTGGATGCCCCGTTACCCATTGTTACTCTTGGAAACAGTAACCTTCTTACAACACAGATATTGCTTTTAGCAATAACAAATAGGATCTACAGTCTGGTACTTCAGCCAACAATTCTTGCGTGTCTGGGGCGCTTCCTCCATCAGTAGCCGACTGCAGTCGCCTGAGCCGGAACCGTACTTCGGGAGTCAACTCTCAAGTTTGCTTCCTCGCGGGGCGAGTAGGCGCGCGTTCACTCACAGCACTCGAATCAATTCACTCACAGCACATACTGTACCAGATACTTTCAGCACATAACAGAACATAAACACTTCAACTCTTTCTACTAGCCGAGGATGCTCTGCCCCTCCTTTTGGCTCCTTGTACCCCGTAAATTGAACTCTAACTGAAGGGGCATCGCTTGAGGGGCCCCTTCAGTAGACCACCCCATCCAACATTTTCAACCGTTCCCACTCCTTGTAGACCAATCTGGCCCCTTCTGGGGAATTTGTCAGAAGAATTTCCCGTTGGTTCGTGTTTAGAGCCTTCATGGTTAATGCAATCAGAGGATCTCCAGCCTGGTCAGTTCTCAGGTCTTGTTTCGAAAAAAGTAGGCAAACTTTCATCTCTCAGCTGTGTAGGGTTACAGTAGAACTCTGGAACAGCCGCAGCCATAACTCCTATGGCTTCTGCTTCAATCCCTCCCTTGACCCGGCGCTCTGCTCCTTGACATAGAGCTTGCACCCCATCTGGAGTTAACTGAGTCCATTCTGTAGTGTAGGGTCTTCGACAAAGCATCAGCATCTCGATTGTTCACTCCAGGGCGATACTTCAGGCTGAACCTAAACCCTGACAGAGCGGCCAACCACCGATGTCCCGTTGCATCCAGCTTCGCAGTAGTAAGGACGTAGGTAAGAGGATTGTTATTCGTTTTTATCACAAATTCGGCTCCATACAGATAGTCTTTCAACTTGTCGACCACCGCCCACTTCAAAGCGAGGAACTCCAACTTATGGGTTGGATAGTTCTTTTCTGAAGGCGTAAGTCTCCGGCTCACGTAGGCTACAGGCCTCAACAATCCACCATATTCTTGGTAAAAGACTCCCCCTAGACCCTCTCAGCTGGCATCTACATGCAATTCGTACGGCTTATGAGGATCAGCGTAGGCCAAGACAGGAGCTCAAGTTAGACTCTTTCAGCTTCATGAATGCACCTTCGCATTGACTATTCCATTCTCCTTGGATAGATTCTCAAGCCTTCCTTGGCACTGGAGCCGACGGATTTCGGTCAGAGGCCTTGTGGCCTTCTTCTGCATCTTCCTTCTGCAGGAGCTTATTCAGTGGTTGAGCTATCTTGGCAAACCCTCCTACAAACCTTAATAGGAGCAGAATCCCAGGAAAGATCTAAGTTCAGTAACATTTCGGGGTCTAGGCCAGGAAGCTATGGCTTCCAACTTTCGAGGATCCGTCGAAACGCCTTCTGCTGAAAACAACGTGTCCCAGATACGTAACGGAAGGCAAACAGAATTGACACTTCTCCAGAGACAGTTTCAAACCCTCTTCATGGAGACGCTTCAAGACCTTCTCCATCTGTTGCTCATGTTCTTCCAACGTCTTTCCAAACACGATTATGTCATCCAGATACACTAGCACTTCGATCAGGTTCATGTCTCTGACTGTCTTCTCCATCAACCGTTGGAACGTGGCTGGAGCCCCCGTAAGGCCTTGAGGCATTCGGTTGAACTCAAAGAACCCCAGTGGAGATTATTTCAGGGATTATTTTGACTCCGGCTTCACTCCCATGATTAAAATCAGTTTCCAGTACCACATAGGGACCTGGTTGTGATCCATTCAACTTGACTGAAACCCGGAAACTCGCCACTTCTGATTGTAGAACCTTTTCTGTTCCTCCTAATCTCCACAGACGCCCCACTTCGGCAGGTGCCTTCTGTTCTTCGACCATTCACTGATAGACTGGACGCAACATCGGGTGTACTCCCTTGGTAGAACCTTCTTCCAGTACTATAGGGGTCAGGAGACGTCGCACCAGATCAGTATTCGTCCCCACTATCATCGAACTTCTGTTGGCCCCTGAAGGTCGAGGACACACAATGGCCAATGCATCACAACCCCCAGACTGTCCGATGACTTCGGATCCGATCTCTAGCTTCACCTGTAGATATCCGTCATATGGAAGTTTCTCGGTGTCAGGATCGGGTAACCCCGCTTGCAGACTGTAAGCCAACAGACCCTGACCAACCGGTCCTTAGAAATGGCCGGGTTATGGTCAGTAATACTGAGAATGACGAACACAAATAAAGTGGTGGAGTGCAAAGAAAAACAACCTGCGGAATAAAGTAACCCACAATGCTCTAGCTAGCCGGTCCTTAATAATGGCCGGGTTAAGCAGGGCAAACCAACAAAACACACATAGGCAGGGGTTAAGGAAATAGAGGTCCGTTATACTATGCCAGAAATCAGGGCGCCAGAATACAGGGAAGTCGAGACAAGCCGGGATCGTATAAACCAGGAAATCAGTCAGAATAGGAATCAAGAAATAACAACAAGGCACTAGGAGTAACAGGAACCACGCTAGGGCAACTTGCTAAGAGAAAGGAAGCCCTTTAAATAGAGCCACAGCACTACCTATTGGTGCTCAGAGGAGACGCCCTGCTCTGCTATAGGATAGCTGGTCATGTGCTGCGATTGGTTGTCCTTCCTGCATGTTGCATCTGATTCGCGGGCAGCACCATTCTCTGTCCTGTAGTACACAGTACCCTGGAATAAGCCTTTCTGGATATCAGCTGCTGTGACGGCCGCAACATTTCCCCAGACATGGGGCGAAAGTGCAACATTTCCCTGGACATGGGGCGAAGGTGCAACATTTCCCCAGACATGGGGCGAAGGTGCAACATTTCCCTGAACATGGGGCGAAGGTGCAACATTTCCCGGGACATGGGCCACCGTGACACTTGGTCCCGATACCCCAGATTTCAAGTTCCTTTAGCTCCTGTAGAGGTATGTGTTTCAAGTGCTTCTCATAGAAGTCTCGGTAGATCAGTGTCACTTGAGCCCCTGAGTCCAACAGAGCTTTGGTGTAGACTCCCTCTACTTGGATTGGAACGATGGGAGAAGGACCTATCAGCTGGTCAGGAAACTTTGTCGTAGTAGCAAGAAGTTTAGACCCCGTTTGCTGTACCCTGGCCTTCTTCTTGACCCGTGTAGGTTTTGGGTGTGCATTGCTTCCCCATGACGTAGGACCGGATGCTAAGGGAGTGACTCTTTCAGTCCTGGTAGGCTCAGCAGTGGACAAAACTCTGGGCCTTCTCGCCCTTTCAGTCCTGGTTGGATTTCTGGAGCGGTCTTTAACTATTGGGCACCTAGTTTGCTCCTTCACTTGGGCCGTCTGGCGTTTCCCGCCGGTGAGGTAGATAGCAGCCCTTCCAAGGCTTTTAAAAACTCTTCTACCCTGTTTTTCTCAGGCTTTCGGCTCTTGCACTGCGCTCGGAAATGACCCATTTCTCCACAACTGAAACATCTCTTATTTGAAGACGGAGACGTACTTGCTTGTGGTGATTCGCTTGAAGGGCCCTGGCCAGAAATGACAGCAACTCCAGTTGTCTGCATATCAGTAAGGAACTTCTGCATATCAGTCTGTGTCTCTGCCACCTTCTAAAGCACTCGACACAGGTCCGTGTGTGCCTGTTGCAATTCAGCTTGAGCCTCTTGCACTTTCTTAACCGTTTTGTGAATTTCACTGTATGTAGGAAGAATTTGCTCTCTTGCAGCACTCTCCGTGGACTTAGGAACAACCAGATGCTCCTGTTCGTCCACTTCGGATCCATAGGTGTCTAGCGAATCATCTTCCGCTCGCATACACTCGTTATGCCTCACGGGTTGTGCGTAAACTCTTTCTCCTCTCCTAAGGGATTTCTCTTCGAGTAGAGCCTCTTCCTCTCTGACAGCTTGGATCAGTTCCAGGTATTTCAATTCTCGGTTACCTTCTCTGGTTCTCAGCTGTAGCATCACAGGATCTAGGGATTGAGCGCCCCTCAGGATCTGCTGTATTCGGATCTTATCTATTTCGGCTGGTTCGGCCCCTTTCTTAAGAAGTATCTGGTGCAGAATCTTATCTAGGCGCCTCATGTATTCAGTCATTTTCTCTCCTTTCCGTTGGTAAGTATGTTCATACTGGTACACGAGCTCCGCAGCCTTTTCCGTTCACCAAAAAACTTCCTGTAGTACGTTTAAGTAATCTAAAGCAGTGCAGTCTTGTTTACTAAATTTTAGGTTTCTTACAGCCTCTGACGCAAGTCCCTTTAAGCGCTCAGCAATTCTTTGCTTCTTCTGTGCTTCGGGACATCCCACTCATCCAGAGCCTGCATCACCTGTTCTACCCATTCTTCGAAGGTTTCTTCTATCACCGGAGTTGGCACGTTTCCTGTAAAATTTCTCAACCGTCGATAACCAAAGTTAGTGTGCGGAGGACTTGTTTTTTGACATTTAGCCAGCAAATCTCCAATAGCCATTATGAATTCAGGCCCGATCATGGGCAGCGGACTGGGCGCGGGAACATTCGCGGGATCGCCACGTGGCGCACTTGGCTGAATCAGTTGAACTTCCACCTCATCGGTCAGCTTCACGCTCGCGCCCTGAAAACACACTGGAACACCCTTTCTCCATTCAAAAAGAACATACGTGTGAGAGGTATCTGGGTTCATTTTAATGTCCAGGATTAACCCTGATGATCTGGTGTCAGCTCGGCCATGGCCCGGCGAATCTGATCTTCGGCCCAAGTGTCTGCAGGAATATCCATGACTATACATAATTCTATCTGACTACTTTGCTCCTCACACCATTTGGGAGCAGTGTCTGGATCCATATTTAACCCTTTAAATGCATTTTTTTCCAGAGACTGGATCCCAGACGAGCCCCCACGTGTAGCGCTCACTCCCGGAGGAGCCGCTGAATTTAAACCTCAGGTCAGTCTCCCCGCACTAGGGAATAAATATACACCAGCACTGTTGTGGATTTTATAAGTTATATAGTTTACTGATCTCAAACTGGCATATATAGAGCAGCACGGTATATATATATTTACAGGAATTCGTAATGCGAGAAACGCGCAGCGGAAAAGAAAAAGGAATTTTAACCCCTTAGTTGCTGAAATGTGAGTCCTGTACAGGTTGTGTCCCAAGAAGGTGTACGTGTATGCGTGTGTTGGTACCCGGGTACTAGATTCAACTGGCCAGTGAATGATTTCAATGTGTCTTTGACTAGTCACATTGGGGCCCTGTAGGTTTAGACAAACTGCAGCATGCTTTATTATTTTACTGTGGCTGGGAAGGCCTCTCACCCATCCGCCAGATACTCTGCGCTCTGCTCGACCCAGGACGTCTTTCCGCTCGACTTGACTGGGACTCTGTGCCACCAGATCCGCTTGTCTTACTTGTCCGTTTCTGCCACAGGATGCTCAGCTTACTGCCTGCACTCCCATTAGATCATCGCGGTCTCCTAACTCGGGGTCCTTCTGCAGCTCTGTATCTGTAGAAACGTCTCACTGATGGATTACTAGGTCTCTGGCAAGTGATTTCTCACTGGCAAGCCGATCTCCAGCTCCGCAAGGCAGCACCTGAGCTCCGGCCTGGTCACAATCGCTCCTTGTCTCACGTGCGTCTTGCTCTCTTCACCCCTTGGCGCGCACTGGCTCTCCTCTCCACGAGGTTGCGGATGTCTCCTGGTTCTCCCCACCCACTTCCTGTCCCTGCCCCAAAGCATGCTGGAAAACGTAGTCCGAAAGTGTCCAGTATTGGTTTAAATTGCGTTCGTCTCCCTCTGGTGGCCAGAAACAAGTAATTACAGCGGCAGGATTTAAACCAGCGCTACATGTATTTAGTGTGCTTCGGTTGGCGGTTAGGTCTACATGCTGGACAGAGAGGTAAAAGTAAGATTGTCAAGTGAAGTGGAGAGAGCAGAGTTGTAGAGATCAGTGGCTGTATCCGTGCAGTTGGATGTTGAGATCGGAAGGAGAAGATGGATCACAATGGAGAGTAGCTATGGATTCAGGGCACCAAGATGCCTTCGAGGCAGAGGAAGAGTGGGAGAAGAAGCAGGAGTCTGGGTTGGTGGTAGGAGAGCTTTCCAGGAGAGAAGGTGGTGATCAAAAAGGGGGAGAGGTGTGTCAGAAAAGTTGAACATTGTACAGAGCCTGGAGAAAATAAGGGCCAGGTTGTTGTCAGCTTGGTGGGTTGGGAAGTTGGACCATTGTATGAGGCCCGAGGAGGTGATTGAGAGAAATTTGGAGGTATGGGGGTTGGTAGGAGAGTCGATATCGGAATGTTAAAATCTCTGAGGATGAGAGATAGTATATCAGATGAGAGAAAGTGAGCGAGCCAGGCAGAGAAATGTTTGAAAAAGGGTCCAGGAGAACCAGGGGGGCGGTAGATTACCACAACACGTAGGTGTGTAGGGTGGAAAACTTAGAAGGCATGGACTTCGTAGTATGAAAATACGAGGGAGGCTGAGTGTGGAATAGGCTGGAAAGTGCTGGTTGGAGAGAGTAGAAATCCCACTCCCCCACCCCTGTGGTCCCCAGATCTAGGTGTGTTTGACAGATTGAGACTGCCGTAGGATAGGGAGGCTTGGGTAGCAGAGTCGGAGGAGGAGAGCCAGGGTTCTGTGAGAGCTAGGAGATGGAGGGAGCGAGAAATAAAAAGGTGTGAATGAAGTAAGATTTGGTTAGCCCGTAAGAAGAGCAGGCATTCCAGAAGGCACAGTGTAGTGGGAGAGCAGTGGGGGGTGGGGGGAATGTGGATAAAATTAGTCGGATTCCTAGTAGCAGATTGAGAAGTGAGGATAGGGCCGGGGTTGGGAGAGTCGTCACCGGCAAGCAGGCTTAGTAGAAGAATAAGAGAGAGGGGGTGAGAGTGCTGATGACCGGGGCCAGTGTGACTGTGTACAAGGATTGAGAAGAAATGAAGCCAGGACTTGTGTTGAGAGAATAGGTGAAGGAAGGAGTGAGGAAGAACTAGTGAGATTGTGAGAGGGGCGTGGGTATATAGAAGAAAAGGGCAGGTTTGAGGAGAATGCAGTAGGGATGTGCACCGATTTTTTTTTCGATTCGATTCGATTCGATTTTTCAAATTTTTTTAACTTTTCGATTCGGCTCGTTTCGACTGCATTCCGTTTCGATTCGGTTCGGTTCGATTCGGTTTTCGGGTACATTTATTTTTCGGAATATCGACCATTTTTAGTATTTTCGGGTCACTTTACTAGGTTTCTGTATCGACTTTTCGTTATTTCGGAAAATTTTCGTTTTTCGGAATTGTACATGGTTTTCGGCATATCGCCCATTTTTCGTATTTCGGAACTTTTCGTATTTCGGAACTTTTCCTTTTTTCGGAACTTTTCGTTTTTCGGAATTGTACATGGTTTTCGGTATATCGCCAATTTTTCGTTTTTCGGAACTTTTCGTTTTTTCGGAACGTCTGTTCTCGTTTCAAAGCTGTCTAACTCTATTCGTTTTGATGAAAACTACTATGGTTTACTTTTTTAATACTACTTTATATATTTTTTATAATAAATTTTTGGTTTTTTTTTCGGATCCGATAATTCATTCTGTCGATACGATAATTCTGGCGATTCTATCGTGTTTTTTTAATTAACCCTTTCGCTGCTGTGGCATTTCCCGCCCCTGTGCTGAGGTAATTTTTACCGGTTTTGCTCGTCATGTTTAAACGTGTTTTGAAGGCTTATTTTAGTATATGACTCAGACATATTATATATCGTTCTTTCCGTCAGACTCAGCAGATTCATAATATGTCATTATTATATGTATACGTCATGACCTGTCTGTATATTATAACAAAAAATGCAATAAAATATGATTTTTCAATAATTTACAACGTGTAAAGTGTTTTTTTTTCCACATTTTAACGTGCGAGCAATTGCGGTTATATTTTGTATGGGGTGCGCTTGTTAAAAAAATTAGAGATGGGGTCTCGTTACATTTTTTTTTGGGGGAAATTACACGATTTTTAACAAATGCACCGCATACAAAAATCGTTAGTGCAGCATCATTGTTCACATTATAATTGAAATGGGAACAATATTGCTGCATTAACAAACCAAAAAAAAGAAAAAAAAATGTTTGTTTTTTTTATAAATTTTTTTAAATATTTTTTTATTTTTTATTTTTTTACAAACTTTTTTCACATTCGTGTTTGGTATCGTTGGAACGGCCATGCTCTGGCCGATCCAACAATACCAAACTTTAACCCCTAGCTGCCACGGATCGGGATATAGGGGGTTCATTGGAACCCCCTATCTCCACCATTGGTGGCAACTAGGGGTTAACTCCAGGACTGGCGTCATCGTGCTATGCACGATGACGCCAGTCCTCAGGGGGAGTTCCCGGAAGCTTGGCCGACATCCGACATCCTCATGGATATGCCCCAGCTCCTCGTGGACATGCCCCAGCTCCTCGTGGATATTGCCCCAGCACCTCATGGATATGCCCCAGCTCCTCGTGGACATGCCCCAGCACCTTGTGGACATGCCCCAGCTCCTCGTGGACATGCCCCAGCTCCTCATGGATATTGCCCCAGCACCTCATGGATATGCCCCAGCTCCTCGTGGACATGCCCCAGCACCTCGTGGACATGCCCCAGCTCCTCGTGGATATGCCCCAGCTCCTCGTGGACATGCCCCAGCTCCTCGTGGATATTGCCCCAGCACCTCATGGATATGCCCCAGCTCCTCGTGGACATGCCCCAGCACCTCGTGGACATGCCCCAGCTCCTCGTGGACATGCCCCAGCTCCTCGTGGATATTGCCCCAGCACCTCGTGGATATGCCCCAGCTCCTCGTGGACATGCCCCAGCACCTCGTGGACATGCCCCAGCTCCTCGTGGATATGCCCCAGCTCCTCGTGGACATGCCCCAGCACCTCGTGGACATGCCCCAGCTCCTCGTGGACATGCCCCAGCTCCTCGTGGATATTGCCCCAGCACCTCGTGGATATGCCCCAGCTCCTCGTGGACATGCCCCAGCTCCTCGTGGATATTGCCCCAGCACCTCGTGGACATGCCCCAGCTCCTCGTGACATGCCCCAGCTCCTCGTGGATATTGCCCCAGCACCTCGTGGATATGCCCCAGCTCTCGTGGACATGCCCCAGCTCCTCGTGGATATGCCCCAGCACCTCGTGGATATGCCCCAGCTCCTCGTGGACATGCCCCAGCTCCTCGTGGACATGCCCCAGCTCCTCGTGGATATTGCCCCAGCACCTCATGGATATGCCCCAGCTCCTCGTGGACATGCCCCAGCTCCTCGTGGACATGCCCCAGCTCCTCGTGGATATTGCCCCAGCACCTCGTTAGTGCAGCATCATTGTTCACATTATAATTGAAATGGGAACAATATTGCTGCATTAACGAACAAAAAAAAGAAAAAAAAAAAGTTTATTTAATTTTTATATTTTTTTTTTAAATATATTTTTATTTTTAATTTTTTAAAAAAAACTTTTTTCACTGTAGTGTTTGGTATCGTTGGAACGGCCATGCTCTGGCCGATCCAACCATACCAAACTTTAACCCCTAGCTGCCACAGATCGGGAGATAGGGAGTTCATTGGAACTCCCTATCTCCACCGTTGGTGGCAGTTAGGGGTTAACTCTAGGACTGGCGTCATCGTGCTATGCACGATGACGCCAGTCCTCAGGGGGAGTTCCCGGAGGCTTGGCCGACATCCAAGATGTCGGCCAGCTCCGGGAAAGGATCACGAACCGACGCTTTTCAGCGCCGATTCGCGATCCAGCTCCCCAGGGGTTAATGCCAGGCACCATTTGGAAGGGCAGGCTGTGCCCTTCCAATTGGTGCCTGGGTTAACCCCCGCAACACCGCCGATCGGGAGGGAGAGAGGTCCGAAGGACCTCCCCCCTCCCTTTCAGGCGCCTCCTCCGCACATGGGGGGGGCGCCTGAATTAGGTGTCATCGCGCTGTCGCGATGACACCTAATTTCACCGGCGGCGGTTCCGGATGCTGGGCTGACATCGAGGATGTCAGCCCGCACCGGGGGGGCCAGCGATCGGCCGGAACCCGGCCGAACGCTGACCCCAAAGGGAGGATGCGCTCAGCGCGTCCTCCGCATACCAGCAGCCATGCGGAGGACGCGCTGAGCGCGTCCTCCGCATCGACGTGGTTAACAGTGTGGAAACCAAGCAATACATAATTAACTTATTAACGTAAAGCAACGCACACAAACAGGAAAATATAGAAAAAATAGAAAATTTATTTACAAAATGGGGAAGGGAAGGGAAGGGAACATGCCAAGGATGGCAAACTGCCCAACAGGGGCACAAACAACACAAACAATTTTAGAATTACTGGCATTTGAGGAGATGTTGGAGCTGGTCCGCATCTTTGATTACAAAGATTATGACTGCAGTAAGGGCCCTTACGGCAGGAAGAATAATTTTAGGAAGGATCGTATCATTGACAAGCTACGCGCACCACCATCCTGGAGGTGTTTGGGAAAGACGGGACGAAGGACCAGATCAGAAAACGCTGGTCCGACCTCAAAGCAGGCGAGCAGGAGCAGCTGAGGCACATCCGTATTGACTTGAATATTGTCTCTTACTGCCGCTCCAGGATGTCCGCGGTGTTATTAAGGTGTTCCCGGAGTTCCTGCAGCAGTTCCTGGATGGCATCCAGTGTCCTGACAGCCAGCCTTAGTTCGCCAATCGCCTCTTGATTGCTCGGTCTGGCTTCTTCGATATATCCAATAAATGAAAGAAGGAAAATACAGTAAGTAAAGCAGGTTTCTATTTTTGACTGAAAGTCTTGAAAAAATATAACAGTAGTATATACCAGAGCTGGCGGCCTCCTCCTGCTCCTCCTCCGACTCCTCCTCCCCCACCACCACCGTCTGCATATCCAGTGCTATATGTAAGAAATTAAAGAAATAAAAAATACAGTAAACAACAAAACTGATTTATTTTTGAACAAAAGTCGATGCAAAATACAACAGTAAAAAAAAAAAAAACCTGGACTGGCGGCCTCCTGCTGCACCGGCTGCCTCTCTATATCCTCCTCTTCCTCCTCTTCCTCCTCCTGCTCCTCTTGTGCTATGCATAAAAAAAATAAATTAAAATACAGTAAACAAAAAATGTTTCTGTTTTTGACCAAAAGTCGTTGCTAAATAAAACAGTATATACCAGCGCTGGTGGACGCCCATGGCTCCCCCTCCTCCTCCGCTGGGGCACTGGTCCCTGCCCGGCCAGATTCGGCGGCCTTCTTCCTGTCTTCTGCCAAATCCAAAAAATATAACACGTAAATAATGCAGACTGGAAAAAATGGTATATCTATACAATATATTGCCGAAAGTATTGCGACACCCCCTTCACTACCCACTACCAGCTTGACCCACCACTACTCCCATCTCATAGTTCTAAAGTCACAAAATATTTATTTATTTCCTCTGCACAGACATATATTACCGTTCATTTATATATTTTTTTCAGAAGTAAACATTACGTTTATTCAATAAAAACTATTATTTGTGTTGTGTGCGTACAAAGCGCATTGTGCGACTGCTTTTATTTATTTTATAGAAGGCCTCAGCCTCAGTTTCACTTTCAGTTTCTGCTAATAATAAAACTGGATATTGCAGAAACAACAACAGAAATCCACCATTTTGTTTTGAAATTTGCATCTAAAGCATTCAATGACACTGCTGCAGCAGCTGCTGAGGCTGTATTGAACGCAGCTCTGTTTGGATGCACTTTCAGAAGAACTACATGTCCCATCCTATCACTTAGCAGAGATGCAGAGATTTTTATTGATGCGCAGGTGGGAGTCAATATTGGGCAAGCTGCGGGTCATCTCGGTATGCATCACTCAATCACAACAACCCCCCCCCCAACACACTACAGACTACACACAGTGCCAAAAGAAATCCAGCATTGTAACTTCATCTACATACATCAAATATCACAATTTTCACGAATACGTAAAATCACAAAAAAGAAGAGTTATGGCAAAAATGCACGTATGACGAATTGTGAAAACGCAAAGCTATACACAATCACATTGCATGAAAAAAGGACTAGATAAATAAACGTATTTCTGTGCACATTAGCACATGCAAGCACATTATTATTATTATACAGGATTTATATAGCGCCAACAGTTTGCGCAGCGCTTTACAATATAACATGACACTTACGTTTCGCTATGACGCGGCGGATGCGTTTCAGCTGCTCCTGCTCGCGTACTTTTAAATCAGACCAGCGTTTCCGTAGCTGGTCCTTTGTCCGGTCCTTCCCAAACTTCTCCAAAATGGTGGTGCGTAGCTTGTCCAGGATACGATCCTTCCTGGCGTTATTCTTGCTGCGGTAAGGTCCGTTCCGGCAGTCATAATCTTTTTTATCAAAGATGCGGACCAGCTCGAGCATCTCCTCAAACGACATATTTTGGGCCCGTTTTACTTTCTTCCTGGGTGCAGGTGGTTCGATTTCATCATAAGATGAAGACGAGGTCTCCTCTCTGGCAGCGGCCATCATGAAGAATAATAAAAACAATATTTTGTTCAAAAAGTTGTCAATAAAACTGGCTCAATAAAGTTACGACATGTGCGCGCGCGCGCATGCGCGACCCGCGGACGAATCGGATCTGACCAAAATACGAATATTCTGATCGGATCTTTGGAAACAATAAAAAAATTTACAGAATCAGCCATTTAACCGATACTAGTTAAATATACGATGTCCAGACTTACCGAAATGGTACCGAAATCCCGAATGGAACTGAAATCATGAATAGAGGGAAAATAAATTTCGATTTGACACATTTCAAGTCCATTCGAAAATTCCGAAAAATTTTCGATTTGGTAAACTTTTCGTTTTTTCGGAAAGTCTGTTCTCGTTTCAAAGCAATAGATTTCGATTTGACACATTTCAAGTCCATTCGAAATTCCGAAAAATTTTCGATTCGGTTCGGAAACCTGTTCGGATTCGACTTTTTCGGATCTAAAAAATTTCGGATTTTCGGCCGAATCGAAATACCCGAATCGGGAAATTTCGTGAAAATTCCGAAATTCCGAAACCCGAAACGCACATCCCTAGAATGCAGGAGAAGGAAAGGAGTACTGCAGTAAGATGGGGAGGTGTATTATAGTAATGGATGGTGGGAAGAGCAGAGCAAGAAAGGAAGAGAAGATGAGACAGTAAATAGGGATGAGCCGAACACCCCCGTGTTCGGTTCGCATTCGAACTCAAACAATTTCAAAAGTTTGAGTTCGAACTCAAACACGAACCAAACTCAATGCAAGTCAATGGGACTCGAAAGTTCGATTTTTTTAGAGTGCCCTGCAAGAGGGCATATATGCAAGATATTTGCCATAAAAGGTGTATGGGGGTCTGGGTAGTGCCCTGGGGGACAGGAAACAAGGTCAAAAAGTTTTAAAAAAAATAATTTAAAGGAACAGTGAGTTTTCCATGAAATAAGTGTTAAAAATAAAAATGAAAAATTCCTTCAAATATCGTGCCTAGAAGGTCCCCATAACTTGCCTGTGAATTGGCGGATTTGTAGGATGTATAGAAACATTTAAAAACAGAAAAATGACAAATTTCTTTTCAGCGCCGATTCGTGATCCGGCTCCCCAGGGGTTAATCACAGCCACCGTTTGGAAGGGCAGGCTGTGCCCTTCCAAACGGTGCCTGTATTAACACCCTGCCCCCCGGCGATCGGGAGGGAGAGAGGTCCGAAGAACCTCGCCCCCTCCCTTTCAGGCGCTTCCTCCGCACATGCGGGGGGGCGCCTGAATTAGATGTCATTGCGCCGCCGCGATGACATCTAATTGCTCCGCCGGGGTCCCGAGTGCTGGGCTGACATCCAAGATGTTAGCCCGCACTGGGGGGGCTCAGCAATCCTCCGGAATCCGGCGGATTGCTGCCTCCTGTGCATGGACGCGCTCAGCGCGTCCATAGCACAGGAGAACCACTTGGCTGGACGCGCTGAGCGCGTCCATAGCAGCCAAGTGGTTAAACAGGCGAATCCCATAGGTTTCAATGTAAAAAAATTAGAATTTTTATTATTTTTTTCCCAATCTTTTATTCTTTTCATTTTCAGTAAACCACCTTATTTTTATTTTTTTAGAACACCTTTATGCATTTTTTTATATTTGTTAGATGAAAACGTTGAATCCCAATTTTTTTAATAAGGCGTTTTTTTTTATTCTGTAACAGACCTTTTCATTATTTTTCATAGAACCCTTTTTTATTATTTATACACTTTTTAATGCATTTTTATTGATTTAAAACTAGTAGAAGGGTAGCAGAGTTCCATTTTTTTCCTGCAGTTCAGCGGCGTTTGGCGGTCAATTTGGTGGCATTCAGCGGTAAGTATGATGGTTGCGCTCGGCGACTCCATGTTTGGTGTACTTCGTGGAGACCCTGCGGTGAACAGTAAATTCACTGGAAGGTCGTTGAAATGGAGTCACCGAAGCGCGCTGAACGAGAAAGCTCTGAAATTTCAGTGCTTTCTGAATAACCCCTTTAGTTAATAACCCCTTACATTCAATCACTGATACGCTTTGTGATACGCTCTGTGAAATAATATTTTTACATTCTTAGTAACAAAACAAAAAGAGTGGATTTATCAATTCCCCCTCACTCTCAACCTGAGCACTGAACAAAGCCACAGAAACCCCCCACTCCCTACTGTGAAGCAGCATGATAAAAATCAAAGCTGAGTCTCTGGGTTTGATGAAGGTTGATGAAGAAATAGGATTAACTCTTTGTAGGCAGAAAATAAATATTTCCAGTTGCTAAAATGTATTTTTTCCAAAAAAAGACTAAAATATGACTTTAAAATACCATCACAAAAGAATGACTAGAAAGTAACCACCTAAAAAAAGTGAATAAAAATGGAAATTCAGCTGAACCCAAGGCTCATTTCACATTTTACTTGCTGTGTCTTCATCCAGCAGATGGCAGCAGGAGCCTCATAGGTGTCTGCTCACTGCTCACACAGCAAATTTCAGTTCAGAGCCATCATCTCCTGGGTTAGCTGCAAGTCGCTTTTTTCAGTACAAGCCTTATATCCATCCATCTATTCTTGTCTTCTCTTACACTTGGCCACCTGCCACACCGCTGGACTGTGACTCTTCAATATAAACATGGATTACAAAGCAATTCAATGGAAATTGCATCATGCAGTCCATCATGATGGTATGCTCTCTTTGGTATGAATGAGAGGAAACTTGTACCATGCTGCTCTGGGGAACCTCTGCAGGTGAGAGAATTTAAGCATATTTTCTTAGTAACTCAATAATTCCTTATTCTAATGACAGAACAAGCTAGAAGTCACTGTTTATAATATCACATGTGTTGTCACAAACAATATATAAACAATGGCTGGAAGTTCTCACTTGAAGTGAAACTATCAGGGTTATTCAGAGAGAGGTGAAAAGCAGGAGAATGACTGGAGAATGGAAAATTGTAGGTCAAAATAGCCGATTTGGAAAGTGAGATAAATGGGAGAATTTTTCTGGTTTGGCTATTTTGACCTAGAATTTTCTATTCTCCAGTCATTCTCCTGGTTTTCACCTCTCTCTGAATAACCCTGTAGGTATCATAGTGGATATTCCTGCATTCCATTTCCACTTGCAGATGCTCAAAGGCACTACTTTTAATACTTTTTTAAAGAGTAATATTGTTTCACTTTTCTCTGTGCCACTGCTTTTCACAAACCACCAGTGTCTTGCATTTGTTTTAGCTTCAAACTATCAGGGTTATTCAGAGAAAGGTGAAAACCAGGAGAACTGGCAGGAGGCAGTGAGATAAATGGGAGAATTTGTTCTGTTTTAGCTATTTTGACCTAGCATTTTCACTTCTCCAGTCATTCTCCTGGTTTTCACCTCTCTCTGAATAACCCCGAATGTATCTACCAGGCATTATATTCCTGGATATATTTATATAGGGACTTGATTTCTTGCAAGTATGAATGCAGGATGGGGCTGGAGCCTGGAGGGACAACCATAGCACATCATTTATGGCTCTGACTCTTTCCTGACATTCACTTGGATACTGTTATTATGAAAGAACACACTAAGGCTAGGGTCAGACTGAGGCAGTGCGAACGCGCGTTCTGGCGCACATAATCACGGCCGCACTAGCAGCAGATGCCGGGCAATGACAGCCAATATACGAAGTACGGTCGCACAAAAGTCCGGCCGCGCAACGCAAGTGGAAAATGAACGCATTTTTTCGAGAACGTTAAACCGCTGCTACTGACGTACAGAGTGCGCTGCGGCCGCATGGCAGCGTGTGTGCGTGATTAGGAGATGTCAGACGCTGCTAGTGTGCGGCCAACATAACGTTCAAACAGCCGGATTTCCCTAGACTTCTTTTTACCCCATCGTCATGAAATACGTCCAGAATTGCGCATCGTCTGACCACTTAAGCGTATTCCGTGAAAAAATGCGTGCGCACGCATCGACGTACATTTTGACGGTGGCCGCAGAAAATGCGCTCATCTGTCCCTAGCCTAAATTCTGCACATTTACGGAAATAAATGGTCCCCAGAGAGTTTACTTGCAAAGAGAAAATGTATTTGTCATTTGACATTTAGAAGAAGTGACTTCTGCTGTTATTGAAGAACACCGATTGTAAATGTTTGTGCGCCTCTTGGCTGAGCATCTCATCAAGGCAAGGGGACACAAACCTAGTTAGTCAGAATTATCAAGACCAAGAGAGCTGACATGTTTTATATTGTTACATAATCTTCTTTCATCCTGATAAACAATGTTTTTATTTAAAAGCAACAAATATTATATACAGTATTGTCAGCTTAGCTGTTATATAAAATGTATGGATGTAGCTTCAGTCATCAGGATCAGTTAAAGAGTCATTGAAACAGATCAATTAGCACTTTTTGTGATCTCTGGATAAATCGCATCTTTGTATCCCATCTGTAAGTGATACTCGCACACTCTTTAATCTATGTCAGATTAAATGCGCACATTTACATTTCTTAGAACACATCAAGCAGGTAAATCAACGTACAGGGCATTAAAAAATAATTTCCTTGGAAATCAGATGGATTAGCGTTCCTTCCCGTGTAATCACTAAAGTAGCAGATTAACATGCTGTAGGAACCAAAGTACTTTGAGACGGAAAAGCGAAATTCCAAACAGTAGGTAAATTGAGGGGGGAAAAAAAGTACAAGTACAGGCGGAAGTAGCGGGACCAAAGCTTGTCTTTTGTATCTGTCAGCGCTTTCATTAAAACGAAATTCATTAAAATAGAATTTGGCAGAGACTGAACAGAACATGTGCTACTTAATGGCTTTGCTGTTCAAATGACCTCAATTTATAGAAAATCCACAAGCAAGCATCAGTGTGTACACACGCACATACACATAATTCATTAAATGGAAATATCATGGTTTTTTTTTGGTTTTTTTAAGTCCAATAAATTCAGTATAAAAAAATTAGATGAAAATATTTGAGTTTTTAAAAACAAAAAAAACACTCAATATATTGGTGTCAGCAATGTACAGCAACTTTATGGCAGAGTGAGTGATGTTATATCACAGTACAGATTACAGCATTGCATGTTAATTAAGTATGTGGCATTACGGCTACCAGGGTTATAGGATTGGTTAAAATCAGCGGTCAAGTCCTAAAAAAAGACGTGTGAGAACCCACCAAGATATATGTCCCCCAATTAGAAATTATCATCTCACACTTAACACAAACACACACTTAAATATGATATATTTATGTATAAATATCTATTGAATTTAGAAAAAAAAGTCACAATAAGTAAATGATTTAACAGGGAAATATATGTTTGAACACCTGAATGCAAGCTTTATAGTGTATGGGACCAAAGGGAACTCCGTTCCCACTGCAAAATTAGTGCAGGAACTCCGTTCCCACGTGTTCCCCAGGACATGCCCCTTGGTTAGTATTATGGTTGGGAGGGTGCTGTGTGTTAGTGGGACCTTTTAGGGCTCTATGGCGTGTAATTTCTAAAGATTATATACAGGGTTATTCAAAGAGAATCGAAAAGTCCCCGCACGTTCGGTGACTTTTCGTTCTCTTCAATTCGGTGTGATTCGGCGACCCTGCGGTGTATTCAGCAAGCACCACAGGGCCATCGTAATGCAGGGAAAAGCCGCCGCAAACCCGAAGAACACTCACCGCAAAACACAGTGAACGCACACCGAAACCCGCAGAAACATCTGGATTAACCCTGCCGAACACGCCGGAGAAATCCGAGCAGCCACGGATAACAGCGCAGACTAGCCGCCGCAAAAAGCCAACACCGCAGATGAATGGAGTTAAAAAAATAAAGAAACAGTACGCTTGAATGTTTGAAAAGTGAAATGCTGTTTTGCAAAGAACCTACTGAACGAAAACGCCTGGAATTTACATATAAGATCCAATGATTGATAATAAAAAGGGCTGTTACAGAAAGAAAAAAAAAAACGATTTAAAAAAAAACGGAAAAAATGTTTGCTAAAAGATCCTAAAAAACTAAAAATAAAGACTTTTTACAGCAGAATAAAATAATAAACAGTTTATTAGATATTGAATTGAAACGGGAATATTTTTAACATTGAAGCCTATGGGATTCGCCTGAATAAACCTGTCGAATGAAACTACTGAATGGGAGGGCCTTTCAGCAACTTTCCCCTGCTGTTTTGTGTTCTCTGAATAGACGAAGCATTGGATTTCACTGCCCTCGAACAGGCACCGAACAGGCACCGTATGTGTAGGCAATTCGCCAACATTTGGCGAACTGCTTGCTCTCTGAATAGCCGAATGGCCAGGAAAGGTAACCGAACGCTGAATTTCACTGTTAAGGCTAGGGTCAGAGTGGGGCAGTCGGAACGCGCGTGCAGGCGCACTAAATCACGGCGGCAGTAGCAGCACATAACGGCCAATGACGGCCAATATACGCAGTACGTGCGTACAAAAGTGCGCCGACACCACGCAACCAGCAAATGAACGCATTTTTATCAGAACGTGAAACCGCTGCTACTGACGTACAAAGTGCGCTGCGGCCGCATAGCAGCGTGTGTGCGTGATTAGGAGACGTCAGACGCTGCTAGTGTGCGGCCAACATAACGTTCAAACAGCCGGATTTCCCTAGACTTCTTTTTACCCCACCGTCATGAAATACGTCCAGAATTGCGCATCGTCTGACCACTTAAGCGTATTCCGTGAAAAAATGCGTGCGCACGCATCGACGTACATTTTGACGGTGGCTGCAGAAAATGCGCTCATCTGTCCCTAGCCTCAGTTACCTTTCGGCCACAATTCGGATATCTTTGAATAACCCTGATTAGGGTTATTCAGAGAGAGGAGAAACTCAGGAGAATGACTGGAGAATGGAAAATTCTAGGTCAAAATAGCCAAACCAGAACAATTCTCCCATTTCTCTCACTTTCCAAATTGGCTATTTGGTCTAGATTGTTCATTCTCCTGCCAGTTCTCCTGGTTTTCACCTTTCTCTGAATAACCCTGATAGTAATTGGAGTTCTGCAGTATGTTTATATCTACATGTGTATAAAATTTCCTGTGAAAATATGACCGTCCTACACATGTCATATTATATGTTTGGAATTTACCTCCAAAGCATCTCTTATTTATTAACCTGCGTGAAGCACCCCAAAAAGTCTACAATGCCTGTGACACCCTGCACATGTACTCAAGATGTGCAAGAGTAGAAAAATCAGAGGCAGCAGTTGGCTCGGATGGCTCCACTGTCTCCTGACTTAAGGGGATATCACCAGACTATGGCAGAGATTCCCTAATGATCATCATGGTCACGTTGGGAGTTATCCTTGTTGCGAGGAGGGGTGACACTCGAAATTCGTAATGCATTCCATATGGCGAATGCGTGAGATGATTGCTAATGGGTGTTACTGTCAGGAAAAAAGGTGTCTGAGTTAAAATCTAGAACGACACTCGCCATGAGAGTTCAGAAGCCAGACTTCATTAGTACTCGTTCTATTTATGTTAAATTCACTTGTATGTTCTTACACACAGTTCATTTAGTGCTTTCGGCGTTGCAACTTGCTTCACAAGAAGTGATATTTGCAGCATTTTCGATTGTCAGTTATTTTCACATCTTTATTTCCTTTCTCTGATTTTTAACGATTTTGGATCACAGATGCGGGTTCGCTGTTTTCGTTGATCACAGATGGGTGAAAAACATGGACAATCCACATGTGACCCTCAGCTTTTCAGGGGGATAAGAATGGAGACTTACTAAAGTGTGCCTTTGCCTTGCAGTCGAGGCTCGGCCTCGTTCCTTTTATAGGAAATGCATTTCTGCCTTTTTGAATATTGTGTGTTTTTGCAAATGTGTTGGAGATACTTTGTTTATTTTGTTCATGTTCTACTTGTTTTCATTTCTGTTTTTTGTTTGTTTTGAGACACCCAATGCTATTAAGTGAAGAACCAGAACACCAAAACGCATTTGCAGCTTTGAATGCTTGTGGTGTATTCAGGTTTCGATTTTCAGGGTTCATCCTTCTTGACTGTAAGGCTGGTGTCAGACGAGCGTCTTTGGAGAGCGGAAGGAACGTCCGTGAGAGTGGACGTTCCTTCCACTCAACGCCCGTCTGGCCACCTCGCTGATCGCACTTAGTGCGCTCAACGCTGCAAGGCTCGATCCTCCTATGGAGGATCGCGCTTTGCAGCTCCATCAACGCGTGTCCTAGTGCTTTGACGGAGAGGGCTGCTGCACAATTTGTGCACGCACAAAAGCGTGTGGCTGGCCCCGTCGCAGAGTCTCAATGCTGCGACGGACACCAGAAGGCACGTCAGTACGGGCGCACATAGTGCGCTCGTCTGATGCCAGCCTAAGAATGCAGTGATGAATTGTGACTTCAAATACAGCTATAAAGTGAGGACCAGGGGGTTTCCATTAAAGGGCTACTTTAGCCAGCACACCTGCTTATTATGCTGAGGATAGCACACAGATCTTCTCCCTACATTCAAAACATTCAAAATGATTTTGCATCTATGAAAAAAGCTTGAAACGTGAAATGATATCTCTATTAAAAGAAACCTGACTATCAGATCCAGGGAATTTCATTTATTGGGGATCACGTGCTGAATTAGCTCAATAGTCCAAGCTGGATGTGAGCAATCCAAATCCATATACATGCACAATAAGGTTATTTTCCTAATTCTCAATGTTTGTTTATGTGAATATAGCAACAATGTTTTCTTATATATTTCTAAGTGGAATTATTAGTGTTTTCAGTGTCTCCATAAATTTCTGGACATACCAATATACATGTGGTGATGAACAGTGCGTAAAATAAGATGTCTTGCAGAATCCATGCACAGCTAGTAAGAAACCTGTTCATTAATCGATCCGAAATGAGCTGCCTGATTAGATAATAATAGATTCAAAACACCACATATACAAGACAGCATCTTCTCAAAGCTCCCCCATTGCATGAAGGGGTTATGTGGATCCATAAAAAGGCAGATCTGTCAGATAACTGTTACAAAATGTCAGATTGATGATTCTGAGTCTGGTAATTTGATGAATATGTGAGGATGTAACTATATATTTTTATTTTCCTTAGTTTGCCCTTGGTGTTTCCCCATGGACAGCATTTGGTTGGATGTGATTGCCATGCCCCCATACCAGGGGAAAAAGGGCCGCTCCTGTGCCAGTTTGTTAATGAGTTGAACTCCCAGCAGAATCATTCATCCTCTGTTCCTGGCCAAACTCTATTCCAGCCCTGTTTTTGCCCGGAGTTGCCTACTCCACGCTGAGCTAGTCCTCTCCTCCTGTCGGGAAATCTGATCCAGGTTGCTTTGCCTCAAGTGCCTCCATTCAGCCTGTGGAATTGATGGGCATCCTTTATAAGACAGTAACACCTTAGTCTCAGGGCTTCTGTATTGTTTGTGTTTGTTTGTGCTAGAAAGAACATCTGTGAGAACGGACGTTCTTTCCGCTCGGACGCTCGTGTGGCCACCATGCTATGCACAAATTTGTATGTACAGCCTCCTATGGAGTTTTGTGCTCTGAAGACCCATCTGACATCCGACATAGCGCTTTGACGGGCAGTAAAATCCACATCTGTTGCAACGTGTGATAAAAGTACACACATTACATCTTGTCGTCCTTCCAGGCAATCCATCCAAAAGCTACAATAGAAGCTGGGAAGGGTGTCAAAACAGACGCACTTAGTGCACCATGTGACCCCTGCCTTCTGTGCGGTATCACGGTTGCGTGGGTGAGCATGGCGGCTAATCAGTGGAGTAAACGCAAGATTTAAATTCTTTAAATACTTCAAACTCCTTTTAGACATTCTTTAAAAACAAAAAAATCAGGACTTCACAATTTTTTTTTTTAACTTTATTTATAGATTCAGGCCAGCAGCACAGATAGACACAACCACCAGTCATCATCAGAAGTGAACATCATACATATAAAAATGAAGTACAGAATTAAATTGTGCAAAAACAAACATGAAACGGCCTCCGACAGGAAAGAAAACATTCCAGAGGCAACGACTCAAATTCTACTATTGGGCTCCCTCAGACAAGAACCTTGGCAAGGACAATTTTAAGTTTTCTTGATATCGAATTGAAAGCAAAACAAAAATAGAGCTTTTTGTATGGCTTTCTTGTAAAATGTTGTCAAATTTCATACTAATTTAGAAATACATATGGGGTTATTCAAAAGACACCACTGTTTCCATAGTTTCATAGGCTGGGTGGAGTAGAGGTAACATCACTGCTCTGCGTGGAGAGAGCCTGTGGAGACATGGGTTCAATCCCGACGAGCACCTCTCCAGTAAGTGTCCTTAGGCAAGACACCTAACGGTACATACTCGCCACCCAGGACATACTTGGAAACGAGAGAATCTCAATGTATCCTTCCTGGTAAAATACTTTCTCAAAAAAAATAAAATAATTTATCCTTGCTGCAACCATGACTAACTTATGCGTTTCACAAGTTAATTTCAAAGAGCTGAGGTTAAGTTACGTTGATTTTGTGGCTGTTGAGACTGTACCACTTGAGGTTGGAATGGTTGCACTATCCTCATCTCCCTCCACCCCTGCTGGTTGCACTTATGGTGATGCCATCCAGTGGCATAGCGTGGGTTGTCGGCGCCTGGGGTAAGGCAAGAATTGTGCACCCCCCAACCTGTGGACACCGTAACACACCCTGATTCCCATCTACAAGTAGAGTATTGACCCCCCCTATCCCACAAGCACATGTAATGTATATATAACAAAATACTGATATAATAAAAACAATGAAACACACATGCCCCCCACACTACGCCACTGCTACCAGTCACCCTGTCCCAGTATACCCTAGCATAGTTCCACTCACACTATACCCAGTCATTCTCTTCCAGTACCCCCAGTCACCCTCTCCCAGTACCCCACTCTTTCTCTCTCCAAGTACCCCTAGTCGCTCTCTCTCTGCCAGTACCCCCACTCTCTCCCAGTACCCCCGTGACTCTCTCTTCAAGTACCCCAGACACTCTTTCTCTCTCCAAGTACCCCCACTTTCTCCCAGTACTCCCAGTCATTCTCTCCCCAAACCTCCAGTCACTCTCTCCCAGTGCCCCCAGTCACTCACTCTATCCATGTACCTCCAGTCACTCTCTCCCAGTATCCCCAGTCATTCTCTCCCCAAACCTCCAGTCACCTCCTCACCCTGTGCTGGTTACGCTGCTCTGGTGTCACAGTGTTGCCTACCTGCGTGGAGTTGCTGGTGGCCAGCGGGACCTGTCCAGGGGGCTTAGTGGGGACTCGATTTTAAATGCGCTGCAGGGCAGGTGCCTCCTTCTCTCCTTCCTGTTCAGTGGCTGCAGGGCTTCCAGTAGCGGGGGGCTGGCACAGGGCTTCAAGGGGGACTGACAAACTTGGTACAGGGTGCTCCGTCGAATAAAGCTGCGCTGCTTCACGTGATTCATGTCAGCGTTAAGGAGGATTCAGGACAGGACCAGAATTTTTCTGTACTGGTCCTCCCTTCCAGATGCTGAGTGCTAAGTCACCGCCGTTGCCGCAAAACAATCGGCTACCCATGCAAGGGGCTCTCACGGACACCTTGCTGATTCCCTGCTAGAAAATATTAGTGGTTCAAACTTCTTATGAAATTTTGCGCCCCTAAGAAAATTGCCCCCGCGGCGACTGTCCCCGAGGCCCCCCCATGCTACGCCACTGACTCCATCACCTGATTGCACGCCATCTTGTAAGCCCTGAAACCTCCAAAGCTGAAAGATTGGTTACATTTTAGAGGTGTTTGATTTAATAACCCCCGAACCGATAAACAAACTCATCTGCAAACCCGTCGAAGGCAGCTGACAATCCACCGAACAGACCGCAGAACGATTCTGACCAGCCACCGAACAGACCACCAAACGCTGCCAGAAAAAGCCAACCAGCTGCCGAACAGGAGTTAAATAAAAAACCAAAAATGTAATTTTTAAAAGGTGTTTTAACCCCTTCACTACTGAGATCGAGCTATCTCGGGCTTCAAAGACACCATCTAGTGTCCCTATATCGAGATATCTCAATCTGCAGCTCTGCAGCCCGTAAGTAAATGAAACTCGTTTGCTGCAAATTAATTTCATTTGCTTTTGGGCTTCAGACGGTGCCCCAATATCGGTTAACTGAATGTCCTGTCATTAGATATTCAGCAAGCTGATACAGCCGATGAAGTGAACCATGGGCTGCAACTGTAAGTCAGTTTGGCAGTAGATGGCACCATCTACTGGCCAAATATTTTAGTACAGTAAGAAATTAATTTGGAATAAACCCAAATATTTCTTATTATATAATTAATTAAAAATGATTTTTCAAAAAAACACCGGTTCCTGACAATTTTTATTTTTTTTATTTTTAGAAAATCATTTGGTAGCGAAGGGGTTAAACAAAAATAATACATGGAAATTATATATAAAATCCTAAGAATAACAATAAAAAAGTCTGTTACAGAATTTAAAAAAAATCTCCGTTTAAAAAAAGTCGAAATAAAAAAACTTACCTGAAAAAATTCCGAAAAATGTCTAAAAAATTTCTAAAAAATAAATTAAGAGACTTTGGCTGCAAATGAAAAGCATAAATGGTTGAATAAAAAAATTACTAAAAAACAGGGAATTATTTTTACATTGCAACCTATGGGATTCGCCTATTTAAAACTGCCAAATTAAACCTCTGAAAATCTGGGCATTTCGCCAACTTTTCGGTGCTGTTCTGTGTTCTCTGAATAGATTAACCATTACTTCTCTATGGAGGATTTCACTGCTGTCGAATGGCACCATATTTTGCTGGCAATTCGCCAAAATGATCTCCCAGATATTTAAGTGCGGTAGATGCCCAGGGTAGTGGTATAGTAGGAGGCAGTCGTGCAGGTGATGTATAGAGAGAGGATTTGTGCCAATTAACCAGGATTTGTACCTGTTATAGTAGAAATGTATGGAAAAGAGCTAGTCGTGGTGTCAAGCACCAAAACTTACCAGAGCCACTGGCATCTATGGGGTTGCTAAGTTTACAACAGCTCTGGTTAAGTTTACACCTGGTTTGGAATACAGTCCTTAATAAGAGACGAAAAAAGCTGTATTCCAAATCTATTGCAACTTCACCAGAGCTCTGGTAAATGTAACCACTACATCGACTTCAATGGCTCAGACGTTTACAATAAGCTTGAACTTGAACACTTGGTTGGAACTCAAAGAGTTAATACCAATCTTATACACTTGAGATTACCATTAAAGGGACACTCTACTCATCCTGACCACTTTAGCTATATAAAGTAGCCTGGATGTGTAGAGTTTCCCTCCTTACCCCCTCCCCCCCCTAGCTTCCCCAATCTGGCAGAATCGCTGAGTAGGGATGGGCCGAACTCACTCGAGTTCGGTTCGCCGTCAAACCCGAACAATACCCAAAGTTTGCATTCGCGTGCGAATATAGTTCGAATCCAATGCAAGTCAACAGGACTCGAACGTTCGTTTTTTTAGAGTGCCCTCCATATATGCAAGATATTTGCCATAAAGGTGTATGGGGGTCCGGGTAGTGCCCTGGGGGACAGGAAACAAGGAAAAAAAGTAAAAAAAAAAACGTTTTTAAAGGTTATAAAGGTTTTCCATGAAATAAGGGTTAAAAATAAAAACAAAAAATTCCTTCAAATATTGTGCATAGGAGGTCCCCATAACCTGCCCGTGAAGTGGCGGATTTTTCGGATGTATAGAAATATGTAAGAACCAAAAAATGAAATTTCAAATGATGGTAAATGGTTTTCCTTTAATCTATCCATAAACAACTGCTTGGGGCGGCAGTCTGTATGAAAAGAGGAGACATTTTAGGACACGCAGAACAAGTTTAGTGATTTTTTTGGCTAAATTATGGTGAAACTTATGCAGGCTTTGGATGAAAGTAACAATAGGTGCTTTAAAATTGGGCCTTCAGTGTCGGCAACAGTGCCGTCACACCGTAACCCCTCTGTGGTATTGTGGAAGAGTGCAGGGTTGGACCCTGTGGTCCAATATTAAAATGATATGAATCTGGTAATATAGGCGTCAGTGGCAGTGCACCCAAATATTGTGCATTTGGTGGCAGCAAGTGCCTTCACACCGTAAGTAACCCCTCTGTGGTATTGTGGAAGAGTGCAGTGGTGGAGGTTTTGGGAATGCAGAAGAGATTCCCTATCTATTTAGTTACGTTTCCACCAATTCCCAGATATCTGCAACAAGTGGGACCCCCCCCCCCCAATAGCTGTCACTGGCAGTGAGAAGACACACTGACAGAACAATCTCCTCTCACTCCTGCAGAAAAACACATGCTGGCTGGGCTGCGTTGAAAGCCTTATATAGTGTGCTGCGGGACTTAGCTCTGTGAGCCCATGATTGGGCAAAATTTGCCCATAGTCTTGCACCTGTCTTGTGGTCAGGTCCGAGGCACTAGCCAATTACAAGCTTCAGGGAAGTGGAAAACTGCATTGTGGTCCATTAGTGGTGCATTGTGGGCAAACTCGAGATGAACACGCAGAAATGTTCGCAGTTCGCGAACTATCGAACATGCGATGTTCGATGCGAACTCTCGAACGCATTGAACCGTCCGCCCATCCCTATCACTGAGTACCACACCTGCACCCCACCCAACATCAGCAGCAGCCGGGATTTTTTAATTTCTGCATGTAATCAGCTCGGTTACTAGCAACGTCAGTAAATTTGTTGAGTATTGGTTTCCTTTCTGTTTGATATCCATTCATTTATTCTCCTCTCAAAGATTGTCTTTATTATATTGCTTATATATTGGATATAAATATATGTAACTATGGGCACCTTAATATATGATTTATGTTGGTAATATTTGTTCAATGATATCTGTGACATACGAGGCATATTGATGACATTGATATACATTTTTACATTAATATGTACAATTCAATCCTTTCTAACAATGTAATAATGTGAGAACCTTAACTGTATATTCTGAGATATACATCTGATCTAGCTTTATTTTTCTTTGACAGATTTTGACTACTTTAATTTACTGCTCGAGGCCAAACAGTCATCATGATTAGTTATCTCGTTAATCCCCTAATACCTATATTATCTTATATTGTATTATATAGATATTAGCATGCATATATCACATGTCATTATAACATTACTTTAATGATGCCCCAATAAGACACTGTCACTAATAACATAGGGGGTTGTTACTTTGTACTATAAGAAATTTATTTTCTGTAACACAGAATACTGCAGGATCTGGGTTTAGTTCGCAACTATAAGGGTTCTTCAATAAGCCAAATATTGGCAAATTGCCAGCGATATACAGTGCAGTTCACCGCACACCGCTGCAATTTAGCGACCTTCGGCGGCAGTGAAATTGTCTCATAGAGAAGTAATGGTTAAAAGAACACCGAACTGCACCAAAATGTTGGCGAAATGCCCAAATTTCCGGTCGTTCACTTCGACAGGTTTAACCCCTTCTCTGCGGAGACATTTCACTGCTGTGTGCTGAGCTAATTTTTACCGCTTTTGCTCATCATGTTTAAACGCGATTTGAAGTCACGTTTTATTATACAACCCATACATACACTATCAGGGTTATTCAAAGAGATTCGAAAAGTCACTGCACGTTCGGTGACTTTTCGTTCTCTTCAATTCGGTTTGTTTTGCTGATCCCATTTCGGTGACCCTGCAGTGTATTCAGCAAACACCACAGGGTCCCCGAATTGCAGGGAAAAGCTGCCGCAAACCTGACGAAAACTAACCGCAAAACCCAGCGAATGCACGCTGAAAACCCACAAAAACATCTGGATTAACCTGCTGAAAACCACAGAAAAACCCGAACAGGAGCCGATGGCAGCCTCTGACACAGCAGAAGAGGCAGTGAATAAATTAGGAAAACAGTTTGTATGAATGTGTGAAAGTAAAACACTGTTTGCAAAGAAACTACTGAGCGAAAATGTCTGAAATTTGCATATGAGGTCCAGGGAATGATAATAAAGAGGGCTGTTACAGAAAAAAGAAGAAAACTCAAAAGAAAAATCAAAAAAAAATCTGACTTTTAAATTGTTTTTTTAAAAAAATCTATAAATAAAGAGACTCTTTACTGCAGAATTTTATAATGAACGGTTTATTAGATATTGAATTAAAATGGGAATATTTTTAACATTGAAGCCTATGAGATTCTCCTGAATAAATCTGCCGCATGAAACCACCGAATGGCAGGGCATTTCGGGAACCTTTCACTGCTGGTTTGTGTTCTCTGAATAGCCGAAGCAGTGCTTTTTCATGGGGATTTCACTGCCCTCGAACAGGCACCGAACAGGCACCGTATGTTCAGGCAATTCGCTAGGATTTGGCGAATTGCCTGCTCTCTGGATAGCCGAATGGCCAAGAAAGGTAGCCGAACGCTGATTTTCAGCGTTCGGTTACCTATCTCAAGCAATTCGGAGCTCTTTGAATAACCCTGTATATTGCCAAAAGTATTCGCTCACCCATCCATATGCGAGCCAAGGCAGGTGAGCGAATACTTTTGGCATTATAGTGTATTATATGTCGTTCTTTCCAGCAGACTCGGCAGATTCATAATATATCATTATTATATGTATACGTCCTGTCCTGCCTGACTATTGCAATAATTCAATAAAATTAGAATTTTCAATCATCTACAGTGTGTATAGTGTTTTTTTTTTTCACATTTTATCATGCGAGCCTTCGCTGTTATATTTTCTATGGGGTGCGTTTGCTAAAAAAAATTAGAAATGGGGACTCGTTACATTTTTTTTGGGTGGAAATTACGTAATTTTTAGCAAACGCACCCCATAGAAAAAAATGGTTAGTGCAGCATCATTGTTTACATTACAATTGTAATGGGAACAATATTGTTGCATTCATAAAGATAACAAACAAAAAAAACACATGTTTTTATTTTATTATTATTTTATTTTTTTGTTATTTTTACTTTTTTGATCGCGGCACGGTGCCTCAGGGGTTAAAGTCAGGTGCCGCTTAAAAGGGGAGACTCCCCTTTTAAGAGGTGCCTGCCTTCTCCCGCTAGGTACTCCTGATCGGGAGGGAGAGGGATCCGAAAGGATCCACCCTCCTTTCAGTCAATCTCCTGGCATTGCCGGGGGTAGCCTGAAAATGATGTCATCGCGTCCGACGCGATTACCTCATTTATGTCAGGAGCGCCTTTTAAAAGCGGTGTCTGACTTTGAGGAAGTCAGAACGCCACGTGACCCCAGCGGAGAGAGGTGAGTATCACTCTCTGATATCCCGGTAGCGGATGACATGTGGGGAACGTGCTCCGCGTACAGCGGGAGCCTATGAGGACGTTCCCCCACATGTCCTCTGCAGGGAAGGGATTAAACAAGTGAATTCCATAGGATTCAGTGTTAAAAAATATTGTTTTCATCTTATTTCTATTTAACATTTTATTCTTTTCATTTGCAGCAAAACCCTTTTATTTTTTGGCATTTTTTAGGCAAACTTTTTGAGTCCCAATTTTTTTTTTAAAAGCTGTTTTTTATGATTCTGTAGCAGACCGTTTTTATAAAAAAAATTATACAACTTTTTTATTATTTCCATGCCTTTTCGTGCTTTTTTATTGTTTTAAACACCTTTTTTTTTAAAATAGCAGAGTCCTGTCTTCTTTTCTTTTTTTGCCAGTTTGGCGACGTTTGACAGCTGATCGGCTTTTGTTGGCAGCGTGCGGCGGTCAGTTCGGCGGATCTTTGCCTGTTTCCGTCGGCATGCAGCTGTCAGTTAGGCGGCTTTTGGCAGATCGTCGGCTATTTTTGAAGGCGTGCAGCAGTTAGTTTGGTGACGTTCGGCAGATGGTGTCTTTTTTCGACGGTCTGTTTGGAGGTCGGCAGTGGGGTTCAGCAGGCTGATCTGCGGCGTTTGACAGTCTTCAGTAGATCCCGTTTAGCTCACTTTGGAGACCTTGAGGTGAATAGTGAACTCACCACAGGGTCGACGAACTGAAATAGGGAAGTGTGCCGAACAAGAGCACACGGAAATTCCGGTGCTCTCTGAATAACCGATTATGATGTTCTTAGGTTAGGGAAAAAGTTTTTAAGCCTTTTCCCAGTTGTGACTCACCATGAAAGGCTCAGCAGCTCTGTATTAGCAGCCCGAGCTGGAATAATTTCCAGTCTCTGAGGAATACCTAAGGAATCTTACCTATTACCTCTGAGGAATAAGCGTCTCGCGCTGTGCGTATCGGCCCAGGAATCCATAGAACTCCATGGAGCCCACCCCGACTCTCACTGGAGCAGTGATGCACATGAGCTGGGAAGAAGACAGGGAAGTATATGTTTCCAGTCTTCTGCTGCATGTAGCCAGAGAAAGTGGTGAATCCAATTGCCCTTTGAACTGTGGGTTCTTAGAAAAGTAAGAAATTTTTCATTCTGTTTACATTGACCTGCTAAGTGACTTTAAATAACGCTTCCATGGGTGAAGAACGAGTTACACTGGAATAGCTTGTTCCTCTCCAAGCTGCGAATTAACAACTCTGTCGTGCTTCCAGCCGTGGAGCTCATTGCAAAGCCAGCTAATCCTGTGGTTCAGCTGATCCAGGTTGGCTCTTAGTATTAACCTTGCCCTTCTTGCATTCAGTACAGGATTTACTTGTAGCCATCAGCTTTTCACAGTATCCACCCGCCTGTCAGAGCACTTGAACTCCCTATTTAAGAGTGTCTCTCCCATGGTGCAGTGCCCTGTCATTGAGTCTCCAGCCATGCCATGGTTTCTAGTTACTCTCAGCTCATTCCTGAATCTTTATGTTCTTGATCCTTTGGTTTGACCTCTAGCTTGGTTCTGGTTTCTGCTCTTGTTCCTGTGGCTATTATACGGATTCTGTGTACTGATTCTGGGTTTTGTGTTTGGATTGTGGTTTAGCTCTATTATCCATGAAAGGTTATTTATTATACTGATTCCATGTACTGACCTCTGACTTTATATTTATACTGCAATCTTTCTTATCCCTGTGGGTTCAGCATTTCTATGTATTGTCCTTGTGTTTGTTTTAATATTCTTCATTCAGCTTAGATCCAGCCATTCTAAGGGCCAGCCTTTCAGATTAGGGGTTTCCTTGCTTAACTGAGTTTTGTTTGTGTGCTGAATTGCCTACTATCCTAGACTTTACAGCAGGGTTGGGCTGTATCAGCATTGCTGCTGATTCTGCAGAGTTCTTGCCCAGAGGGGTATTCTATTTACGTCCTGCCTGCTTCCATAAACTGTTTGCACTCAGAAAGTAGCTACTCCTGCTTTACGTTTTTTGTTAACCCATAATATGTGTCCCACCTTGGCTCATGCCAGGTGTCACCCTGACGGACTCCAAAAAAAGTATAGGAGCTGTTAATTTACACTAACCTTCTGAAACCTCAAAGCCGCAAGCAAAGCTCGTTTCAGGGTTATTCTAAGAGAGCCGATCTGGCCCCGAAATGTAACCGGACACTGAAATTCAGCGTACGGGGACATTTCGGGGACATTCACCTATTCTGAGAGCAGGCAGTTCTCCAAATGTTGGCGAATTGCCTGCACATATGGTGCCTGTACGACGGCAGTAAAAAGTTGCCGAAGTGCCCTGCTGTTCGGTGGTTTCATTCGACAGGTTTATTCAGGAGAATCTCATAGGCTTCAATGTTAAAAATATTCCAGTTTTAATTCAATATCTAATAAACCGTTTATTATTTTATTCTGCAGTAAAAAGTCTCTTTTATTTTTAGATATATTTTTTTGGATCTTTTAGGCATTATTTGGTAGTTTTTTGTCCAAATTTTTTTTTCTTTTTTTTATCGTTTTTTTTTCATTTTTCTGTAACAGACCTTTTTATTATCATTCATAGAATCTTATGTGTAAATTCCAGACATTTTCATTGAGTAGTTTTTTTTGCAAACAGCGTTTCAAATTTCAAACTTTCAAGCAAACTGTTTTTTTCTTTCACCCTGTTTGTCTGCGTGTCGGCTTTTTCTGGTGGCTGCTTGGATTTTTCCAGCCTGTTCAGCTTGGTTTTTGCGGCTGTTTCTGCGGGTTTCCGGTGAGTGTTCAAATCGCCCCGAAGTGCGGGGAATGAAAAGTCACCAAACGTGTGGTGACTTTTCGGATCTCTTTCAATAACGCTGTTTGTAATATCGGTGGGAGCCAACCTAATGAGTGGCGGAGCATGCGAGATATAGTTCTTATGTACAGTATATAGAGAACCCAGGTTTCTGTTGCCTGACTTTGATAAACTAACCTTAAGCCTTTCTTAATCTATCTATATGTATCCTTCGCCACCCAGTGGACAAAGTGAACAGTGCACAGAATGATACAATGAAAAAACAGTTTGTTCAAATAAATAAATGCAATAAAAGCAGTTTGTTTGGGTGAATCAGAAGCAAATTCTCCGCACAGTGGTATACCTCAGACCACTAGAGTAACAATGTTTTTGGAAAATGTGGTGACTATAGAGCTTCTTTCAAATAAGGCAAAGTTCCTTATCTTTTATGTCCCTCTTTAAAGTCTTCTTCCCTCAAAGAAAACACAAGACAGAAAAAACGGCATGGCATAGCCCGTTAACCAATTGAGGCTCAGATATCTTAAGAAATTAACACTCACGTTTTTAGGTGTCTCCTCTCGGACACCAGATGTATTCACGGCCGGTAGCAATAGAGAGGTACCGGATCCCCCTTCAGATGGATGTCAGCGGTAGTCCTTTGCACCAAACACCAGCAGGACCAGAAATAAAATGGTTAAAATAATTTATTTCAATAAAATACAGAATAATGTAACACTGAAACGTGTTTCGCGATATTAATCGCTTCCTCAGTCAGTGTATAACCAGTGCCAAACATTTTTCACTTTTGCTTTGCAATTAAGGATCAATTGGGACAAAAAGACAGCATATAAGGACACTGCAGAGCCTTTATGATATTATACACTGACTGAGGAAGCGATTAATATTGCGAAACGTGTTTCAGTATTACATTATTCTGTATTTTATTGAAATAAATTATTTTAACCATTTTATTTTCTAGGCCTCGCATAATTTCTCTCAGCAAAACCCCCAGATCTCATTGCTCGCATAATCTTATATCTATTAACCCACAGCCCTCAATCCCTTTCTCCTGCGCCCTTTAGAACGCCCGTTCAGTCTGCAATAAGCTCACAACTGCCCATGACATGTTCCTCTCAAACTCTTTCAATCTTCTAGCAGTAACTGAAACCTGGCTCTCCTACTCTGACACTGCCTCCATTGCTGCCCTCACACATGGCGATCTCCACTTTAGTCACATTCCTAGGCAGGGTGAGAAGCTAGGAGGTGGTTTTGGGATCCTGCTTTCTCCCACCTGCACCTATCAGTACCTGTCCCCACCCCCTCTCTGTTCTTCTCCTCCTTTGAAGCTCATTGTATATGCCTGTTCTCCCCTTCTCTCTCAGAATTGCTGTTATCTATCGCCCTCCTAGACCGACCTCCCAGTTCCTCGACAATTTCACAGCCTGGACATCTCACTTCCTGTCTTCTAATGTACCAACACTAATTCTAGGCGACTTCAATATTCCCATCGATAACCCTTCTGCCCCTGCTACCGCTAAACTCTCTTCTATTACATCCTCCTTTGGCCTCTTACAGTCCACCGTTTCCTCTACTCACCGTGATGGACACTCTATCGACTTAGTGTTTTCCTACCTCTGCACCATTTCAGACTTCACCAATCAGCCATTCCCCATCTCTGACCACCATCTGCTCTCCTTTTAATATCATCCCATCAACGGAACCAACTTCGTCTCCTGCATCCCATCCCTGCACCCAGAGGAATCTCCGGGCCTTGGATCCTCTGCAATTCCCAAATCTCATACAAAGTCCCCTGTCCCTCACTAACACTATAACCTGCCCCGACCGTGCAACATCCCACTATAATAGCACACTCTCCTCTACTCTAGACTCTCTTGCTCCTAAACAACTGCACAAAATTCCACGTCGCCAGTTTCAGCCCTGGCACTCTAAGCAGACGCGCTACTTGCAGAGATGCTCCCGCGCTGCGGAGCGTTCTTGGAAGAAATCCAACTCTGAAGCTGACTTCATCAACTAGAAGTTCCTTCTCCGGTCATACACAACTGCCCTTCACCTCTCCAAACAAACTTACTTCTCCTCTCTTATATCTTCACTTACGTCCAACCCCAAAAGATTGTTCTCAACCTTCAACTCGCTCCTCTACCCACCTGCGCCACCTCCCCCATCTGACCTCAGCGCTCAAGATCTTGCTGACTACTTCATAACGAAAACACTCACAATCCGTAACAATATCCCAGCACAAGCATACAGCACTTCTCCTACCCCAGCCGACCCCACATCGACTCTCAGCCTCTTTGCCCCAACCACAGAGGATGAGGTCCATTCTCTACTGTCTTCTTCACGCCTCACTACCTGCCCACTAGACCCTATCCCTTCACACCTACTATCTTCTCTGTCCACATCTATCACTCCTGCTCTTACACACATTTTCAACCTCTCTCTTTCCTCTGGCTCATTCCCCTCTCCTCTCAAGCATGCCACTATCACACCCATTCTCAAGAAACCCTCCCTCGACCCACATTCTCCTGAAAAGTACCGTCCAGTTTCACTACTTCCACTAGCATCAAAATTGCTAGAAAGACTAGTCTACGACCGCATAACCCTCTTCCTATCCTGTAACTCCTTGCTTGACCCACTACAATCTGGCTTTCATTGCTAAATGCAATGGCCACTACTCCATACTGATCCTACTTGACCTCTCAGCTGCCTTCGATACAGTCTACCATCCCCTCCTCATAGAGACCCTTTTCTCTCTTAATTCGAAAGAGGTAGTCAAAGAAATTGACTACCTGCTGCGGAGCTTCTGAAATATAGAGTCCGAAACTACTTGGGAAATAACCCGATTTTTTTAGAGAAAGGACCTCTCCAACATAGAGGTTGTTGGCTAGGACATTTACATTTAAAACCAAGTCTTTAATGTTAAACCATATAACATATAACATATAACATAAAGCCTTCAGAAGGTATACAATGACAACAAGGGACAAAAAGGCTAATTAAAACCACAAACAAAATTGATTATAACCACTTCTTAAATATATAGTAAATTACCTCTAAAAGTGATTATATTACGAAATGATGTTATTAACCCTGTGTTTGATCCATTTAGATAGCTCCTATATATATATATATAATATATATATATATAGAGCATTCAGATCAAAAGGAGCGTAGCTGGATACAGGGTACCCTTTGAGGGATACTTTGGTTAATCTCTTTCATATATAATTTGTACTTCAATATTCATTCCTTGATATACACATAATTAATTAAATAACCCATAAAGATTGTATAAGGGTAAACAAGGGTCTTGATGTATTTTAAGATTAGAAGCGTTTTCCACCACCTCTGCCCTTGGCTTAATGGTTATCACTTATTAACATTATTGCTTAGTCAATTAGACCGAGTCTCGCTCGCCTTATTAACCTGTACACTCTCAATACATCTTAATACCGCAGAGTTCTTAATTGATCACAAGTCTCAGCATTCCAAAAATTGTGTATATGGTAATTCTTATTAAAGCTAATTATTTAGCTCAACAAGCGGTGCTGTAATCGTAAAGTTTTCAATCCAAACGCATTTGCATGATCTTCAGTTTAATCTCTGTTTAGACCATTGTTTCCTGCTGAATTTAATTAGCCTTCCAAACTTTGCATCCACTTAGATCAAAATCGTAGTGCACTTAAGATCACAACGTTTTACTAATCATCTCATTGTACAAATTTTATACAGATTAGCTCCGCCGAAGTTTGGTCACCAGCCTTATTAACCTGATCAGTCCCAACAAATCTTAATACTGCGGAATCATAAGTCTTAGCATTCCAAAATTATATTGGTGATGCTTATTAAGGGTAATTCAGATATTAAACAGTGCTGTGATCTTAAGGTTTCAATCTAACCGCATTTGCATGATCATCAGTTCAATCACAGTTTAAACTATTATTTGCTGCTGAATTTAATCATCCTTACAAACTTTGCATCCACTTAGATCGAAATCGTAATGCACTTTGGATCACAACGTTTGGTTGATCATCCGATAGTACCAATTTTACAAAGATTCGCTCAGCCAAATATTGGTATCATATATAGTTTAGATTGAATTATATATTAAAGCGGTTATTTCTTAATGTTTAATTATTTCAAAAGGTAATATATTCAGGTTTAATGCTGTGATCATTAATTAGGATCATCGATCATATACATCCAATAGAGCATAAGCCAATGCTTAAATAGCACTATATCTTTAGGCACACTTTTAAACTCAGGTCATGCAATGTTATTCTCTATTGTTCAGGATCCTTAATTTTTGCCCTCATTAGCCACAAAAGGAGGAAAACTAGCAGTTCCAATCATTCATGAACTCTTCATTGGTTATCAAGTCTCGAAAGAGATACTATTAATTCGGGTATCAATAACCCACCAAAGATTCTTATTTATATCAAAGAAATCATTCAATCATCATTTCGTTTTGAATTCTTTACAATGAAATATTCAGTCATTCATTGGTATCTTAAATTAAGATTTCGATCATTTATTTAGCATCCGACGCGCGTTTCACATACGTGCTCCTCAGGAATGCTGACTAAACTGGTATATCGGGGTTGCTTTTAAAGACCTCCGTTGATTTTTTTCTGTTTATCACGTGATAGAGTTCTCCAATCAGGTTATTTTCTAAACCCAAAGAATTTATTGGAGGATCATTGGTTAACTTTAACACGTGTTTATTAACGCCAATAGGATTTCTTACTTTTTATACTAAACAGTAACTTATCTGGGCATGTTAAAAGATTTCATTTTTGAATTCTTGCTTACTAGTTCTTTATATAGAAAACAAACATTGTTTGTTTTGTTTACTTTTGCAAGACCATAGTTTTTCAAACTTCTTTACTTATGCGTACTTTAATCGTTAAAAATCCTTAACTTTTTCAAAACATGCTTTCTTCTTTCTCTGTTCTGATTATTAGGCGTATTATATTCTTTCTTAAGATTTTAGATTATTAGAATTATAGATAATTATTGCATAATCTTTTTTTTAAAAATTATTCATAAAAGTTTTTGTACTGTTTATTTTGGGAAAGTTACAAAAATGGAGTATAGTTAAATTCTTCATTGAGGCCACTAGGAAACTGTATCTTGAGTACATAGATCCATCTAGACTCTTTTCTTCTAAGTATTATATCAAAGTCACCTCTTCTTGGTCCTATTGTAATCGCCTCAATTGCTTGGAAACTTAGACATTTCGGATCCCCATTGTGATTAGCCCATACATGTCGAGATATAGGGGTGTCTGTTATATTGATAACTGCATTTATGTGTTGTAGAATCCTCTTTTTAAACTGCTGGTAAGTTTTTCCTACATATTGTTTCTTACAAGCACAAGTAATCAAATATATGACCTTCATAGTTCTACAGGTAATTGTTTCTTTTATGGGAAACATTTTTTCCGTAGTGGTACTTTTAAAAGATTCTGAATTTTCTATAAATGGACATGCTTTACAATGTCCACATCTTCGCATACCTGGTTTTGGTTTTAACCAATGTGTTATTGGCTCCTTTGTAGAGAAATGACTATGGACTAATATATCCTTTAAATTTGTAGATCTCCTTGCTGTAAAGGATGCCGATTTCGATATTACTTTAGAGATGTTCTCGTCTAACTGTAAGATCGGCCAGTACTTCTGACATATATCTTTAATTTCATTCCATCCATTATCAAAAGTTGCAATGAATCTTATTTGTTTTTCACTCGTTATTTTCTTCTTTTGGATCAATAATTGCTGTCTGTCAGATAAAAGAGCTTTTTTTATATGCTCTTTTTAGGCATCGGTTAGGGTAGCCTTTAGAGCGAAACATTTCCCTAAGCCGATTTGCTTCTTCTTTAAAATCCTCTAAATCACTACAATTTCTCTTGGCTCTTAAATATTGCCCTATTGGTATCCCCAATTTTAAGGGGACTGGATGGAAGCTCTCCCAATTTAATAAACTATTGGTAGATGTTTCTTTTCTATATAGTTTTCTCGACAGAGTATCTTTATTTCTATCGTTAAATCTAAAAATTGTATCCTTTCTTTACTATTAATCAAAGTTAAAGTTAGTTCCAATATTGTTGATGTTTAATTCGTTAAGCCATTCTTTTAAGAGATCTTCAGAACTATGCCACAACAGAAAAATATCGTCTATATATCTAAACCACTTAGACACATTTTCAGTGTACCTTTTTGTTTTATCAGTAAATACCATGGTTTCCTCCCATAAGGTTAAAAATAAATTTGCATAGCTTGGGGCACAGGATGTTCCCATCGCCATACCCCTTTTTTGCAAATAGTATTTTCCATCAAAAAGAAAAAAATTATGAGTCAAGATGTAAGTAAGTAGCTCTATATTATAGTTCGTCTTATCTTCACCATATTTTTTACTTATAAAGTATCTACATGCTTTTATCCCTTGCTCATGTGGGATATTGTTATATAATGCTACTACATCGAAACTCGCTAATATGGTGTTTGATGGAATATTTATGTCCTCTAGATGTTGGAGGGCATTTTGAGTATCTCTTGTATAGGAGGGTATTTCTTCCACCAAAGGGTGTAAATAGTAATCAACAAATTGACTTACTTTTTCTGTTAAGGAATTATTTCCAGTGATTATTGGGCGTCCCGGTGGATTAATCAGGGACTTATGAACCTTTGGTAAACTGTAAAGTGTTGGTGTTGTTGGTCTTAGGGGTAATAATGATTTCTTTAATTCTTCAGTAATATGACCATCAATTACTCCTTTTTGTAATAATTTATCTAATTCCAGAAGATATTTATCTGTAGGATTAAAGGTTAATAAAGTATAGCCCTCAGAGTCATTAATTATCTGTAAACACATATCTCTATTTAGATTTCGACATTATTACAATATTCCCTCCTTTTATCTGAGGCTTTTATCTCGATACTCTTCTCGTTTTTTAATTCCTTCAAGGCTATACGTTCATTTCTAGATTAATTTTGTTCTATTTTCCAGGGTGTTATTTCCAATTTCGTTATTTCTTCAGACACCAGTTTTACAAATAAATCAATACTCGAAAATTCGGAAAAAGACGGAGTGTAGTTGGATCTGTTTTTAAATTTCCTGTTGATTTCTAATAGAGGTTCCTCGTTTTATTCAAGAAGATCCATTAAAGTTCTTAAGTGTGGGATAGCTGTTATTCCCAGTTGTTTTGCTTGTCTTTCATCTTTTTTAACAAAGACTTCATGTAGTGCTAATTTACGAGCGAAAAGGTTCAGATCTTTAATCCAGGTAAATTGATCAAACCTAGAAAAATCTCTCTTGGTCTCTGTGATAGCACCCTCTCCTGGCTAAAATCATACCTCTCCAACAGATCCTTCTCAGTATCCCTTGCTGGCAATTCCTCCTCTTCAATGCCTCTGTCAGTCGGTGTACCTCAAGGCTCAGTCCTAGGTCCTTCTCCATCTATACCTCCTCACTGGGTAAACTCCCCACCAGCTATGGCTTAAAGGATCACCTATACGCTGATGACACTCAGATCTACCTCTCCACTCCCGATCTCTCCCCCTCCGTTCTCTCTCAGGTCAGTGATTTGTCTATCTGGTATCTCTGCCTGGATGTCCACTCACTACCTGAAGATCAACATGTCCAAGAACGAGCTCCTTCTTATTCCCCCCTCTAACTCTACTCCAATTTCTGACTTCTCCATAATTGTTGACGGTATCACTATCCTTCCTTCTGCACAAGTGACACTTGACTCCAGTCTTTCCTTCAGCCCCTACATCCAAGCACTGTGTGCTGAGCTAATTTTTACCGCTTTTGCTCATCATATTTAAACGCGATTTGAAGCCTTATTTTAATATACGACCCAGACATATTATATATCGTTCTTTCCGGCAGACTCGGCAGATTCATAATATATCATTTTTATATGTATACGTCATGTTCTGCCTGTATATTATTACAAAAAATGCAATAAAACTTGAATTTTTAATCATCTGCAGCGTGTAAAGTGGTTTTTTTCACCTTTTTATCACTTGAACATTTGCGGTTATATTTTCTATGGGGTGCGCTTGTACAAAAATTAGAAATGGGGACTTATTAAATTTTTGGGAGGGAATTATGTGATTTTTAGCAAACGCACACCATAGAAAAAAATCATTAGTGCAGCATCATTGTTCACATTATAATTGAAATGTGAACAATATTGCTGCATTAATAAAAACAACACACAAAAAAATTACATGTATTTTTTTATTTTTATTTTTATTTGTTTACTTTATACCTGGTAATGTTGGGTATCATTCGAAAGGCCTTGCTCAAGCCTTTCAATTGACACCCTCCATGACTCCCTAGATGCCACAGTTCTGGAGATATCAGGGTTCAAATGAGGACGTCAGGCAGTGCGTGAGGACATCAGGCAGTGAGGGGGGAACCTGGGGGTGGAGCCGCCATCCAAGATGGTGGCCCCCACCGGAGCTAGGAGCTTAGCGACCCGGTGACTAAGGGGTTAAAGCCAGGCACCTCTTAAAAGGGGAGACTCTCCCCTTTTAAGTGGTGCCTGACTTTTTTTGTGGGACCTCCCGATCGGGAGGGAGAGAGATCCGAACGGATCCCCCCTCCCTTCCAGGCGATCTCCCGCCATTGCCGGGGTCGCCTGGAAATGACGTCATGGCGCGATGACGTCATTTACGTTGGGAGGAGCTTGACTTCAGCGTCTGAGGACAGAGAGGTGAGTATCTCCGCCGGGGGTCCCGCAAAGCTGATGACGTGTGGGACACGTCCTCCTCAGCATACAGCGGGAGTAACTGAGGACGTGTCCCACATGTCGTCAGCAGTGAAGGGGTTAAAAACGTATTTTTTTAAACTTTTTGTCCTTTTTTCCTCTCCCCCAGGGCACTACCCAGACCCGGACATTGTTTTTAAACCCTACATCCTAGAATACATCCTATAAATCCGCCACTTCACAGGCAGGTTATGGGGACCTCCTAGACACGATATTTGAAGGAATTTTTATTTTTAACCCTTATGTCATGGAAAACTCACTGTCCCTTTAAAAACTTTTTGTCCTTGTTTCCTGTCCCCCAGGGCACTACACGGACCCCCATACACCTTTTATGGCAAATATCTAGCATATATGCCCTCTTGGAGGGCACTCTAAAAATCGAACTTTGAGTCCTATTAACTTGTATTGAGTTCGAGTTCGAATTCAAACTTTTGAAAAGTTTGAGTTCGAATGCGAACCGAACTCAGGGGTGTTCGGCTCATCCCTAATACTGACCTGTCTCCTGTATGTATTGTAGACTTGTCCTGTCTTTACCCATTACATCTTGTACAGCACTGCGGAATGTGTTGGCGCTTAATTAATAATAATAATATTTCTGTCCTGCTGGTGTTTGGTGCAAAGGAATACCGCTGACCTCCATCTGAAGGGGGATACGGTACCTCTCTATTACTACCAGCCGTGCATACATCTGGTGTCCAAGAGGTGACACCTAAAAACGATAGGGTTAGTGTAGTCTCAGTCTCAAGTGGGCAACCTTTTGTCCAAAAGCAATGTCCAACCAAGCACTACATACCTTGTCACACCCCAAATTTATCCCTAACCTTTACTCTATATACTGCCATCCCTAGCCCCCTAAAATCTAGTCATAAAGCAATCTTCCTCCAAGTGTCAAGTTACTAGTCCTTCTGTGATCTCTCAAACTTGTACTCCTGTTACTTTTCTCAGGAAACTTCAATGTTTTGTAAATTTTAAACTGTAAATTGATATAAATAGATATTTTACAGAGCTATACATCAAGAGAATATTTTGCAAGACATACTCATCATTTATTAACCCCTTCACTACATGGGGTTTTCTAAAATAAACCTACTGTCAGGACTCTGTGGTTTTATGGAAAACCATTACCCACACTATAAGAATATATTTCCAGTCCATGTACCATTTTGACAGACAGTTGATTTTGTTGACAGGTAGAGGGCTCCCCCTGCTGGCTAAAAAAGCACTTTTACATGTAATGCAGTTAGAGCTCCGTGTTTCTGTAAAATATGACGGGACACCAATGTGTTGAAACTTTAGGGGCACATTATGGAGGCCATTTGCAACCAACTAAACTTATATGCATTATTCCAGAATATGACCAGATCGGTTTAACTTGATTTTAGTGCACCAGCATGTGCTTTTATTATTTTATTTTATTATTCTTTATTTATAAAGCGCCAGCATATTCCGCAGCGCTGTACAATAAGCACAGTATAGACAGGGTTACAATACATTGAACAACATTTGACAAACAGTACAGGAGGAGATGAGGGCCCTATTCCCGTAGGAACTCACAATCTGGGAGGGTTGGGGTTGAAAACAGGCGGAGAGGACTGTAAGGGGAGAGTGATTGATGGTTGTGTCAGTGAGTTGGGTGGTAGGCTTCCCTAAATAGGAACGTTTTAAGGGAGCGTTTGAAGGAAGAGAAGTTAGGGGAAAGTCTGACAGTACGAGGGAGAGCGTTCCAGAGAGTGGGGGCTGCGCGTGTGAAGTCCTGCAGTCTATCATGGGAAGAGGTAATGCGGGGAGAAGCTAGAAGATTGAGTTAATCTGATCACGGTAGATAAGAACAAATGTCTAATCTTGGTTCATAAGTCTCTTTTTATATTTTGTGCCATTCCTACAAAAATTCATTGTTACATATAATGTCAATTTGTTGTCCCTGAATGATTTCATACTTTTTTTGCTGTCCTTCTGTTGCAATCCTTTTTTTTTTAAGTATTTTACCAGGAAGGATACATTGAGATTTCTCTTGTTTTCAAGTATGTCCTGGGTGGCGAGTATGTACTGTTAGGTGTCTTGCCCAAGGACACTTAATGGAGAGGTTCTCTTGCCGGGATTCGAACATGTGCCTCCATGGTCTTCACAGTCATAGAGCAGTGATGTTACCTCTACTCCGCCCAGCCGGTACTGTTGGTTATCTTCAGGAGAGAGAAGTTATTTTGATGTGTTAGTTTGTCATACTACCCAACAGATAATAAAATCCAGCTCCAACATTCTAGGCATTGTTATTGCCCTGTTTCTATGGCAATATTAACACAAGCTATTTTTTATTATTCCCATGGAGATAACTGTTAATTTCTAGTTATTTTTTAATGATGTTTATTTGTTGCGTCAATTGATTCTGCATTTTTGCATCAAAACATTTGCTCCCCTTTTCCAAGAATCGACTTTATACTCATAACTAGATGTAGCATTGATTTATCTGCTGAAAACAACGTCTTCGTGTAATCCATATTCCAGATTTACGCTGTGTGCTTTTCTGGACATTCCTGAAACGTCATGGTGCTATATTTAGCTCTAAATTCCTTGAAAGATATCTGGTATCTGGTAAGATAAAGGTATCTGTCAAACTGTATAGTTTTAATCCATACAAATGGTATTTCCATGTTACATTCCTATTTACCTATACCAACGCATGTCCTTATTCGTGCAGATTCTTGCAAGACATTTGAATTATCCATTATAACGATCTTTTATTTTCATATTTTTTTATTATTCCTAAAGAAAATATTTTGTCTTTTTCATTAATTTTTGCTCCAGGTTCACTCTCTAACTAAATTCCTTCGGGGATAAATTTTTTTTCTTTTTTATTAGGAGACTGCGATGATGCAGAGTAAAGTTCTAACAGGCACAGATTGATCCATGCTTGGTCAATCTGTGGATCTCAAAAAGCCTACTCTGCTGGATTATTTTAGCTACTGGCCACCTCAGGAGTTTGTCAGATGAAAACTGTAACCAGTGGCGGTTATTGATATTTAAGGGTCTATTGACAAAGCACCGAAATTCCATGCAATTTCTTGTTTTTCATTTCGACGCATTTCACTGCACTTCAGCAATTACACGTAGCTGAAAATACAGTGAATTCACTATTAACGAATGGTCACCATATTTTGCTGAAATTGGAGTCGCTGAAGCAATTATCAGACATCACCGAAAACCACCAAATTGTGCCGAAATTACCTCGGCAAATTCCACTGAACTGTAAAAACAACAAAAGGAAGTCTCCTATTCTCCTAATAGAAGGTTAAATCAACAAATATGTGTCTAAATAATAATGTCCTTTAAAAAATAATAAACACCAGTCGTTAAAAAAAAGTCTTCTGTAAAAAACACTTCAGCATTCTGTGAATAGAAGAAACAATAGTCTTTTTTGGGACAATTTTGGTGGCACTGACAATCTGTCTGTATTTGGCAAATTGACAGCTTTTGTGAATAGTCGAATAGTTTTGATATTATAGCTACAGTGAAATCCACGGTTCGGTGCAATTTCTGAGCCAATTCAGAGTTTAGTGAATAAACCCTTTAATATTTAACCCTTTCAACTATCAAACAATTTTTTTCCAAAAAAACAAATCTTGTCTGGAAGCGGTGCGTTGTTGGAAAGTCATTTTTAAGTGATGTGGAAAGAAATATTTGTGAATATTCCCAATGTATTCTTCACTGTAATAACCTATTTGGCAGAGAGATGTCGCCATCTACTGGCCGAATAGAGATACTGTGTTTCTGAGCACTGTGTAGAATCAGCTAGGGAGATGGCATTAAGACATATTCCCAGATGATTTTAAAACTTGGTAGCATGTGGAGCATCATGCCCAGGATTCAAAAACATTGGTGGCAACTTCTGGAGCTCACATAACATGCAACAAACAAATTCCATTTACAATGATGCAGCATAGCCCCAGATCGTGTTAACCTGATATCAGGCTGCTTTGTCTCCTGCTTCTGATTGTTTATACACAATCATGGTAGTGAAGGTGTTAATAAAAGCAATATCATTATCTGGGAAGTATTTGGCACTGCTTTCAGACTAAAGGCAACTCACATACAGCACATCACAAGCAATAAATCATATCTCATCAACTTCTGCAACATATTGTATTTTTCGTGAACGTATATAATAAAAACAGTTTTAGAAATGCCATCTGCTTGCCTGTTTGTAAGGAAAAGAAAATAGTTCATCAAAGGTTCCCCGTCCTGCAATAAGCCTACTATTGCCTTAGACTCTCTCAATTCCTCTGCAATGTATATTTAGAGTGAAATGAATTGTTTTCATGGCGCATTTCTGTATTTGAGAAATGCATTATGTATTCATTGTCAATGTTAACATAATTCTAACATTTTAAATTCCACATAGATGTAAAATGTAAATCTTCTTTTCCAATATTTTTTCGAATGTTTATTCGAACCATTTTATGGCAAGAAAATATATGGTTGAGTGTTGAGCCAAATGTATTTTCTTTAAGTTATTTCTGTTCAGACTGAAATTATTACATGAGAATACAAATTATAAAAAAAATTATTCTTGTTTGTTGTTTCTTTTTGGTATTTCCATCTTCTTGTATGGAATATAGCACCTGAAACATCAAGGGCCCTATTACAGTCATAACGCTTACGTTAGCGCTCACCTGAGTGAGCGTTAACGTTAGCCCTGGTGGCTCTAACGCGAGCCGACCATATTACAATCTGAACACTAACGGGCTAAAAAAACATTAGCAATTCGGAACTTGCGCTCCAACGCGGGGTTACTGTACTTTGCGCTCCCTATGCTTAACATGGGGAACGCAAAGTCCTAACGCTAATTACAGTCCTGCTGTGATTAACTCAAAAGTTGACCACAGCTTGGAGCTGATGCTAACGGATACGGCTTCTGCAGAATCAGTCATCACCAGCTGAACCCCCCCCATAAAAAAAATCACATACCTCCCATCCCGTGGCAAGAACAATGGCTCCATCTGCCTCTTCTTCCACTGGGAGCAGAGTGAGTCTGGGGGAAAAAGTCCCTTAGTCTCCCTCTGCAAGTCACGCCGCCGACCTGCCGGATCTTGTGAGGCAAGATCCTGCAGGTTATGTGATCGGCAGTGGAAGCCTTAATAGAGTCCCATTGACTCCATTGAGTAGATGCTCGCGGCTTCGCTTAGCGCTGCCGCGAGCATCCTGAGGCTTAGTGCTGTGTTGCGGTGCAGGCTGCTGGTTTAGCGCCTGCACCGAAATATCAAGCTAAAACGGGGACGCTAAGGAGAAACCTGCAGGCACAGGTTTTTCTCCTTAGCGTCCCCTTTTTAGCGTGAGAATGTAATAGTGCCCCAAATGTTTTGCATTCATGTAATGAACAAATAATTGTTTCTCACGCTTCGTCTACCTTTTTATGCACTCAAAATGATGTGATTATTGTGCTTTCTACAGTGATAGAAACAGATACATAATGGCTTACCTCCTTCAGTACAAAGTGATTTTCCATAAAACTACTGGCAGGACCCAGTGATTTTATGGAAAACGTCTTTCCATTATTCATACAGTAAATGCATACAGAGTCGTCCCTGTGGATATGTTGACTGTAGGTAATGCAAGATAATGCACCTGGGACGTAAAATCCCAAGGGCTGAATATAGAATATTTGATACAGTCCTAACCTCAACATCTGAGGAAAGGGATTTAGGGGTTATTATTTCAGAGGATCTAAGGGTAAGTAGTCAATGTAATAGAGCAGCAGGAAATGCTGGCAGAATGCTTGGTTGTGTAGGGAGAGGTAATAGCAGTAGGAAAAGGGAAGTGCTCATGCCACTGTACAGAGCACTGGTGAGACCTCACTTGGAGTACTGTGTGCAGTACTGGAGACCGTATCTCCAGAAGGATATAGACATCTTAGAGAGAGTTCAGAGAAGGGCTACTAAAATGGTGTACGGCTTGAAGGAGAAAAGTTACCAGGAAAGGCTTAATGATCTTAACATGTGCAGCTTGGAAAAAAGACGAGACAGAGGAGATATGATAGAAACATTTAAATACGTAAAGGGAATCCACAAGGTAGAGGAAGGGAGTACATTTAAAAGGAAACAAAGTAGCAAAACAAGAGGATATAGGCTTAGATTAGAGGGGCAAAGGTTTAAAAGTAACATCAGGAAGCATTATTTTACTGAGAGGGTGGTGGATACATGGAGCAGCCTTCCAGTTGAAGTGGTAGAGGCCAAAACAGTAATTGAATTTAAGCAAGCATGGGATAGGCATAAGGCTATCCTAAACAAAAGATAAATCCAGGTAAAATATCCATGTAATTGGGCAGACTAGATGGGCCGAAAGGTTTGTCGGATATAATCTCTGCACGTGAATACAACACGTTATTTATTGGACTTATCAGCCAAGCCTCCAATATGTCTATATTGGATTTACTGGACCTATCAGGGATTATTATTTCATAAGAAATACATACGAGACACAAATATCAATCGTTTATATTTCTTAGAAATTCTCCTGAATTCTTTTAATTGTCTGTGTTTTGCTTTGAAAAATACAATAATCAATAATCGGATAAAAATCTATATATTTATTACGTATACAAAAAAGTTTCAAATCTCATATCATAAACAAAAATTTATAAACCACAATCCATCAGCATATAAAAACTAGCTTCACAATATATGTATCTCCGGTTAGTAACTGCATATATGATTAATATCATTTACCTTATCAGTTAGTAACTAATACACAAATGGTTAATAAACATTTCTGCTTAATACAACATGCATTTCCCAGCAAACCATGTTTAACCAGCCAGCTCTTATATATATATATATATATATATATATATCTATGCTACATGGATCAACAAAAGATGAGCTAACTTAATGATAAGTAATAAAAACTTATTTAGTGAATCCTCCCCTAATCTCGAGAATTAAACTTCTAATCTTTTGCTTTTTATTTTGTAGTTATATAATTCTTTGCCTATTAATTATAATCACAGTAATTTCCAAATTCAATATATATTGGTATCAATCTTACAACATTTCTTTTAGGAATAAATCCTTATATCCACTTCTTCGTATTTCTATCTGCAGAATAAAAATACTTAGAATTTGGATCTAACCGTATCTGAGAAGTCTCAGTCTACGTTGCAAGAATATCTACAAATATATATAATTACATTAATTCCTTAATTTCATACATTACCTGCCCAATTTGGATTTTGATAAGTCTGCCTTGGAATTCCTGATGTAATATTTTTGGAATGTGTGAAGATTATCGATATCAGATAATCCATGCATGTGAGTTAGAGATTTGGTGAGAGTCAGAGATTTGGTGAGAATCTTGATTGCCTCATGTCTTGGGATCTGCCTGCATCGTGGTGTGAGTCTGAGTGTTGGAATCTTGGACCCTCAGAGTGTCATGTGTACTGGACGTCTGAATGCATTGCGGTGTGTGTCTGAATGCTGGAATCTCGGACTGATTTGCAACCAACACTGCCACTTCAATTATAGTAAATTTGACGTCACTGGCAATATTATTAATACATCAAATCTAATATTTACTATCCTCTCGAGGGCAGTATTGCACTTCTTAATTAATTCCACCATTTCTTTTTAATATTCTTATCTCGGGTCAAAAGGTCAATCTACACAAAGACCTTCTCTTCTCCCAATGTATAGACACTGTGTCTCTACCTATCATATCTGATTTATATCCTCACTCCCTTTTGAAATTACTTACTATCAGCTGGATTCTTTTCCAGTTAACTCAACAAAATCTTTTCTTTAGTAATTTTTATTATTTACCAATTATATACTTTCTACAATATTTATTGGAGTATACATATTTCCTACTGTAAATATAATAAAATATACCTTGATTATAAACATATATTTTGTGAATATAAATCTATATTACAGAGATATTAACTCTTATTCCTATACCCAAAAGACAAAATATCTTTTGTTTTAAAAACTTAAGACAAACCAATAAATTTAATTATGACATGTCTTAGCACTTAACTCTAGCATTATCACACAAAAACATTCTAGATTCCTTCATGTCTGGCACTTCTAAAAAAAAATATAAAAGACTTCACCCAGGAATGAACTCTGTAAAAAACAAATCTCGTTCATTTCTAAACCTAGAGAAAATTTGAAAGAAAAAACTGTCTTTAAAAACAAAATGGCTACAGGCATCCATTTTAATTTTTCCTTTCTGTAATATACCCGTCAGGTTCTTATCTGCCGACATTTTTCTATGTTTCTATGTAGGTAAGCCCTATTTGACAGAGGGCTCCCTCTACTGGGCAAAATTGCAACTACATTTCCTTTCTAGATTGAACTCCATTTAACTCCATATTTCTTTGACAGATAAACAGGACTGCAATCTTTTCAAATTATTACAACAAATTGTCTGTCTTGTCTGTGAATTACAGGAGCACATTCTGGAGCCCATTTGCAAACGAACTTCCTTTGGAATAAACAAAATTCCTTCGCATTTCTCCAGAATCAGAAAAGATCGAGTATACTCTACCCAGAGGCTCCTGCTGGTGTTTTGAAGGTTGAGTATACTCGATAATGGTAGTGAAAGAGTAAATTGGAATCATGCTGTCAATTTTCTAAATTTCTGATTCCTTTTGTTTCTTTTTATTCACAGAGAATACAATCCAGTTAATAACATAAATATTAAAGGAGATAAATGTTTCAAAGTAGAGCTGAAAAAACAATATATTAATATGATATAAATGTATAAGCCTAGAATAACAAGACTGTGCTCCTGCCCATTTTATGTATAGATATACAGTTGTGTTCAAAATTATTCAACCCCCAATGCTGTGTAAAGGGTTTTAGGGAATTTAGTGTACATTTGTAATTGTATTCAGTATGAAATCCTACAAGGACTTTTTAAAGAACCATATGCAACTAAAATGACATCAATTGGTTTTGTAATACAGTAGTAAATGTTTCTTTTGTGAATTCTTCATTGACACAATTATTCAACCCCATAAAGACTACCACTCTGAAGAACAGAGGTTCATTCAAGTGTTTTCAATCAGGTATTGAAAACACCTGTGGATGTCACGGAGCAGCAATAAAGCATAATAAGCACCAATTAAGCAGCTTTAAAATGACTGTGATACTCAGCTCCTTCTAGACATTTACTGGTGTGGTTACAAACATGGTGAAGTCAAGAGAATGGTCCAGGAAGAAAAGAGAAGAGGTGATTACTGTGTTTTCGGATGCGGCCGATTTTCCGAAAATTTTTAGATCCGAAAATGGCAGATCCGAAAAGTTTTCCGAGCCGAAAGGAAATATTTTCGGAATTTTCGAATGGACTTGAAATGTGTCAAATTGAAATTTATTGCTTTGAAACGAGGAGAACAGACGTTCCGAAAAAAATGAAAATTTCCGAAATTACGAAAAGTCGATACAAAAAATGAGCAAAGTGACACGAAAATACGAAAAATGGTCGATATTCCGAAAACATGTACAATTCCGATATACGAAAATTTCCGAAATCATGAAAAGTCGATACAAAAAACGAGCTAAGTGACACGAAAATCCGAAAAATGGTCGATATTCCGAAAAAAAGTACACGAAAAACGAGTCGAGCCGAACCGAATCGAAACAGAAATCGGTCGAAACGAGCTGAATCGAAAAGTTTAAAAATCCGAAAAATCGAACGAAAAAAAAATCGGTGCACAAGCCTAGTGATTACTCTTCACAGGAGGGCAATGGCTATAAGAAGATTGCAAAGATGTTAAACATACCAGAGAGACCATAGGAAGCATCATTCGCAAATTCAAGGCAAAGGGCACTGTTGAAACGCTACCTGGTCGTGGCAGAAAGAAGATGCTGACTTCGACTGCTGTGCGCTACCTGAAGCGTAGAGTGGAGAAAAGTCCCCGTGTGACTGCTGAGGAACTGAGAAAAGATTTGTCAGATGTGGGTACTGAAGTTTCAGCTCAGACAATACGGCGCACACTGCGTAATGAAGGCCTCCATGCCAGAACTCCCAGGCGCACCCCCTTGCTGTCTCCAAAGAATAAGAGAAGAGTCGACTGCAATATGCCAAAAGTCATGTGGACAAACCACAGAAGTTTTGGGATAGTGTTCTGTGGACTGATGAAACAAAATTAGAACGGTTTCGGCCCATGGATCAACTCTATGTTTGGAGGAGGAAGAACAAGGGCTATGAAGAAAAGAACACCTTGCCTACTGTGAAGCATGGCGGGGGGTCAATCATGCTTTGGGGCTGTTTTGCTTCTGCAGGTACAGGGAAGCTTCAGCGTCTGCAAGGTACCATGAATTATCTTCAGTACCAGGAGATATTGGATAACAATGTGATGCAGTCCGTCACAAACCTGAGGCTTGGGAGACGTTGGACCTTTCAACAGGACAATGATCCCAAGCATACCTCCAAGTCCACTAGAGCATGGTTGCAGATTAAAGGCTGGAACATTTTGGAAGTGGCCATCGCAGTCACCTGACTTAAATCCGATTGAGAACCTCTGGTGGGACTTAAAGAAAGCAGTTGCAGTGCGCAAGCCTAAGAATGTGACTGAACTGGAGGCTTTTGCCCATGACGAATGGCGAAGATACCCGTAGATCGCTGCAAGACACTTGTGTCAAGCTATGCTTCACGTTTAAAAGCTGTAGTACTTATAACTGTAAAAGGATGTTGTACTAAGATTGAATGTCACTTGGGGGTTGAATAAAACTGATAATGATGTGAGCACAGAAAAGACATTTGTGGTTATTTCATTATAAAATGTATATAATTGTCTGACCTACACGTGCCTCTTTGATTTAATTGTAAGCAAGATGACTGAATGATCAAAATCAATGTCAAACTGGCCAAAACACTCAATTTCAGTGGGGGTTGAATAATTTTGAACACAACTGTATAACATTACTTTTTATGAAAAATGGGTGTCCAATGATTTTATAGAAATAATTTGAATATTTATAAAGTACTGCTACTAATTATAATTACAATAATAATAGTAATTAATAATTACGGCTGCAATTATTATTATTTTTAATTAAACTAGTGAATCAGCCTCCTACCAATGCACATTTTATATTCATACATATTCATTTATGAGAGGTTATTGAAGGTCAGGTCTTATCCTGAAACAGAATGATTTGTGGAAGCACATATGCCTATCAAATAACATAATAGGCAGAGCATTGATGCATGACATGATCTGATTATCACATTTCAGCTAAAAGGAAAGGATTTATTCTTTTTTATCACATAAGATTTATCTGAAGAGGACTGTGGGAAAAGTGCAATTTCACATTCTTTGTAATGATTAATGATTAAGGTAATCTTCCATATATTTATAGTTAGCAATTTAGTTGTAAGAAAAAAATAGCATAACATTCATCTGACGTTTGAGGAAGTGTAACAAGCCTATAAACATGAGATAAAAAGATATTATGCACAGATTATAGCTTATAGATACCTAGTTTTCCATTTACATCTGTCCATTAAAAAGATTGGAAGATAAAATAGCTTTTCGTTATCAAGAACGTTTTGTATTACCAATTAAATGTAAAATAAAATAGCAGTGTTCTGTGGCTTGATATTCTGAAAGCGTTACCACATATGATAAAAGATTTGCAAATATATATTAATATTTAATTGATCACTAAAGGGGTTATTCAAATTCTTTCATTCGGTGACCTCAATTCTCTGACCCTGCGGTAAATTCAGTATTCACTGCAGGGTCCCCAAAATGCACCAAATCGATCCACTGAACGCCGACGATAAACCCACCAAAATGATCCGATAAACAGCCGAACGCATGCTCAAACCTCTGAAAAAACACAGAATCGATTCGATAAGCTGACGAAAAAACACCAAATGCATCCGACGAGCTGCCGAACAGGTGTAAATACAAAACAAAAAAAATTGCAACTTTTATAAGTTTTTGCTCACCTTAAGTATACAGGATAATCCAGACGTGGACCCCTTTCTCGAGGTGCCTAGAGAGGTGTCAGCTATACCCTCCTCATGAGGCCATAATGAACGTCGGGTGTTGCTGCACCTCGCGTGCAGGGATGACGTCCTTGGCAATCGGTACTGGCCACCCTTTCTGGGTGATTGCGTCTGATTTGCATATGGAGCAGTTTTCCCTGTAATGGCACAATCGAGCTAAAACATTGTGAGACCTGAGCGGGCCCCACCGTAGAGCAGGCCACTAGTGCTGTTTCTCATTCTTAGGACCCTCACAAACCCCCTCTTTTTGCAAATCTTAAAATATGGCCTGTTAGGGGTACTTGAGGACCGGGGTTGGGAACCACTGATCTAGAGGGATCGTGCTTTAAAAATAGGTTGAAATTAGAATTCGACCCCTTGACCAAATGATAAAAGAAATTATGTTACTTTATTAATGTCAGCTAATAATACTTATATTTTTGTATTACCCAAACACAACATTGTTTTGCCCACGCACCAGTCTTTTTTCCAGCTTTTCCAAACATCTGGCATGTACCGTTTATTTTATGGAAACTAGAAAGAAGGAGGAGTTATTTAAAACAAACAATAACTGGATGAATGATTAAATCAACAAGTAATTCTAAAATAAATGTAACTTGTGTAGCATAGGGTTTCAGTATAATGTCTACATACCAGAGCTGCATCTCAACTCTGTGTGTTCCTTACAAATGATGCAAACTCAAAAACTTTAACCACTGTGCATTGTCAGTTTGTACATTGCAGACACACCAATTCCTTCATACCGAATCGACGAAGCTGTTTATGTATTCAATGCTCCAACCCATGAGACGCACGGTTTCTGTATTTGCTTTAGTAGAAACTAGTGAGTTAGAGCAATGAAGTTTCCAGCATATTCATCTTTTGCCCTTTGAGCACAGGTTTGATGAGCCATGTATTAAAGACCAGTGCATCGCTCATCTTATGAAAAAGTGAGGTACTAGAGCGTGTCCATACAATTCCCCATGCGCAATCCCAGCATCCCTTTCCTGACTTATTACTGTTTAAAATAGAATGAAATATATCCCAGTTTTTTATTTAACCAATAAAATAGATATGTTTGTGATTCCAGGAGTATAGTCGATGGGTTAAATGTTACATGAGAAAGAAACAGTGAATTCCACATGTCTTTTCTTCCATAATTTTATGTGCTTTCTTTATACTATTAAATATCTTCACTGTTATTTGAATTGTATGCCCCTTGACCCTTAAACAAAGTAAAAGCTTTCTAAGACACCTCTCCAGCGTTTTCATTATATTGCAAAGTCATGTTTCAATATAGTGAATGTGTGCGTTAAAGATTGAAGAATCAGGAGCTGATCTTCCTATTTCCAAATGTCCATACACATTATTTTAGATAATCTAAAACAAAACTATGAAAACACTGAGAATATTAATATTCTGATTATAAATGCTTAAAGTGAAACAATGCACCCAAAATTACTTTTAACTCATTTGAAAGCTCTCCTAAGTCTGCATATACCAGGGATGTCCAAACTCAGGCCCCCCAGATGTCCCTGAACTACAACTCCCATGTTTCTCCATCCACCTAATGCAGGCAGAGATTTCTGGGAGTTGTAGTTCATGAACTTCTGGGGGGTCAGAGTTTGGACATCCCTGGCTTCCTGTTTGCTTTCAGTGCTGCAGCATGCCACAGGATGTGTGTCCTGACGAGTGATTTCTGACTATCACAGCAGGAGAACACTCCTTGTCTAGCTTTCACGCTCAAAGCTTAGAAGTGTAATCCCTCCTGTGAAAGAGAGGAAGCAAAAACCATGGCTGCCTCCACAAGATGAGCAGTCAAATTGAAAGCTATAAAAGCTCACAAACCTCCACTGGAAATTGCAAAATTAAAATATTTCCTGCTTTAAATTAAGCTACAACAAATCACATATCAAATATCTATGTAACAGACAATGGTTACACGTTAGGGGGATTTGTAAACATTCAGCCAAATTCCACCCTAATAGGCATTCAATGATCAATCAACCAGAAATGTCTAGTTTGCACAAGAAATAAAGCAAACCTTTTTTATTTATTTATTATTTATTTATAAATTATTTTACCAGGAAGGATACATTGAGATTTCTCTCGTTTTCGAGTATGTCCTGGGTTCAAGAACATTGAAATGTTACAGTCGTTACAGAAATAAAAAGTAATAAAATGCAAGATATTAAAAACAACACAAATATACAGATTAACAGAAAATAAATATGTAGGAAATGGTCATTATGTTACATGTTTACAGGTGCATTCCGACTTGCGGTATGTTAATAGAGATCTCTTGAGTGACTTAAGACTGGGGGAAGATTTGATGGCGTCTGGGAGGTTATTCCATAATTGTGGTGCTCTGTAGGAAAATTAGGATCGAGACGCTTTCTTTTTGTATTGTGGTATTGCAAGTAAGGTGCAGGTCCTGGATTGGAGGTTATAGGATGAGGGAACTGCTGGGAGAAGCAGCCTATTCAGGTATGATGGCAGCTTCCTAGAAAAGCTCTTAAACACCAGGTTGGAAAGGGGAAGGGTGCGTCTGGATTCCAGCGATGGCCAGTTTAGTTCTTTTAACATGTCACAATGGTGGGTCATGTAGTTACATTGTAGCGCAAAGCGGCAGAATGAGTGCAATGTAGTAAGTTTATGAAGGTGTGTTTGCGGGGCTGCTGCATACACTACATCTCCGTATTCAATAGCCGGCATAAGCATTTGTTGTACAATTTGCTTTCTTACCTTGCGATTCTTTGTTGTGGCTTTATAAGGAGGTGTAGCGGATACCTCTTTTCTCATACGTCTACACATCAGTCTGTTCTTTTAAATGACATTTAATGCATGTTTATTTTGGACCATACATTGAAAAGAAGTGTAGCCTTATTTGATTGAAACTCATCCATGTAATCATCATTATATCACTCAGTACTTCCTATTTTTAATTTATGCCATATCGTAATTTGTTGATAAGAGATTACACTTAATAAAACAGTCATAAATGCCAACTCCAAAGTATACCCCTTTTTGAAAGTTCTGTTCTTTCTTAACCCTTTCGCTGCTGCGCCTTTTCAAGCCTCTGTGCTGAGCTCATTTTTACCGGTTTCGCTCATCATGTTTAACCGCGTTTTGAAGCCTTATTTTAATATATGACCCAGACATATTATATATCGTTCTTTCCGGCAGACTGTGCAGATTCATAATATGTCATTATTATATGTATACGTTATGTCATGTCTGTATATTATAACAAAAAATTCAATAAAATTTGAATTTTCAATAATTTACAATGTGTAAAGTGTTTTTTTTCACATTTTAACATGCGATCGTTTGAAAATTATGTGTTTTTTAGCAAACGCCCCCCATAGAAAAAATCGTTAGTGCATTATCATTGTTCACATTATAATTGAAATGGGAACAATATTGTTGCACTAATAAAACGAAAAAAAAAAACAAAAACTTTTTTTTAAAATTTTTTATTTTTTACATTTTACATGGTCATGTTTGGTATCATTGGAAAGGCCACGCTCTGGCCGTTCCAATGATGGTAAACATTAACCCCTAGCTGTCACGGATCGGGAGATAGGGGGTTCATTGCATTGCAAAGGGAGGACGCGCTGAGCGTCCACCGCATTGAAAGGGTTAACATTATATTTTTAGGATGGTAAAATATGTAACAGTGACTTTATTTCCTACATATTTATTTTCTGTGTTAATCTGTATATTTGTGTTTTCTTTTTAATATCTTGCATGTTATTAGCATTGTATTTCTATAACGACTGTAACATTTCAATGTTCTTGAACCCAGGACATACTTGACAACGAGATAAATCTCAATGTATCCTTCCTGGAAAAATACTTTATAAATAAATAAACAAAATAAATGTGTTGTGCTGAGCACTCACTAAGCAATTAAACATGTATGAACAATTACATAAATATTGTTAATATACCAAGTAGTCGGCGGATGATTTTTATCTGTTATTTAGGACTCATTTTGCAACTTTATCAACTCCATGCTAGATTTCGTACCAAACTGGCTTCCTCTTTTTTTCCTTATGCAGATCCCATTCGACATGCTCTGAATATCAGCAATCCTGGATTCATTAGATGGGACAGAGTGTTTATTAATAAACTATATAAGCTAATGCATCCATATGGAAAATTATGATGATGAGCTTAAAGGAACACACTAATCAAAAATCCCCCCCGTTTTTTTACATTAAACTATACCTATTCTCTCACTAACTAGGTAGGGATTTTTTTTTTATATACTGTAATACTTACCCTAAAATCCACTTGTTTCCAACGGCGTCTTTTTTTTTTTATATACTCACCTCCCTCCTCTTCCGCTCCTGTCCTTCTAAATCTTTCACTTGGCTAATGGTTTACGTGAGAAGCGCGCATGCGCGCCTCTCACGTAAGCCAGCCAATCAGCAGGCTTCCTCCCAGCTCCATCTTCTTTGATTAGTGTTGCGCGCAAGAAGATGCGCGCAACACTAATCCTCAGCCGCAGCCGCCACCTACTGCGGCGAGTTGGAGACGTCATCGCGCTGAAAGCGCGATGACGTCTCCTACTCAGCAATAGTCAGCAGAAGCAGGAAATATGATTCCCGCTCTGCTGACTGACAGCTGGGAGGGCGAAGTAAAGTCCTCCGCGTCTCTCAGCTGTTTTCAGCTGTTTCAGCCGATCGGCTGAGCGAAGGGAGGGGGGACAGACAAGGGCATGCTGAGGGCATCACGACCACCTAAAAAAGCTTAGGTGGTCATGTTGCCTAGAGTATCCGTTTAAGAGCACAATACAGACTTTTTTTCTTCATACTTAAATACTGTTAATTGTGACAAGTCAGCTTCGGCATTCCTTGTACAAGATCGTGTAGCATTTTCATTAGAATTCAGTGTTTGCAGACTTTACACATTTGAGTCTTTACATACTAGAGTTTTCATTTGGTTTTTTTTTCTGTTTAAATAAGAATAATATTATGTTATCATGTTTGTTTTCTAAGCAAAGGAAAGTACAATGGTGGGATATTTTTTAGTGACTGGTGGTTAAGATGAATCAATTATCAAAACCATATAGGTCCCGGCATCCCAGGCCTTAAGGCACACAACAGTCGATGCTTACCACGGGGCAAGTCTTCTGACCTCAGTAAAATATATTTAACCACATCCGAAGAGGTCTTCTAAAAACATACAGCAACATAAGATATGTTAACTGATGCCCTTACAATTAGCTTATCAATATTATTGCATAGTAGACATTTGGGTCCTGGTTCCAGTGGGGCCATATTTTTTTAGTCTTTTGTTTATAGTGTATTATATATATTGGCAATCTTTCCAGTGAGGCCATTCATATGAACGAGTGAGCCATTAACTCTAACCGCTTGACCGGTTCATTTTAACCGCTCCTTCTTTTCCAGGTCGAGCTGCAAATCATGTTGGTCGTTTGGCTTGGCTGGCATTTAAGTTTAAACATCCTATACCAAATCTAGAAAGAACAAATATAGAGGGAGCCAGTGGATAATCAGTAGTTCACTTCCACACTGAAGTTTAAGGAGCTATCCACTGGCTCCTCTCACAGTATAACGAAGGATGAGGAGATGGAGAAGTTCTCTGGTGTTCTTCCAGACTGCTTCCTTAACCACTTAGCTGCTAAGGACATGCTCAGTACATCCAGCCAAGTCGTTCACCTGTGCTATGGACGCGCTGAGCGTGTCCTAGCACAGGAGGCAGCGATTGCCCGGTAATCTGGCCGATCGCTGCGGCCCCCGGTGCGGGCTGACATCTTGAATGTCAGCCCAGCCTCCGGGACCCAGGCAGGCATGATAGACGTCATCACGCGAGCCAGTGCGGGGAAGGTGCCTGAAGGGGAGGTTATTTGGACCTCTCTCCCTCCCCATCAAAAAAAGGCAGGCACCGCTTTGAAGGGCACAGCCTGCCCTTCCAAGCGGTGCCTGCCTTTAACCCCTTGGGGGCTGGATTGTGATTCGGCACCAACAGTCGCTGGATCGCGGTCCCCTCCCGGAGCTGGCTGACATCTTGGATGTCGGCCAAGCTTCTGGGACCTCTCCCTGACAACTGGCATCATTGCGCATAGCGCTATGAAGTCAGCTCGGGAGTTAACCCCTAGCTAGTTAACCCCTAGCTGCCACCTATGGTGGGGATAGGGGGTTCAAATGAACTCCCGATCTGTGACAGCTAGGGGTTAATGTTTGGTATTGTTGGAACGGCCAGAGCATGACGTTTCCAATGATACCAAACATGACTGTTAAATGTAAACAAAAAGTGTAAAAATAAAAATATAAAGTGTGTTTTGGTTTTATTAATGCAGCAATATTGTTCCCATTTCAATTATAATGTGAACAATGATGCTGCACTAACTATTTTTTCTATGGGGGCGTTGGTTAAAAATCACGTAATTTTCCCCCCAAAAATGTAACGAGTCCCCATTTCTAATTTGTTTAACAAGCGCACCCCATAGAAAATATAACCTCAAATGCTCGCATGATAAAATGAGAAAAAAAACACTTTACACGCTGTAGATTTTTGAAAATAAAATTTTCATTTAATCTTTGTTATAATATTCAGGCAGGACAAGACGTATACATATAATAATGAAATATTATGAATCTGCCTAGTCTGCCGGAAAGAACGATATATAATATGTCTGGGTTGTATAATAAAAATGTGACTTCAAATCGTGTTTAAACAGGATGAGCAAAAGCGGTAAAAATGAGCTCCGCACACAGCGGTGAAATGGCTCAGCAGTGAAAGGGTTAAAGAGCAATCCTGTGACATAGCTTTCAAAGCTTATGCACCTCTCCATGAAGCCCTATATACTCCAGACGAGAATACCAGCTTTGTTACAGTGGCTCATAACAACTGTGAGGCTAAAAATACCAACGTGGTCAGATCGTTAGTTACTCCCTTTTGTAACTATGTCCAGAAGGTAGGTGCTCAGTAGATCCCTGGAGGTACCAGTTCCAATGGACAGCTACAAGTAAAGAATGGGACCCAGCACACCAAGCTTAACAAGCTTGAGGAAGCTGAGACGCCACCAGAAGTTGAGACGTTGCACCCCAAATAAAGTGCCTTCTTGGATGACTTTGTGTGCTGGGTCCCATTCTTTGGTTGTTATTCAGCCACAATGACTTAATGGCTCACCAGGGACTTTAGCATTTGCAGCAAAAAAGCTGTTTTTAGTTATCAGGCCATAACGGTTATGAGTCCATGTAATAAAGTGGCTGACTCTCAGCTGTGCTGGTATTAGAAAGACAGCTTGCTCAGCAGATTAGAATTTGTGGCTCGCTATTGGCATCCGAGCTGGAATAGGGACCTCAGGGTTAGAAATGCTTTAGGGCCCTATTACATTCTTTGCGCAAACGTTAACGCGTGCGCAAAAACGCATTAACGTGAAGGGCAAAACCCTTTGCGCTGAACGTCATATTACAATGTCCGCGCGAAAAATGCGCGTTAACGTCTACTGCGCGTTAACGTCTACTGCGGGTGAACCTGTGCAAACCCTTTGCGAGCATAATGTACTGCGCGCATCCTATACTTAACATTGTGAGCGCAAATGCGTTTGTGCACTGGTACGCAGATGGTATTACAATCCATGCGCAAAATTTAACGCACGGCGTTTGCGCGCATAATTTTTAACATCTTTTAAAAGCTGGTGGTAGCGGCAAATCTGAACGTCCTGGCCGAACCCAAATACACCAGCCAAAAAAAAAAATACAGCACAGTATAGTTACACATTCTACACATACCCAAACAATAAAATGGAGAAACGCAACGTTAATGCGCGCGTCTTTTTTTGCGTGTCTTTTTTACGCGCGTTATTTTTTGACGGATGAAAAAATGTTCGAGGATTGTATTACCAGCGTTAATTTACACGCGTTAACGTTTAACGCTTTGCGCAAAAATTCACGCGTTGCGCGAGCTTTTTTTGCGTGAAGAATGTAATAGGGCCCCTAGTGTTTTGTTTAGTGTTATATACCTGATTGGTGTTGGAAAGAGGTTGTAGGCTTGGGCTAGATCGACATCAATTCCTAGTTTAAAGTCAATCCTGAACCTTGAATGTCACAACTATTGGTGCTGTAATTGTAATCCTAATTGTAACTTTGACTACCCTTGCATGACATTGCTGAGCAGACGTCTTAGGATGCTGCATATTCTTCATTACAAGGGATGAACTATCTCGTCTGCACGGGCAAATAGACAACCAATCCATAACCCTGCTTTGTGTCACCTGTAGGATGTATTATGCTATGTCCAATTCTTTTTAATCAGGTATAGAATACTGTATCAACATCGAGTTTTATTATTGGAAAAAAAAGTATATATTATTTATTTACCTATTCTAATGTTATTCTACATTTTAATTATAACACTGGAATTTTAATTGGATTCATTTAATAGCATTTTTTTTTAAATCTTTTTTTCAAGCACAGATATCAATGAATGCATAGTAAGTAATGGTATACGTTTCTAAAGAGCTACATATCTTTGTAATTTTTCTGAGCATCTGTTGTGAAAACTGTATTTAATCAAGAGTATAATGCAAATTTACATAGATAAATCCTTATCTAAAAATAGGATATACCATGTTGGTTTAAGCGATTACCTTCTTGAAATGTCTTTTTTGTGCATTTTTTATTTCAAAAATCTGAAAATAAATACAGTGTAAATTGCCTTTGACATTTAAATTAAGTGAAATTCCACAAGGATTACAGTATATTGTGCTGTAGGTAAATTAGTTTCTTTGCCGTAGACATTACTTGGGAATTCATTTGTTTCCAACATTCACGATGAAGATAGTATTCTGTGCGCCTGCTATTATTAAACAAATTATCTTTTCTTCCCCAAAGAGTTTAAAATGTTTTGTATATTTCACCTAAAAAAAAAAATTAAAAAAGAAAAAACATTTTCACATTTTTAAAGAAAGCCTTGTTAGAAAACTATCATATTTTGCGGTGTAATAATTTTTATTTGTGCATTACATCACAAAACTAAACTGTTCCTTTAGGAGGTTCTGAGATTTATTTTCAGTTTTCAGTTCAATCTAAGGTTGCCATTTCCCACTTGAACATACAGAAAGTGACTTGGTAACATGTGGCCTGTTTCCTAATTTTAACACATCTTTTGTGCGTCGATCTATAGCATGAAACTAACTTTATGTTTTTGCTTTTATTATCTTTTTACATATATTAAAAATAAATTATTAATTTCTATTAAAGTGGCACTCCATAAAAAATGACCACCTCCAATTTTGCCCTTAATTCATTCGGCAGATACTGCTGACAGCACCTGTCAGATTATTTTTTTTTGTTTGTATTTTTTATCCCTTTGTCACACTGTTCCTCCACTTCTGCTCAAGGGCTTTCAAAAAGCGGACGTCCCTGCAGCTTTTTCGTGCAATTTGCGTACCTACACAACTCTCGTTGCATTGGATACACAAACTGCACATCACTCGGGCCTGTGTAATATTGTACACACGTTCCATAGAGCCTGTGCTGAGAACAATGGATTACAGCTGCATGCACAAGCTCAGAACCAATCCATCAGCTGCCTTCTCGAGAGGATGAGGTCAGCACGCAGAGCATGCTGACATCATCAGTGTCTGATCTGTTTATCAGAAGCCACGAAATTCTGGTGACGTGTGTGTGTGTGTGCGGAAGTAACTCCTCCACGTCACACAGCATTTTCTACTATATGGGACAGGAGGAGGATGAGGAGGGGGGAACTGTGGCACTCCACACAGCCTGACCACTTTAAAAAAGCTAAAGTGGGCAGGGTGTGAAGTGAGTCCTTTTACAATTATTACTTTCAATCAAAAGTATTTCTGTTTTGTGTAGAATAACATTATTGTGGTTCCTGGCTCTTTAGTAAACTCCTGTTATTGATGTGTGATCGCTGACACAACTGCTAGGCCGTGAACAAAGGGTGTGGTGGATATGCCCCCTGCTGGGCCACATTGTTTGGGCCTAGGTATTATTGGGGTCATTCTGTCTCCGTATGCTTATTTTTCTTATTTAAATGTACTTGTACAAGTGTCTGCAATCATACATCAATAACTGGAGATTTCTAACAAGTCAGGATCCACAATAATAGACATAGGGGATTAGCCCACCTTGCTTGGTTGAGGACTTATTGATGGACATGTCAGTTCTCTTTGACATGTCCAATCTCTTATGATTTCTGCTAGACCAGATTACAATTATTCTCTCCTGGATCAGAGTTGTTGTACCATATACTGTGACAAATTCATCTACATGAGAGATCTTTTCCCTTCAAGGATGACTGCCCCAAGATTCATGGTCATTGAGGAAGTCTAAAACATGTTGGGTCATATTACGACGTTAACGTTAAAATGGGGACTTTGGTGCAGTAATTAGTGCAAGGACTTTGTATTACCTTACTTATCCTAATGCTAATTACAGTGTGGGCTCCCCATGTTAAGTATAGAGTGCACAAAGTAGCACTAGCATCGCAAGGTGGGGGCGGGGGGTGCAGCCCACACCAGGTGACACCCACCCTTAGGGTGACGCCATCACCAAGACTTTGATTTTTGAACCGGCCGGTTCACCCTAAGGGCGGGTGTCTCACCCTGCGATGCAGTGTTCGGCTCCCTGCGAGCGTCCGAAGCTATGGAGATTTGGCGCTCGCCTGGGGGAACCACGTCACCAGCCGAGTTCTCGCGAGATTGCGGCTGGTCATGTGGCTCCCCCAGGCGAGCGCCCAAGCTCCATGCTGCCGGACGCTCAGAGGGAGCAGAACACGCGGCGGCGGCGGCAGGAGGTGAGCTGGGGCCTGGGGGCAGTATATCTATGAGAGCTGCTGGGGCAATTTCCATGAGAGCTGCTGGGGCATATCCATGAGAGCTGCTGGGGCATATCCATGAAAGCTCCTGGGGCATATCCATGAGAGCTCCTGGGGCATATCCATGAGAGCTCCTGGGGCATATCCATGAGAGCTGGGGCATATCCATGTGAGCTGGGGCAGTATCCATGTGTGCTGGGGGCATATCCATGAGAGCTGCTGGGGCATATCCATGAGAGCTGCTGGGGGCATATCCATGAGAGCTGGGGCAATATATCCATATGTGAGCTGGTCTGGGGCAATATATCCATGTGTGAGCTGGTCTGGGGCAATATATCATGTGTGAGCTGGTCTGGGGCAATATATCCATGTGTGAGCTTGTCTAGGGTAAAATATCCATGTGTGAGCTGGTCTGGGGGCAATATATCCATGTGTGAGCTGGTCTGGGGGCAATATATCCATGTGTGAGCTGGTCTGGGGGCAATATATCCATGTGTGAGCTGGTCTGGGGCAATATACCCATATGTGAGCTGGGGCAATATATCCATATGTGAGCTGGGGCAATATATATCCATAGGTGAGCTGCTGGGGGCAATATATAATTGTGAGCAGGGGCAATATATCCATATGTGAGCTGGGGGCAATATATATCCATGGGTGAGCTGCTGGGGGCAATATATCCAGAGCTGCTGGGGGCAATATATATCCATGTGTGCTTTCAGTTTCACTGCCTTCGAATAGGCACCGTACTTGCTGGCAGTTGGCAACAATTTGTGTGAGCATATGAGAGAGCTACACAGCAATAAACCTTACAGTAATGTGCGCTGTGCATGAGCATTCAATGTTATATGGAAGTACTGATTTATGAGTAAGAGTAGTTAAAAAAAATCCGTAAAACTGGTGGGGGGGTGAAACCATAAGTTACCGCACCGGGTGACACCAACCCTAGTGACGCCACTGCAAAGTAGTGTAAACAAACAGGTTTAGCATTAGGAAGGTAATATGGGGGCATGCGCTAAAGTCACTTAACTTAGTGTTAGCGCTTGGATGTGTAAGTAGCATCAACATTCTAATCTAGCCCGTTATCTCTACATGGTTTTACTTATTTAGGCATTTTTGATGAAAGCCTTGGGGAAGAAAGAAGTCAAGTAAAATAATCTAAAGACAAAGTTGTTGTAGATGGGAGACGGGTGGCAAAAACGAAAAAACAAAAGCGGTTTTGCAAATAGGCCATTAGGTGGGGTATAAGGGACAATGGACCTCAGTGTTCACAGTACTATTACCATGTTATCTCTTCCTAAATAAGTATAATCAGTACATCGATATTCACCACTCACTAGACTTTTCTGCTAAACATCTTAAAAAGGTTTGGTTAATTCATACTTTTATAATCCAGTTTAGCAAACATTTTATCAATTTAGAAAAGCATGGTGACATTTCTTAGATAAATACTAACATGAATGAAATTAAAAGGACATCTCAAAGACGACTAATGACTTGAACCCCTTCACTACCAAGATTGAATTAACTCAATCTTGGGGCATTAGCACATACTTTTTAAGATTGAATAAAATCGATATTGTCTTATTCTGGAACAATGCAAACGATAATCTTTTGCCTATGGGCTCCAGATTGTGCCCCTAAAGTTCTAGCACATCGGCCATTACAGTTGATATGCTGGAACAGTTTGCACAGGATTCCTAGCTGAATTGTAACTGCAGTAGCACCTTTTGCCCAGCAGATTGTGCCATTTGCCTGTGCATACAGTATGGAAATGTGCTGCAAGAATACTACAGTTACTACAGTACATTTATACTGCATGGGTAATCTGCTAGTGAAGGGATTAATAATCTAATCCATTTTTCCATTTCTTACTACTTTTATAAGATAAAGTCACCGTGGGTCATATAGGTCTCAATTTTTGAAGGAACGCTCTACTCACACTTACACTTTAGTGTTTTAAATTGGCCAGAATGTGTAATGTCCCCCTGCCACACCACCACCACCACCACTGCCTGCAACCCCGATCTGGCAGAAAAGCTGGGTGAAGTGAAGAATTTTCCTACACTCCATTCAGTGTCATCAGCAGCCAGGATTTAGAATTTCCTGGCTTTTGGTCACTAGTGACATCAGAATACAGAGTGCGTGCTAACATCACTCTCTAAGAAGGTAGAGGGTAATCCTACAACGAATTAAAATTATTTAGAGGTGCATGTTAAATGAACAAATAGTATTTGAATCAATTCACGCACATCAAAAAACAAGATCGTTATCACCGTTCCATGGATGCCTAGGACCTGGGGTATGATTTCCTCCACAGCCGGTGCACTTCAGGAACAAACAGCCAAGACCAAAGTTTCTCCAGTCAAAGGATTTTATTAATAAAAATAAAGCTAAGACTGCTCACGCTCGACGCGTTTCTTCAAAAGACTTCATCAGGAGCAATATGTGCAGTCATAAGTACATCACCATTTTATAATCACATTCATTAACATAATTGGTCAATTAAACCCCAAACAGCCCTCCCTTATTCATCACAATCATGTCAGCCTCGTTCCCGTGGTGTTTTCTCCCTCCACCGAAAACATGGCGCTCGGGATCCCACTTCCTCCACAGCGTCTGCCCGCCTATTTCCTTGATGACGTATTTCTCATGTGACGCCTTTAATTTAACAGCGCATCTATGTCACAGCATTTTTCTCTAGAAGACCCGGCGTGTATTTTCTTCGTAGTCTTCTTTCGCTTGCACAGGCGTCCATGTTTTCATACCAGACTGGGAAGACTGAATAGTCATCTTTTATTCCATTTTCCTCTCTCAGACAGGTCGCTATCAGAGGAGGTATCAGAGAGAGAGTGTGTGTTTTTTTCTTTGCTGACATCACTCTCTCTCTGATACCTTCTCTGATAGCGACCTGTCTGAGAGAGGCAGCAATAGATCGGATATGCGCATACACGCGCAGCTCCAATCCTGTGTTCTGCGCAGGCACTATGGAACTTGAGTACATAAAGTGTGCAAGTCCGCAATGGTGCGCAATTTGCGCTTCCTACGATACGCAGATTTTAACCTCAAGGCGGTATTCTCGAGTGTTAAATTTCAGTGCTGAAAACGGTAACCCCGAGCCACACTCGGGCTGGTACATACCTGTCCCTGCGTTCCCTCGATGTCCTCCCTCAGTCACCTCTGTCCAATCGCAGCGTCCTGCTTCCGGGTTCTGACCCCATGAGCTGATGATAAGGAGCAGTGCGATGTGAGGGACAAATGGTGAGTAAAATCAGCCGAAATAAAAAATAATTGGGCAGAGCTGTCAGCAGCATCTGCCCAATTATTAAAGGGCAAAAAAAGGAACTCTATTTTCATTAGAGTATCCCTTTACGGTAAATGTGGAATCCTTCACAGTTCCGGATCTGGGTGGATGGATAGATCTTAAAATGTCCCAAAAACCACATTTATTATTATTTTTCGTCATTTATATTATAGTCTTCACACAATTGTTTGCGCGCGCGCAAAATCGCATTAATGCGAGGGGCGAAACCCTTTGCGCTGAACGTCATTTTACAATCTCAGCGCAACAGACGCGCTCATACGTCTACTGTGGGTGAACCTGCGCGAACTTACTGTACTTCTCGCACCCTATAACATTGTGAGCGCAAATGCGTTGGTGCGCTGGTACGCGGATGGTATTACAATCTATGGGCAGTTTGTAACGCACAGCCTTTGCGCGCATAATTTTAGCAACTCCTAAAAGCTGGTGTTAATGGTAAATTCTATCAACCTGGCCTAAACCAAATACACCAGCCCAAAAAAGAATGGAGCAAAGTATAGTCTTACATTCTACTCATACCAAACCAATAAAATGGAGAAGTTGTGTGTGCATTTATTATTGCTGCAGCATATATGTGCAGATTGACTTTGACAGGCTCAAAAACTTAATGTGAGACAATTGTGGTTCTTAATTCTGATTGGCTGAATCGCGTGAAAAAAAACAGTCCGCACACTGATTTCTGGGCGCAACGTTGCTGCGCGCGTGTTTTTGCACATCCGATTTACGCACATTATTGCTCGATGGATGAAAAAATGTGCGAGGATTGTAATTCCAGCGTTGATTTACGCTCGTTAATGTTTAACACGTCGCTCAAAAATTCACGCGTTGCGCATGCGTTTTTGCGTGAAGAATGTAATAGGGCCCATAGTGTCAACAGTTTCCACAGCGCTTTACAATAACCAAAGGGAACGAGATAAACGGATATTTGATGGAAACAAGAGGTGTAGAGGGCCCTGCTCATAGGAGTTTACAATCTAGAGGGATTAGGGTTGAGGAAGACAAGAGGACTTTTACTAGATACAGTAGCAGGATCATTGGTGCCAGTGGTTCTAGAATGGTGGGGCCATAGAAGCAGCTTCAATCAAAAGTGGATGAGCAGAGGGATGAGTTGCATCAGTGATGTGGCATTTGATGCACTTTAGATATTGATGTTAGATGATTTGAGTGTTTATGTACTTTCCCATGAATAGTATTCACTGAATGGCCATTATTAGTAGATATTGAAGTATTTTTATATTCTGGGCAGGGATGCTGCATCGCTTACAGTCTCTTTTCAGTGGTATTTATACCTGCAGGCTGCACAACGTTTCAGCGGATGTGAATGCGTGTGACAATGCCAACAACAAATTTGGTTTTGATACCATGTGTAATACACAGCAGGGACTTGTACATCGTACGGAGGATTCTCAGAAGCATGCTTCAAGTGAATCCCTGGAGAACATCACCGTTTTGACAGTTGACAGATATAAAATTGTCTTGATTGGAAACTCGACTGTTTTGAAGCTACATTTCCAACTCTTTTGTCAGTTTGCCAAATCGTATCCCTGTTTATTGAAAAAAATAACAGTTCATTCCCTGAGAAATAGGATAATTACATAAGCCAGCTTGTATTATTATGTTTTGTGATAGACTTTGAATCTGTAAATCGCTAGATGTCTTTTTAGGGCTACAGCCAAAGCGCAACATATGGCAACAAGCATTCTAAAACTTGGTGTTTTCTAATAAGGAAGCACAGCTCACTCATCTGCTCTGCCAGAGCTCCATGGTGCGTGTTGCAAAATGTATTATGAACTCAAAGCCGAAAACAAAGGTTTGGAGGAATATTCAAATTATTTTCTCGCTGCTGAGGATTATTATTTTTTTTTTGTAAAGGAAGTTATCCATTCATAATGAAGTTCAGCCAGCGTTCACATCTTGCTTATTTGTGGCTTCGATTCACAATGCGGCAGGATAAATGAAGTGTGTGAAATTCAGATGTATGCATGACTTATTACAGTTACTTTTAAAACTGTGGAGGTGAGACAGAAGGTCTGCAATGTGCAGCATGATTTGGGGCTGTTTTATTTGAAATTGCAGGCTAACACTGAGCCAGTTACTTCAGCGATTGACATGATATAATTATTATTGATGCAACGCAAGTTAGGACTCTCAAAATAGTAAAACGCTTTTAATACATAATTAATTACACATTTGGCTCCATTATTAAACATCTGAATATCTTGGCACCTAACTAGGACAGGATGATATGGAGAAAAAGAACATATAAATCATACGTATCTTCAATTACGGGATCACTGAGAACTGGGTTTGACTTATCTACGTGTACCGAATGTAGGGCATGGTTATCTTTTTTGTGCCGTGTTTGAATCAGGAAGCCCAACAAAGTTTTCTGTTTATAGTATAACAATATGTAGTGAGAAACGGACACATTCTCCCCGGCCTCCCAAAAATATATATAATCTTGGATGGTGCTGTCAAGTAGGGATGGGCTGGCGGTTCGATCCGAACATGAGTTCGAATCGAACATTGCCCCGTTCGGCAAACATCTAACATTTCCACGTGTTTGCCGTGTGTTCGCCCATAATGGACCACAATGCACTTTTCCACTGGCCTGAAGCTCGTAATTGGCTACAGCCTTGCACCTGACCACAGGTCAGGTGCAAGACAGGTGCAAGACTATGCCAATTAGGGCTCAGAGTCCTGATTGGGCAAATTTAGCCCAATCATGGGCTCACAGAGCTAAGTCCCGCAGCACACTATATAAGGCTTCCCCGCAGCCCCAGCACGTGTTTTTTTTGCAGTAGTGAGAGGAGATTGTTCTTTCAGTGTGTCTCACAGACGTCTATCAGATTTCTGTGAATTGTAATCTGTGTCTTCTCAATGCCAGCTATTGGCGGTCTCACTTTCTTCTAGCAGATAATTATCTAGGTATTGTAATCTGTGTCTTCTCACTGCCAGCTATTGGGGTCTCACAGACTTCTAGAAGATATCTGTGAATTGTAATCTGTGTCTTCTCACTGCCAGCTGCTGCCAGACTATCAGGCTGTATCACTGACGTATAGCATTGTTCTGGAAAATCTGTATATATTTAATCTACAGTTGTGTTCAAAATTATTCAACCCCCAATGCTGTAAAGGGTTTTAGGGAATTTAGTGTACCTTTGTAATTGTATTCAGAATGAAATTGTCACGGATCCCTCTGATTACCAAAATAGTGGTCCCTTTACGCAGACCGCTCTCTACCCTTCCGATCCTTGAATGGTCGGCAAAACTAGAAAGACAATTAACCAGACAATAGATAAACAAGGGGTAACACCAGACAGAGGTACAGAATAGAGTATTGTCACGAATCCTTCTGACTACCAAGATAGTGATCTCTTTATGTAGCTCGCTCTCTACTCTTCCGATCCTTGAATGGTCGGCAAAGCTATATAGACAATTTAGCAGGTAACAGATAAAGAAAGGGAAACACCAGACAGAGGTACAGACCAGAGTACAAGTCCTCCCTAGGACCTTAGTATTAGCAGAGGTAATCTGATGTGTGCTTAGGGTGCCACATAGACTGACCTCGGTACCAACGTTAAGGGCAGAACCAAGAGCAGAGTAAATGCCAATACCAGGGGTTATACACAGAAGGGTTCGTTTGCAAATGCCAGGGGTCATACACAGGAGGGTTCGTTTGCCAATGCCAAGGGTCATACACAGGAGGGTTCGTTTGCCAATGCCAAGGGTCATACACAGGAGGGTTCGTTTGCCAATGCCAAGGGTCATACACAGGAAGGTTCGTTTGCCAATGCCAAGGGTTATACACAGGTAATAGCCAAAAAACCACAAGAGCTCTGCGGGAAGTGAATACCACGTCAGGGCACCGGTATAGTAGTGAGACTGGGTTTTAAACCCGGCGGGTCCGCGTCATAACGCCAGGCCCCGCCCCTCGGTGTCCCACGTGAGCGCACCCGGAAGCGTTTACATTCGGTGCCTGGCCAGCGAGCAGCGAGGAAGCTGCTGCCAGGCGCCCCATCCCCTGACCCACCGTGACAGAACCCCCCCCTCCAGGGGCGGCCACAGGACGACCCCCAGGGGCACGGGGGTGCGCCAAATAGAAGGCCTTCACTAGCCTAGGAGCATGGACTTCCGCAGCCGGTATCCAAGAACGATCCTCCGGACCGTAACCCACCCAATCGACCAAGTACTGCAAGGACCCCTAGACATCCTGGCACCCAGAATGGCCTTAACCTCGAACTCCTCCTCGCCCTCCACAGAGACAGGAGGCGGCGGAGCATGGACCTTGGTGTACCGGTTACATAACAACGGCTTCAAAAGGTTTACATGGAACACATTGTGTATCTTAAAATGGGGGGGTAACGCCAAAGCATAGGAGACAGGGTTGAGTCGCCGCAGAATCTTATAGGGGCCGATATACCTAGGAGCCAACTTCATGGAAGGCACTAAGAGCTTGATGTTACGTGAAGAAAGCCAAACCCTGTCCCCAACTTGATACACGGGTGCCTGCCTCCTGTGTCTGTCGGCCTTAGTTTTCTGGATGGCACTACTCTCCTCCAGTGCCCGTCTCACTCTCCCCCAAGTCTCTTTCAATGATGCCAGTTGCTCATCCAAAGCAGGAATCGTGGTATCAGGAAACGTAGCGGGGAGCACGGGAGGATCAAAACCATAAACAGCGAAGAAAGGAGAATGTCCTGTGGATTCACTCACTGCGCTGTTCAAAGCATATTCTGCCCATGGTAGCAGGTCTGACCAGTTATCTTGTTGTTCTGAGATAAAGCACCTGAGATATTTCTCTATATTTTGGTTTGCTCGTTCTGCTGCTCCGTTGGTCTGGGGGTGATAAGCCGAAGAGAAAGAGAGGTCTATCCCCACGTTCTTACAAAACCCTCTCCAGAATCTGGAGATGAATTGGGTCCCCCTATCAGAGACAATCTCCAGAGGGACACCGTGTATGCGGACCACGTTGGAAATGAAACTGGGCACCAGTTCAGCTGCCGAAGGTAGTTTCCGAAGAGGAACATAGTGGCCCATCTTGGAAAATCGATCTATGATCGTAAGTATCACTGTATTCCCTCTTGACTCAGGTAAATCTACTATAAAATCCATGGCTATATGTGACCAGGGTCGTTCGGGGATCGGCAAAGGCTGGAGTAAGCCAATGGGTGCTGTTTTGGGACTTTTCTGCCTTGTGCACACCTCGCACACGGCAATGTAATCTTTGACATCTCGGCGCAACGTGGGCCACCAGAGGAGTTTACTGATACTAGGCACAGTCTTGGTGATACCCATATGCCCAGAAGTTTTATTATCATGATAGATGTTAAGTATTTCCTCTCTTTCGTTCTCAGGTACAAAGAGTTTCGCAGGAGGTTTTCCCCCAGGAGCTGCACCCTGGACGGTCTGCAACCTTTTCATTAGAGGAGACGAGACACTAATCGTGGTAGCGGCTATAATCCTTTCCTGGGGTACAATGGGATGCCGATCTTGGATATTATGTTCATAAGACTCATACTGTCTCGACAATGCGTCTGCTTTAATGTTTCTGGACCCAGGTCTATAGGTAAGCACGAAATTAAAACTTGAAAGAAACAATGACCATCTCGCTTGTCTGGAATTTAAACGTTTAGCATCTCCAATGTACGTGAGATTCTTATGATCGGTTATGATAACGATGGGGTCCTTAGACCCCTCTAATAAGTATCTCCATTCGGCCAAGGCCGCGATGACTGCTAACAACTCTCTATTTCCAATGTCATAGTTCTTCTCTGCCGGGGACAATTTCCGAGAATAGAAGCCGCATGGATGCAAGGGTTTGTCAGGAGCCTCCCTTTGGGACAAGACTGCACCAAGACCTAGTTCGGAGGCGTCAACTTCTACTTGGAAAGGCAGAGCCGGATCTGGATGTCGGAGAACAGGGGCAGTAGTGAATGCTTGCTTTAGTGCCTCAAAGGCTTGAGTGGCTTGAGGTGTCCATTTCTGATTTCCCACCCCTTTCTTTGTCATAGCCGTGAGGGGAGCCACCAAGGCCGAAAAATCTTTAATGAACCTTCGATAATAGTTCGTAAACCCCAGAAACCTCTGAATGGCTTTAAGCCCTTGGGGTAGAGGCCAGTCAAGAATAGCTGAGAGCTTCTTAGGATCCATTTGAAAACCCTCAGGGGTTATTATATAACCAAGGAATTGCACAGTTACTATGTCGAATAGACATTTTTCTAGCTTACAATACAATCCAGCCTTCAATAGTTTTTTCAATACTTGTTTCACGTGGACATGATGAGTGTCCACATCAGGAGAGTATATCAGGATGTCATCCAGATATACTATGACGAATTCTTGCAGAAATTCCCTTAGAGTGTCGTTTATAAGGTCCTGAAAAACGGCTGGCGCATTACACAACCCAAAAGGCATCACCAGGTATTCATAATGCCCGCTACGTGTATTAAAAGCCGTTTTCCATTCATCTCCCTTTTTAACCCTAACCAGGTTGTACGCTCCGCGTAAATCAAGCTTCGTATAGACACGGGCCCCTTTTAATCGGTCGAACAATTCTGTTATGAGAGGTATGGGATATGCATTTCTTATAGTTATCCTATTCAAACCTCTATAATCGATGCAAGGTCGCAGATCTCCCTCTTCTTGGAAACAAAAAAGAAACCTGCTCCTGCTGGAGAGGAGGACCGTCTAATGAATCCTCGTTCCAGATTCTCCCTTATGTATTCCTCCATAATGTCGTTCTCTCTTTGTGATAAAGGGTATACGTGACCCCTAGGAGGCATCGTACCGGGGAGTAAATCAATAGCACAGTCATATGGACGATGTGGTGGTAGGACCTCAGTCCTGGCTTTAGAGAACACCTCCTTTAATGCCAGGTAACATTCAGGGACCTCCGTGGACAAAGGAGGGGCTGTGGCAATATTGAGGCTACCAATCACATTGACTCTGCCTAGGCACTTAGACTGACAACTCTGACCCCAACATTTTATGTCTCTCTGGACCCAATCGACAACTGGGTTGTGCTCTGCCAACCATGGAAACCCAAGAACGACAGGACATGAGGGTGATTCAATAATTTGAAATCTTATTGTTTCCTGGTGCAAAATTCCTGTTTTCATACATACATCGACAGTGTCGTGAGTGATATGTGGGCATGACAGGGGTTTACCATCTATGGCCTCCACCATTAGAGGTTTTTCCTTCAGAACCAGAGGTAAGAGGTTTTTGGCAGCAAAATTCTTATCCATAAAATTGCCTGAGGCCCCAGAGTCTAAGAACGCCTCAGTCTTGAGGTGAACCCCCTCCCAGGTTAGGGAGATCGGTAACAGAATCCTGGATTTTTTTTTTTCATTATCCACAAAGGAGGCATACAGAGAACCGATAACCTGGGTATTTGCTGTTCTGAGACCTAATTTGCTATATTCAGCCCTGCTAACCCTGGGTCTCTGAGGACATTGAAGGCGGAAGTGATCTGCCCCTGCACAATAGAAGCAGAGCCCCTTTTCTCTTCTGTGCGCTCTTTCTGCTTCTGAAATACCTGTTTTCCCTATTTGCATGGGTTCAACGACTGGCAAATCTGTTTTCACATTCTCCGAGTTACCTGACGTACTGGTGTGTCTGGGTAATGAGGGTAAAGGAGGCAAGACCCTTCTGGGTCTATCTCTGGGGTGTCTCCTTTCCCTGATTTGATCGTCCATGGCTATACAGAAATCTATCAGGTGGTCTAGATTTTCTGGTAATTTTAAGGGAGCCAGCTCAAACATAAAAGCCTCGTTCAAACCTTCGGTAAAGGCTAAGGTTAAAACGTCGTTCGGCCAAAGCACCTCAGATGTCAAAGTCTTAAACTCTATGGCATAGTCGGCGACCCTCTTATTACCTTGTTTGATGTGAAACAAGGACCTACCCGCATTGGTAGCCCTTCTAGAGGGATCAAAGGTACGTTTTAACTCAGAGGTAAAACCCTCATAGTCATAAATGATGGGTTTCTTTTTTTCCCACAACGGCGTAGCCCACAATAAAGCTTTTTCTGTTAAATGATTAATCAGATATCCTACTTTGGCTTTATCAGACATACAAGAACCTGGGTTGTTCTCAAACAAGATCTCGAGTTGAGTCAAAAAGCCCCGGCATAGGCTTGGTGTACCATCATAGCGTAGGGGTGCCTTCATACTAAGCCTATGTCCTTCAGGGGGACGGAACTGACCCTAGGTAATACTGGATCTGGAGGGTTTGTGGTACCTGTATTGGACAATTTAACAGGGTTTGCAGAGCGAGAGAAATCTGGTCCATCCTATGGTCCTGTTCCTCTTGTCTGGCTGCGATACGTGCCAGCTGGTTAGAGAGGTCTGCGGGATCCATTGGCCCTGACGTAATGTCACGGATCCCTCTGATTACCAAAATAGTGGTCCCTTTACGCAGACCGCTCTCTACCCTTCCGATCCTTGAATGGTCGGCAAAACTAGAAAGACAATTAACCAGACAATAGATAAACAAGGGGTAACACCAGACAGAGGTACAGAATAGAGTATTGTCACGAATCCTTCTGACTACCAAGATAGTGATCTCTTTATGTAGCTCGCTCTCTACTCTTCCGATCCTTGAATGGTCGGCAAAGCTATATAGACAATTTAGCAGGTAACAGATAAAGAAAGGGAAACACCAGACAGAGGTACAGACCAGAGTACAAGTCCTCCTAGGACCTTAGTATTAGCAGAGGTAATCTGATGTGTGCTTAGGGTGCCACATAGACTGACCTCGGTACCAACGTTAAGGGCAGAACCAAGAGCAGAGTAAATGCCCATACCAGGGTTTAAACACAGAAGGGTTCGTTTGCAAATGCCAGGGGTCATACACAGGAGGGTTCGTTTGCCAATGCCAAGGGTCATACACAGGAGGGTTCGTTTGCCAATGCCAAGGGTCATACACAGGAGGGTTCGTTTGCCAATGCCAAGGGTCATACACAGGAAGGTTCGTTTGCCAATGCCAAGGGTTATACACAGGTAATAGCCAAAAAACCACAAGAGCTCTGCGGGAAGTGAATACCACGTCAGGGCACCGGTATAGTAGTGAGACTGGGTTTTAAACCCGGCGGGTCCGCGTCATAACGCCAGGCCCCGCCCCTCGGCGTCCCACGTGAGCGCACCCGGAAGCGTTTACATTCGGCGCCTGGCCAGCGAGCAGCGAGGAAGCTGCTGCCAGGCGCCCCATCCCCTGACCCACCGTGACAGAAATCCTACAAGGACTTTTTAAAGAACCATATGCAACTAAAATGACATCAATTGGTTTTGTAATACAGTAGTAAATGTTTCTTTTGTGAATTCTTCATTGACACAATTATTCAACCCCTTAAAGACTACCACTCTGAAGAACAGAGGTTCATTCAAGTGTTTCAATCAGGTATTGAAAACACCTGTGGATGTCACGGAGCAGCAATAAAGCATAATAAGCACCAATTAGGCAGCTTTAAAATGACTGTGATACTCAGCTCCTTCTAGACATTTACTGGTGTGGTTACAAACATGGTGAAGTCAAGAGAATGGTCCACGAAGACAAGAGAAGATGTGATTACTCTTCACAGGAAGGGCAATGGCTATAAGAAGATTGCAAAGATGTTAAACATACCAAGAGAGACCATAGGAAGCATCATTCGCAAATTCAAGGCAAAGGGCACTGTTGAAACGCTACCTGGTCATGGCAGAAAGAAGATGCTGACTTTGACTGCTGCGCGCTACCTGAAGCGTAGAGTGGAGAAAAGTCCCCGTGTGACTGCTGAGAAACTGAGAAAAGATTTGTCAGATGTGGGTACTGAAGTTTCAGCTCAGACAATACGGCGCACACTGCGTAATGAAGGCCTCTATGCCAGAACTCCCAGGTGCACCCCCTTGCTGTCTCCAAAGAATAAGAAGAGTCGACTGCAGTATGCCAAAAGTCATGTGGACAAACCACAGAAGTTTTGGGATAGTGTTCTGTGGACTGATGAAACAAAATTAGAACTGTTTGGTCCCATGGATCAACGCTATGTTTGGAGGAGGAAGAACAAGGCCTATGAAGAAAAGAGCACCTTGCCTACTGTGAAGCATGGCGGGGGGTCAATCATGCTTTGGGGCTGTTTTGCTTCTGCAGGTACAGGGAAGCTTCAGCGTTTGCAAGGTACCATGAATTCTCTTCAGTACCAGGAGATATTAGATGACAATGTGATACAGTCCGTCACAAACCGGAGGCTTGGGAGACGTTGGACCTTTCAACAGGACAATGATCCCAAGCATACCTCCAAGTCCACTAGAGCATGGTTGCAGATTAAAGGCTGGAACATTTTGGAGTGGCCATCGCAGTCACCTGACTTAAATCCGATTGAGAACCTCTGGTGGGACTTAAAGAAAGCAGTTGCAGTGCGCAAGCCTAAGAATGTGACTGAACTGGAGGCTTTTGCCCATGACGAATGGGCGAAGATACCCGTAGATCGCTGCAAGACACTTGTGTCAAGCTATGCTTCACGTTTAAAAGCTGTTATAACTGTAAAAGGATGTTGTACTAAGTACTAAGATTGAATGTCACTTGGGGGTTGAATAAAACTGATAATGATGTGAGCACAGAAAAGACATTTGTGGTTATTTCATTATAAATGTTATGTTATAATTGTCTGACCTACACGTGCCTCTTTGATTTAATTGTAAGCAAGATGACTGAATGATCAAAATCAATGTCAAACTGGCCAAAACACTCAATTTCAGTGGGGGTTGAATAATTTTGAACACAACCTGTATCTATCACTCACCATGTCAGAAAGACCAAAAAAGGACCGGTAGATGCTCCCAGACACAGATAAGAGAGCAAGCAGCCTCTGTGTCGGAAGGCTGTGCCCCTGGTCATCATGGACATGGTGCATCCTCTGCAGGGGCACGCTTGTCCTTTCTAACTGGTGCTGGCCGTCTTAAGCAGCAGCAACATACAGAGGATTTGCATGTTTGGCTAACCAGGGCATCCTCATCCTCCGAGTCCTCTGCCAGCCAGGCTTGTCCACCTCAGCTGCCAAAACATCTAATTCAGCCTCCATGTCCACAGCTACTCCTGCCGTAGTGTCACTATCATACATGGAGGAGTCAGCTGAATTGTTTGACTACAGTGACAGTGACGTGCTGCTTGAGGATGCGCAGCAACTACAGTGCTCTGTTTAAAACTCTGAGGTTGAGTAAGGGAGTATAATCAGCCTAGAGGGAGGGGGTGCCAGTGACACACAAAGAACTGGCACTCATGTTCCCCCAGCAGCTGCAGCATATTGCGAGGTTGGCTCCAGTGACGAAGAGATAGGGGGTGATGACAATGATGATGAGGTCAATGACTCCACCTGGGTGCCTGATCGAACAGAGGAGCAAAGGGAGGAGGAGGCACAACAAAAATGAGGCAGAACATCCTCTATGAGCAACCGTAGCCAGTCCAAGGCATCAGATGTCAGAGCTGCTCAGGTGCAGAGCGCTGTTGTCTTGCAGCACACGTCCAGGATCTCTGCTGTCTGCGAGTTCTTCACGACATGTGCAGCAGACTGCAGTGTTGCTATTTGTAAATTGTAAGCTATGTCGGAAGAGGATCAAGCGTGGGAAAGACATCAGACACTCGGGTACCACGTGCTTGAGCAGACATATGACCACCTGCCACACATTCCGTTGGCACAACACTTTGCATAGGTCCTCCTCCTCATCTGTCTCTACCCCCACTATATGTCCTGCCATGTCATTGTCTACAACCTCCATTGACAGGGATGATGCTACAGTGATGGGTGTACCATGTCCTTCCTCTGAATCTGCCAGCATCCAATCAGCTGCAGATTTATGCAGTCAGATTACGTTGCCCCAGTTGCTGCAGTGGAAGAACAAATATTGTCCCAACCATCCACATGCACAACGTCTAAATGCCAGCTTGGCAAAATTACTCGCATAACGGCTGCTGCCTTTCCAGCTGGTGGAATCTGCTTCCTTCCGTGAATTTTCCGAATGTGCTGTACCACAGTGGCAGGTTCCAAAACGCCATTTCTTTTCATGGAAGGCCATTCCAGCACTATACCAGCACGTGGAAGATAATGTTATGGAGTCATTGGGAAAGGCAGTCAGCAGCAAGGTGCACATTACTTTAGACACGTGGTCCAGCAAGCATGGACAGGGCCGTTACATTTCCTTCTCAGAACAATGGGCAACTCTGCTTGCAGCTGGGAGGGATCCAGGACGGGGCTCTGTGCTGGAGCTTGTTCATCCACCACGCCTCCACATAGCTGCTTATATGAGGTCTGTCTGCTCCACCACCTCTTCCTCTTCCTCCTCCTCCTTCTCTGTCGAAGTGGCAGTTAAACCGACGCGTGGCAGGGGCTATGCAATGGCTCAAACAAATAGATGCCATACTGTGCTTGAGCTGGTTTGTTTAGGGGACAGGAGCCACACCGGGCCAGAAATTCTGCCAGCTCTGCAGGCGCAGGCGCAGAGATGGTTAACACCACGCCAGCTTGAGCTGGGAATGGTCGTCTGTGATAATGGCAGAAACCTTCTCTCTGCCCTATGCCTAGGTAAATTGACGCATGTACCATGCCTAGCACACATCCTAAATCTGGTGGTACAGCGTTTCCTAACCAGGTACCCAGTGCTGGTAGAAGTTCTCAGCCAGACCCGAAAAGTCTGCAGCCACTTCAGATGGTTATTCCCAGCAAGTGTTCGCCTGGCAGAAATTCAAAGAGAATTCCACCTTCCCACAAACCGCCTGATCTGTGACATGCCCACCAGTTAGAACTCGACATTGGCAATGCTGCAGCACCTGCACAAGCAGCAGAGGGCCATCAATGAGTACCTGTGTGAGTATGGCACAAGGACAGGTTCAGGTCAACTTGTTTTTTTCCCCCCTGCAGTGGCTGATGATCAAGGATGCATGCACTGTACTGTCACCATTTGAGGAGGCATCGAGGATGGTGAGCAGGGACAGTGCATGCATCAGTGACACAATTCCTTTAGTGTTCCTACTGGAGCGCACTCTGCAGGGAATTATAGATGTGGCACTAGAGGCAGAGCAGCGGGAGGAAGAGGAGGCCTTCCCTAGCTCTCAAGGCCCCAGTCTTTCCGCAGACCGCATTCCTGCGGGTCCTCATATCAAACAGGAGGAAGATGAGGAGGAATATTTAAGTTGTGGGGGCATTGAAGGTGGGGATTCCTCAAGGCAGGGTTTTGTGTACCCAGAAACCCAAGGACTAGTACGTGGCTGGGAAGAGGTAGTGCACAATACGGTCATCCTCAGCGACCAGGAACACTCTGACGCTAATGCCACCTCCAACCTACGCTGCATGGGCTCTCTTATCCTGCAAAAACTGCTAAAGGACCCCAGGATTCATGCTATCAAGGAGAGGGATCATTACTGGTTGGCAACCCTTCTTGATCCACGATACAAGGGTAAGGTTCCAGAGCTCATCCTGCCCTCACAGAGAGAGCACAGAATGAAACGACTTGAGGACGCTCTAAAGCGACACTTGTGTAACACCTTTCGAGACACTGGTAGGTTACCAACTGATGACACAGGTGCTTCTGAGGCTGCGGATGATCAGAGGAAGAGCGGTGAAGGGGGTCGCTTGACTGATGCCTTTTCCAATTTTTTTAGTCCACGACGCCCAGGGACGTCAAATGTAGGCACCCATTGCCAGCATCTTCACCATATGGTGCAGGACTATCTAGGGGCAAGGGCAGACCTGGATACCTTTACAGCAGATGATCCACTGGCTTACTGGGTGTTGAGATTGGATCACTGGCCAGAACGTAGCCAATATGCTATGGACAGGGGTCAAGTCCTGGGAAAAAAAGGGAGGGAACTCACCCACGATTTCCACAACCCCCATTACCTAAGAAAAAAAAAAATATATATATATATATATATATATATATATTATATATATATATAATCTATATCTATATCACGAGTATAGCAGTATGTGCCGGTGATACCATTTTTATTGGGTTAACTTTACATTTAAAAGACAAGCTTTCAAGAGTGTAAACTGAAAACTATACTGATCAGTGAAAGGTATCACTACGTACAGGTATACTCGTGATTGTGGCAACTGGACTAACGCATTTTATATATAATTATATATATATATATATCCAGGCACAGACCCCCAGAATAATATACACAGTGCTGAACCCCCAGAATAATATACACAGCGCTGAACCCCCAGAATAATATACACAGCGCTGAGCCCCCAGAATAATATACACAGCGCTGAGCCCCCAGAATAATATACACAGCACTGAGCCCCCAGAATAATATACACAGCACTGAGCCCCCAGAATAATATACACAACATTGTGCCCCCAGAATAACATACACAGCACTGAGCCCCCAGAATAATATACACAGCACTGAGCCCCCAGAATAATATACACAGCACTGAACCCCAAGAATAATATACACAGCACTGAGCCCCCAGAATAACATACACAGCACTGAGCCCCCAGAATAATATACACAGCACTGAGCCCCCAGAATAATATACACAGCACTGAACCCCAAGAATAATATACACAGCACTGGTTATATGGATATATTTTCCCCAGTTCACATGGATATAATTGCCCCAGCTCATATGGATAATGCCCCCCAGCTCTCATGGATAATGCCCCCAGGTCTCATGGATAATGCCCTAGCTCTCATGGATTAATGCCCCCAGCTCTCATGGATAATGCCCCAGCTCTCATGGATAATGCCCCAGGTCTCATGGATAATGCCCCAGCTCTCATGGATAATGCCCCAGCTCTCATGGATAATGCCCCGGGTCTCATGGATATTGCCCCCTGGTCTCATGGATAATGCCCCAGCTCTCATGGATAATGCCCCAGCTCATGGATAATGCCCCAGCTCTCATGGATAATGCCCCAGCTCTCATGGATAATGCCCCAGGTCTCATGGATATTGCCCCCCTGGTCTCATGGATATTGCCCCAGGTCTCATGGATAATGCCCCAGCTCTCATGGATATTGCCCCCAGGTCTCATGGATATTGCCCCAGGTCTCATGGATATGCCCCAGCTCTCATGGATAATGCCCCAGCTCTCATGGATATTGCCCAGCTCTCATGGATATTGCCCCAGCTCTCATGGTAATGCCCCAGGTCTCATGGATATGCCCCAGCTCTCATGGATAATGCCCCAGCTCTCATGGATATTGCCCCCAGGTCTCATGGATAATGCCCCCAGGTCTCATGCATAATGCCCCCAGCTCTCATGGATAATGCCCCAGCTCTCATGGATATTGCCCCAGCTCTCATGGATATTGCCCAGCTCTCATGGATATTGCCCCAGCTCTCATGGATAATGCCCCAGGTCTCATGGATATGCCCCAGCTCTCATGGATAATGCCCCAGCTCTCATGGATATGCCCCAGCTCTCATGGATATTGCCCCAGCTCTCATGGATATATGCCCCAGCTCTCATGGATAATGCCCCAGGTCTCATGGATATGCCCCAGCTCTCATGGATAATGCCCCAGCTCTCAATGGATATTGCCCCAGCTCTCATGGATATTGCCCCAGCTCTCATGGATAATGCCCCAGCTCTCATGGATATTGCCCCAGCTCTCATGGATATTGCCCCAGCTCTCATGGATATGCCCCAGCTCTCATGGATATTGCCCCAGCTCTCATGGATAATGCCCCAGCTCTCATGGATATTGCCCCAGCTCTCATGGATATTGCCCCAGCTCTCATGGATATGCCCCAGCTCTCATGGATATTGCCCAGCTCTCATGGATATGCCCCAGCTCTCATGGATATTGCCCCAGCTCTCATGGATAATGCCCCAGCTCTCATGGATAATGCCCCCAGCTCTCATGGATATTGCCCCAGCTCTCATGGATATTGCCCCAGCTCTCATGGATAATGCCCCAGGTCTCATGGATAATGCCCCCAGGTCTCATGGATATTACCCCAGCTCTCATGGATATTGCCCCAGCTCTCATGGATATTGCCCCCCTGGTCTCATGGATATTGCCCCCCTGGTCTCATGGATATTGCCCCCCCCAGGTCTCAGGGATACTGCCCCCAGCCCAGCTCACCTTTGCTGCTGCTGCTTCTGCTCCTCTGCCAGCGGCCGCGTGCTTCCTGCTTCAGTGGCCGCTGACAGGAAGTGCAAGCCGCTCGCCTGGGAACTATGAAACAGCCAGGCGAGCGGCTCCACCTCCTGTCAGCTGGCCCTTGTAACAGGAAGCACGCCGGCCGCCGGCAATGTGCGGCGGCGGCGTTCGGGCTCGGGCCACAGCGGGAACGCTGCGTTCCCGCAGCGTTCCCGCTGTGGGAAAAGTGCGGGAACGCCGTTCCTGCGCGTTCCCGCTCGACTCGAGCCCTGGCTATGGAGCTACTAGGTTGCCCTTCATCCACCGTGCTTTCTGAAAGGACGTTCAGTGCTGCTGGAGGTTTTGTCACAGACAAAAGAGTGCGTCTGTCCACCGACTCTGTAGACCGGCTGACATTTATAAAAATTAATCAGTCCTGGATCAGCAGCTATCACTCCCCTGATGCTGATGTAACTGAATAGATCGAGGATCTCTTCTGCATTCCCAAAACCTCCACCACTGCACTCTTCCACAATACCTCAGAGGGGTTACGGTGTGAAGACACTAGCTGGCACCAAAGGCCCAATATTTGGGTGCACTGACGCGTGTACCAGATTCCAATCATTTTAATATTTGAATGCAAAGTCCACCCCTGCACGCTTCCACAATACCTCACAGGGGTTACGGTGTGAAGGCACTAGCTGGCACCAAAGGCCCAATATTTGGGTGCACTGACGCGTGTACCAGAATCCAATCATTTTAATATTTGAATGCAGAGTCCACCCCTGCGCTCTTCCACAATACCTCCAGAGGGGTTATGATGTGGAGGCACTAGCTGGCACCAAAGGTCCAATTTTAATGCACCTATTGTTACTTTCATCCAAAGCCTGCATAAGTTTCACCATAATTTAGCCCAAAAAATCACTAAACTTGTTCTGCGTGTCCTAAAACGTCTCCTCTTTTCATACTGGCTGCCGCCCCAAGCAGTTGTTTATGAATAGATTAAAGGAAAAACATTTACCGTCATTTGAAATGTAATTTCTTTCTTTTTAAAGGTTTCTATACATCCGACAAATCCGCCACTTCACGGACAGGTTATGGGGACCTCCTAGGCACGATATTTGAAGGAATTTTTTTTTTATTCTTAACCTTTATTTCATGGAAAAATCACTGTTCCTTTAAAAACGTCTTTCGTCTTTACTTTTTTCCTTGTTTCCTGTCCCCCAGGGCACTACCGGGACCCCCATTCACCTTTTATGGAAAATATCTTGCATATATGCCCTCTTTCAGGGCACTCTAAAAATCGAACGTTCGAGTCCCATTGACTTGCATTGAGTTCGGATCGTGTTCGCGTCCGAACTCTAACTTTTGAAATTGTTCGAATGCGAACCGAACACGGGGGTGTTCGGCTCATCCCTATTGTCAAGGTCGTGTGGGGGTTAAAAGGTGAGAGTCACAGTGGAGAAGATACTTGGAATCAGCCAGCAGAATGCCAGCTCAGGGGGCAAATCACAACCTAAATGTTTAACACAAACGTTGTTTTTCCAATTACGGCTCATCTTTTAACATCTGTATTATGAACAAGCATCTTTCTCAGCAGCTCAAGTCGTAATACTTTTGAGGCGCAACTTGATAACACTATCATTGCTAAGCGCTACACTGTTATTAGCTCTAGGAGTTCGGCTTGTGCACCGATTTTTTTTTTTTTTTTTTTTTTTTTTTTTTTTTTTTTTTTTTTTTCGGTTCGATTCGGTTAGATTTTTCGGATTTTTAAACTTTTCGATTCGGCTCGTTTCGACCGATTTCGGTTTTGATTCGATTCGGTTCGGCCCGTTTTTCGGGTACATTTTTTTTCAGAATATCGACCATTTTTCGTATTTTCGTGTCACTGTGCTCGGTTTTTGTATCGACTTTTCGTAATTTCGGAAAATTTTCGTTTTTCGGAATTGCACATTTTTCGGAATATCGACCATTTTTTGTATTTTTCGTGTCATTTTGCCCGTTTTTTGTATCGACTTTTCGTTTTTTTCGAAAAATTTTCGTTTTTCAGAAAATTTTCGTTTTTACAAAATTTTCGTTTTTCGGAAAATTTTCGTTTTTCGGAACATCTGTTCTCCTCGTTTGACACATTTCAAGTCCATTCGAAAAATCCGAAAATATTTCGTTTCGGCTCGGAAAACATTTCGGATCTGAAGTTTTCGGATCTAAAATTTTTCGGAAAATAGGCCGCATCCGAAAACACGAATCGGGAAATTTCGTGAAAATTCCGAAACCCGAAACGCACATCCCTACTAGGGGTCCATAGGACTCCGTGGAGACAGACACAATGTCGCACAAGCAAGGTCTAGACAAGACATCGAGTGGATACACAGAAAAACATTGGGAAGTATTTGTTTCCAGTGTACAGCTGCCCGTGGAGCGAGGAAGCAGTGGATCGCACTGCTTATTCCACCGAGGGATCTGAGGTGAGTATGGAATTTTTTTTTGTGGGTATAGATATGTGTTAAGTGATTGTGTTGAAACGCAATCACTTAAGACCAGCCCTTGAGAACTGTTATTTTTTTCAGAATAACGCCATACACAGAGAATTAGCTGGTTGGAATAGCTTGTTCTTCATCTTCTAAGGGAACATTAACATCTCCTGTATAAAGTATATATATAAGTATGAGATGTTAATGTACAGTAAGCAGCCGCTACACTCAAGATGCAAGCTGAGCTTCCTTCTTGGTTGTAATGGGATGAGTTAATATTAAAGGTATATGCAGGTGTAGAAAAAAAAAATTGACATTTAAACACTTTTATACTTACAGACAAACTAAAATAAATCAATAATAGTATTAAAAATGTGTAAAAAAATAAGAAATAAAAAAAATAAAAGCTTATTTTCTTGCTGTAAACTCTGTCATTTCATCTTCTCTGGCCACGCCCCTCAGCTAGGGGTGTTTCTTCAGCTCCCACTTTCTGAGTATTCCCTGCCTCCTCCTCCACCCATCAAAGCCTCACATGAACTAGCACAAGCTGTGCACTTAATACCCTGTGCACGCTCAGGACCTCAGACACCAGAAACTGAGGAACTGAATATTAACTATCTCTGCAACTGTGAAAGCAAAACTCACTCACGCTCACACACTCACACGCTGATTTACTCACATGCTGACTTGCTCACACACTCATGCTCTGACTCACATGCTGATTCGCTCACACACAGACTCACTCTCTCACCCACTGACACACTCACTTGTGATCTTTCAATGGTTTACATACTCACTTTCACTCAAACTCCCTCACAGTCACTTACTCTCACACTCTTTCTTGTGCTGTCTGTCTCTTGTGCGCACTCTCTCTCACTGCACCTTTTACAGCGCTCCCTTTTTTCTTGCTGTCTTTCTTTACCTTTCTTGCTGTGTCTCTGTGCTTTTTTTGCTGTCCCTCTCTCTGCTGTCTCTTTTTTTCTCCCTGTGTGTATTGATTTCTTTCCTTCCCTGTCTCTACTGTTGCTCAGCCCGCCCCACCTCAGCTCATAGTGAAGGAGGGAGGTGGAGCAACTCAGTCGCACATGCTCAGTGCATTTTTTTTTTATCTATACCTAGTGTAGCGCTGCTTTTAAAAAAATTTATTCTGGTGCATTGAATTATTATGGTCACTAGGGGGAACCAGTGTATAACAGATGGAAAGGGCCATGCTGGAATGCAGAGACATCGTGGAATATGCTGGACAGAGCGGACTCCATCTCCCATCACCCTTTGCGTGAGTACAGGAAGTGGGTGGTACAGGAAGAGGAAGGAGAACAGCAACCTCGTGCAAGGCAGGAGGAGAGTGAGCGGAGCAGTGAAAGGTGGAGGACGCACGTTGGAGCTGTCAGGGATAGCAACCAGGCCAGAGTACAGACGCTGTCTTACTGGTGCTGGAGATCGGGACAGTAATCGTGTTGGGACCTACCTACGCAGCGCTGAGAGGTCTGGAAGAAAAGCTGGTTCTGGCAGGACCCCGCGTTAGGAGGCCGCGCTGATCGATTGGGAGTGCAGGCGGCAGATCGTTTGTTCCAGTTGCGGAGATTTGGCAAGCAGGGAGCAGATTCAGTGGCACGGAGTCCCAGTATAAAGCGGAGAAGATCTTTTGGTCGAGGCATCGAGTGCTGGACAGTTTCATTCATCGGATGGGTGAGAGGCCTCCCAGGCCACAGTTCCAAAACAGAAACGCACGCTGCAATATCGTTTAAATTTACAGGGCCCTAACGGTGACTAGTCGAAGATTGCTCTTTTCGTTCACTGGCCAGTTGAACATAGTAGCCTAGACAATACACATATATATTTTTGAGCTATTTTTCACGGGACTTACACTCCAGAATTGAGGGGGTTAACCGGTTTCTTTTACCGTTCAGTGTTTTTCCCGCGTTACGAATTCTTGTTACTCAAATACCATATATGCCTATTATTATATGCTGCTTTATTGGGATCAGTAAAGAATATAATATAGAAAAATCCACAACAGTGCTGGTGTATAGTTATTTCCTAGTGCGGTGAGACTATCCCGAGGTTTATTCAGCGGCTCCTCCGGGGGTGAGCGCTACACTAGGTATATACACTAATTAACTCAAAGTGCCTCTTGAGGTGGGCGTGGAAAACACCAAGAAAGAAAAGCAGGTAAATATGAAAAAAATATCATATTTACTTGCTTTTTATGCCTGCCGAATGACACTACTGACTCTTTCAAAAGGCATTGAACATTTTTAAAAGAACACTAGCAATCTGACCTGAGGTATTTTATTTAACTGAACAGGACTTGTTTTTAAGTAAGTCTGTAGAATTGAACAATGCTGGAACACGTTGGAATCTATCTGGATGCGCACATAAGGAAGCCAGGAATCTGGATGGAGACTCATGCTAGGTAGGTAGTGATCCAAGGCAGGAATCTGGATGTATAGGTGAAGATGAGGCTTTAAATCGATTCTGATCATAGAATAGTGTCTGGTAACACAGAGTGCCCAGGGCACACATGACTGTTTGCAGAAGCAGTGGGTCATAGGGGCAACACCCTTAATTGGGAGGTCCACAGAAGCAATTCAGGCAGCACCTGTAGCCTACTATAGGTGGAGCATCATGAAAGCTTGAAGGAGAAGAGTTACCAGGAAAGGATTAATGATCCTAACATGTATAGCTTGGAAAAAAGACGAGACAGAGGAGATATGAAACCTTTAAATTCGTAAAGGGAATCCACAAGGTAGAGGAAGGGAGTATATTTAAAAGGAAACAAAGTAGCAAAACAAGAGGACATAGTCTTAGATTAGAGGGGCAAAGGTTTAAAAGTAACATCAGGAAGCATTATTTTACTGAGAGGGTGGTGGATACATGGAACAGCCTTCCAGTAGAAGTGGTAGAGGCCAAAACAGTGATTGAATTTAAGCAGGCATGGGATCCAGGTAAAGTATCCATGTAATTGGGCAGACTAGATGGGCTGAAAGGTTCTTATCTGCCGACATATTCTATGTTTCTAAAGCCAGGCTTGGATATATGCAGGGATCCCAAGGGCACACAGAGAGGAAGGACAGGAAGGGAACATGGCTTAGCAGTTCTTAGCAGAATCAGCATGAGCATGGGCCTTTTTGCCTCCCTTCAATGTCCCTGGGTATTGTTTCTAACAGGTAAATACATTGAACATTCATTGATACAACATATCTTTATATTGGTTGTTTGGAATCAATAGCAGATTCAGTTTAGTAACCCTCATGGCGTTTTTCAATAATTTCTTCGTTTTGCTTGGCTTGGCTGCATGGGCTCTGAACCAACCCAGATGACAAAGTAAATATTAACCTCTTCACTACTGAGATCACAATATCTTGCGCTTCAAAGGCACCATCTGGTGCCCTGATATCGAGATATCTCGATCTGCTCTCCTGCAGCCCAAAAGCAAAGGAAATTTGTTTGCTGCAGATTACTTTTGTTTGCTTTTGGGCTGCAGAAGGTGCCCCCAATGTTTTAGCCCTGTGGGCATAATGCCCTAAGAGCTACAACTGTTTAAAATCAGATAGCTTAATGTCCTGACATCGGACATTCAGCAAGCTAATACATTAATTGCAGTGAACCACGGTTTGCAACTGTAACTGAATTTGGCAGTAGATGGCATCATCTACTGGCCAAATATGTTAGCACAGTAAACGATTCATTGGGCGTATTTCTAAATATGTCTTACAGTATAATTAATAAAAAAATATTTTGCAAAAACAAACCACTGTTTCCTGGCAAGGTTTTTATGGAAAATCACGTGGTAGTGAAGGGGTTAAAGTATCAAGCATTCCTCCGTTTGCCTAACAAGAACAAAAAAAACACATTTCAAGGACAACATTGGTGATGCCCGAATCTTTGCTGCTACATAGCAAAACAATAAAAATTGCTTGATGTATTGTTTTCTTTATTATTTTAATATGCATGAGATGTTCAGCACTATTTTCCTATAGAAACTCTTGTTTTAAAATATTTTTTCCATCCTAATAGATACTGTAATTGGTTACTATGAACTCAGACCCTCGGGCAGATCTATCTACCCTGACTATTTTTAGGAACATAACTGAACTTCATGGATGACTCATTATATAGTAGATGCTTAGATTGTTTATTGTCAGTGGACGGCTACACCGAAAGTGGTGTACGTGTCATATGGTATTTTTTATACTTTACATTTTGCTCCTCTTGTCTTAAAGATTGTAACATATAATAAAATGTATGTAGGTGTAAGAAATCGTTAGCACGGGAGATAGAAAGCTTCACATGGATGACCGCGATACATGATAAAGATGGAGATTTTATTAACTATTGTCTTCCTCTCCAATCCTCTTTTGAAGAATGTAATGCAAAATAATAGAATGTCTCAAAAAAATCTCACCATACAAGCTGTCGGATATCCCTTCTTTTCAGATCTGTCACTGGCTCTAATACACAGAAACACTGGCTCTAATACTGGCTCTAATACACACTGGCTCTAATACACAGAAACACATGAATTCCAAACTGATTTTATTAAACTGACTTTACTACTTAACCCTGTCAGTGCCATGGACAAGAATAATAAAACCTCTGGAGTACATAGCAATAACAGGCATACATATGAATAAAGTACAGCAAGTTAGATGTTGGTTACTTCCAAAAACCAATTAATCTGAACAAATCAAAAGATGATCCCAAGGATTCTAATATGAAATATCCAGAAAATGAAGCAGCAAAGGTATCTGCTCACTATTAATGTTCTACCCGGACAACAATCATCAAGTGCTAGATTCACTCAGAGCTCCCTTCTAGATCTAAAAATGTGCTATGAAATCTCATGGGGATCTATTAGCCTTAATAAATTAAAATTAACAATGGCTAGATCTCTAAGGGACCTTGGGGAATCCAGCCCTTGGTGATTTTAACTTTTTAAGGTTGACGGAATCCCATAAGATCTCACAGCTCATTTCTAGATCTAGAAGGGAGCTCTAGTGAATCTAACCTTTTGTCTGCATATAGATGTAAATGACAGTTTTCAAACTAGGATGTGAAGTTGGTATTATTTAATTCTTAACCCCTTCACACCCAAAATCGATTTTATCTCAATTTTGCATTGTAATGCATTGAAAAGCACTCATTAGCGTATCAAAAGACCATGTTTACACCTTTTTAAAGCAAGGTTTGTGTGTCCCCTGTAGATAAACAAAATCATTTTGTTTTATATCTCTCCATGCACCCTGGAGGGACATAAAACCAGTTGCAAATAGCAGCCGTAAACCTCACTGTAACAAAAAAGTTCAAATAGATTACTGCAGCATTATAATAGCCAGGGAGAGAATAGAGAGGGATAGAATACAGGGAGAGCTCTAGGGTCACTCAATGCTGTACAGGAATAAGATTTAGAGGGTTATAATGACTGAAAATCCCTGTACTGTATAGATACAAGGTGTTACTGTAATTTCCATATACAGGCATTATGTCACATACAGATATTATTTTTATATTTTATTGGTATTTTGTTGAAGCTGCATTGCTAATAACCTCATTATAATCATTACAAATCCCAGAAGTATGAGAAATGAACATTTTTATTATTTATTTTTATCAGTTACTGTATCTAACACAAAGGAGTTTTCTGGCCGTATGATGATAATGCAGACCCCGTGAGAAAGTGTGTAAGATAAAGGACTCCCTCTAGAGCTCAGAATCTTACATTTCAGCAATATTTCTGTAGCGGATAAACGAATCCATGAAAAATTAAAAATGAGTAAATTAACATTATCTAATTTTTTTTAACTATCTCAGTATAACAAAATCTGAGCAAAACTTTGATTTTAACCTGTATTTAATTGTTAACTTCAAATCCCATGTTTAAAATAAATGTGATAACATTTCATTCAACAATAATTGCTAGTTTGCTAATTGGTAGTGAAGGGCTTAATAGATATTTGTCAACACAAATTACTCCTCATAAAGCATGTTGCAAGCTCATCTCCCATTACTCTCAGCAGGGGCAACGCAACACTATCAGTCAGCCCCGATTCCTGGAAAAAGATAAAAAATAGTAATTTTTATAATACGTGCTGAAAATATTTAATTAACATTGCCTACAAAATAAAGAGATTTTTAATTACTTTATAATGACCAGTAGGATTATTACCCCACCATCCAGCAACAAGGCTGATCTCCTAGGTGGATTCCACATTATTATTATTATTCTTTATTTATAAAGCACTGGCATATTCCGCAGTGCTGTACAAAAGGCACAGTATAGACAGGGTTACAATACATTGAACAACATTTGACAAACAGTACAGGAGGAGATGAGGGCCCTATTCCCGTAGGAACTCACAATCTAGAAGGGGTGGGGTTGGAAACAGGAGGAGAGGACTGCAAGGTGAGAGTAATTGATGGTTGCCTGGGAATTAGAAACCTGGGATTAGTAAAAGGTAATTAGAGAAAGAAGTGTAGACAACTGGAAAGGATGCCTGAAAATAGAGGCTGGTCCTGGGTGGGGGGGTGAATGGGGAGGGAGGGTGGGACTGCTGAGTGTGTGAATGTCTGTGAGTTTCCCTGTGTGAAGAGGAAATGAGTTCAGGTAAGTGTTAGGCATCAGAGGCCTTTGAAATGGGAGCGAGGGGGAAGGGGGGCACAGGTTAAAATGCTATCGAAAAAAGTGGGATGTTTAGAAAATAAAATCATCCAAAAGTTAAGAAATGCAGATACAAAATACAATTGCGAGGATAGCATATTGTGGAGTGTGCTGGTGGCCATCATGTTGAAAACTGGATTATGTAAAAAAATACAGTATATACTGTACGTGAAAACTTTGTGTATCATTTTTAGTGGGTTTAGTGTAGGACCCCAAAAGAGATTTTCCTTGTCGCTGGCTGGTGGGCTTATGCTTCGTATAGCCAGTATAAATAACCAACAATTTATTTTTATTTTATAGGCAATGTTAACGATTTTTTTTTTTTTCAATATAAAGTTTTTTATTGAGTACCATCAGAAGTTGAAATACAAAGATATAATAATGACAACAGAGGCCGCGCAGGGCCTGTCAGCGATATAAGTCACATATGTGCAAGTAGGTTGTCGTCAACATTTTACGAAAAAGAAAGGGGAAAACAAAGAATGAAAAGTGCGGTTCGACAGGTTTAAAGCAATTTTAAGAGGATCCCTTGGAGGATCTATAGGATACCCAACCTTCCCAGGTAGCCTGGTACTGTGGAAGGGCGTTATGGGCTGAAGCGAACATTTCCTCATATTTACAGATACTATCTAAACGGGTCAGGACTTCTGAGAGTGAGGGGGTGGAGGCAGAGTTCCAGTAACTAGCCAACACTAATTTGGCAACCCCGAATATTGCCGATATCAACCCTCTGGGTGGTATTTGAATGGTAATGGGGATAAAGTGTAACAGGTAAGTTTCGGGCTGGAGAGGAATATCCAACGAGGTACATAGTTTGATCAGTCAATGGATGTCAGGCCAGTAAGGGCTAATTTTCGGGCAAGACCAAAAAACATGAAGCAAAGAACCCTTGTCTGTTGAACAACGCAAGCATATGTTAGTACCCTTGGAGATATGGTGCAGTCGAGCAGGGGTAAGGTACCAGCGGTATAATAATTTAAGATGTGCTTCTCTCATGCCAGTGCTTTTAGATAGGCGATACACCGATGACGTGGCATAAAACCAGTCCTCTCGCGAGAATGATAAATTTAGGTCCTTTTCCCATCTCAACATATATGGCAGTTTATGTTCCTTACTAGGTGACACTAAGCATCGGTAACATAGAGACAATGGTTTCCGTAAGTTTTTTTTACCCAAGCATAGCCTGTGAAAAGCTGTAATATCTTTGTCTGGTATCGCCCCGACCCTGTGCGTTAACAATATATGTTTAATACGAAGGTAGGTAAAGAATTCGTTTAGGGGAATACCAAATTCTTGTACCAAGTCTGGGAATGGTTTAATAGAGGTTGGAGCGAGAAAGTCTTGGACAAGGGTCACTCCCTGAAGCGTCCAGGAGGCAAGTTTTAGGTCAGGGGACAATTTAGTTAAAAAACTAAGAGGTGCAAAACTGAGCAGCCGAAACGGTTTTAATAACGGTCTGCCCCAGTGACGCCAGGTCAGGACCGAGAGATAAGAGAAGGGAAGTATCCCTTCCAGTTTACTTCTAGGGAGAGGGTCATACCACATAAAGTCATGAATAGAATTAGGGGCAATAATGGCATTTTCCAGGCGCAGCCATAAGGGAGGTTCTGAGGAATTGTAATGCAGGGTTTGGATCCCCTGTGAAGTGTGTGTATGGAACCCAATGGCAAGCTATGGATAAGGAAATCAGGAGGCGATGGAGAGTAAAGTAATCTTTTAGTGAACCATAAATAGTAGTTGAAGTCCAGAAAATAATACAGTCAATAAGGTTGGAGTGGAATTCGTAACAAAGTCCCAGGAAGAACAACGGAAATAACGAGGATGGTGGCGTGGTCGATGTACAATCCGGGTCGAAGAGTGTAGAAGGCGGCGTAGTAGGTGGCACAATCCGGGTCGAAGGGTTGAAGAAGGTGGCGTAGTCGTTGGCACAATTCGGGTCGAAGGGTTGAAGAAGGCAGCGTAGTCGGTGGCACAATCTGGGTCGAAGGTTGAAGAAGGTAGCGTAGTCGGTGGCACAATCCGGGTCGAAGGGTTAAAGAAGGCAGCGTAGTCGGTGGCACAATCCGGGTCGAAGGGTTGAAGAGGGCAGCGTAGTCGTGGCACAATCCGGGTTGAAGAAGATGGCGTAGTCGTTGGCACAATCCGGGTCGAAGGGTTGAAGAAGGTGGCGTAGTCGTTGGCACAATCCGGATCGAAGGGTTGAAGAAGGTGGCGTAGTCGTTGGCACAATCCGGGTCGAAGGGTCAGAAGATACGTGATCAAGGAATACGAGGAACTCTAGGAAAACTGAGGCGGAAGGCACAGTAGAACCTGGATAATGTGCTGGGAAGGAAGGCAGATTTAAATAGGGTTCATGGGATCATGAGAATATCTCTCACCTGGTTCTCGTAGGTGGAGTTGAAGTACCTGGATCTTTGATAGGTCAATGGGAGGCATTCGAGGATCTCCAGAGCAGGTGTCCCGCAGTACCCTTAATCGGCCAGCCGAGGGCGCCAGAGTACCTGATTTTACAGTACATAGGAGGGTCTGTTCTCGCGCGTGCGCGCATTCCTTTACAGGGCTTGGATCCAGCCGGCGGCGTGGGGCGTCTCCTGGCTCTTCCTCTCCATCCTGCGGACCCGGAACTCGGAGCAACGCGCCACGAGGGACCTCGGGTGAGTAGGGAACCTCTCCCAGCATGGCGGTGTGGGCCGGGGGAAGGCCGCGGAGAAGGCATGACAGGAATGCAGCGCAGCTAATAATTGGGCTAATAGGGAAGCTCTATAATATCTCAACAAGTCAGGGAAGCCAAAGCCACCCATCTCTCTCGGAGTTGTAATCGTAGTAGCCGAAACTCTAGGGGGCTTGTGTTTCCAGATGTGGGCAAATAGCATTTTCTGCAGACGTAGGAGGATATGTGCTGGGAGAAAAATCGGAACATTGCGAAAATAATAAAGGATTTGCGGAAGGATTGACATTTTTAAGGAGGCCATGCGGCCCAGCCAGGACAGTTCCACCGAGTGCCATGATTGCAGTTGTTTTTCAATAGATTGCAGGAGAGGGAGATAATTATGCTTAATGATGGAGCTCCTATTTTTCGTTAGGAAAATACCTAAATATTTAATAGATTCCGAACGCCAGTCAAACGAGTATTGAGTTTTAAGATCAACCAGTGAGGGACCAGGAATATGCAAAGGGAGGGCCTGAGTCTTACCAACATTATTTTTATAGTAGGATAGCCGACCGTATTTCTCAAGTAAATTAAAAAGAGGAGGGAGTGAGGTTTCTGGGGTGGATAAGTATAGGAGAATATCATCTGCGAATAGAGCGAGTTTCTGTTCGCCTGCCGGTGTAGGCAAACCTGATATAAATGTGTTCAATCTAATGTGAGATGCCAACGGTTCCAAAGCCAAGACAAAAATTAGCGGGGATAAGGGGCAACCTTGACGAGTGCCGTTCGTAATTGGAAAAGTAGGGGACGAAAATCCCACGCTTAACACCTTTGCCGAGGGGGTGGAATACAGAGCCATAACACTTTGGATAAACAAGGCGGGAAATCGAAAGGCCTCCAACGTTTGGCGCATGAAGCCCCAGTGCATGCGATCAAACGCTTTTTCTGCATCTAAAGACAGTAGGAGCCCGGGGGTCCCAGAACGATTAGCTAGGTCTATTATATCATACAAGCGACGTGTATTATCACACGTCTGCCTCCCCTGTACAAATCCTGTCTGATCCGGGTGAATCAATTTAGGGAGTAGGGGCGCGACGCGCGAGGCCAATAATTTTGCATAAAGTTTAATATCAACATTTAGTAGGGAGATGGGGCGAAAATTCGCGCAATGAGTGGGGGGCTTGCCAGGTTTAGGGAGTGTGACTACGGTAGCCAGGAGCATCTCTGGGGGAACTTGGCCAGTGGTTTTAATGTTATTGAATAAGGCTGTCAGGGTAGGGACCAGGAGGGAGGCGAAGTTTTGATAATAAAGATTAGATAATCCATCAGGGCCTGGCGCTTTACCTTTCGGGAGAGTTCGGATCGCTTTGTAGACGTCTTCCTCAGAGAAAGGGGCCAGCAAGTCAGCTTGCTGATGGGGCAGTAATGTCGGCAAATGCGCTTCCACTAAGAAGGTGGATATGTCTGCTGAGCAGGGTGGTGAAATGGCCGAGTCAAGTTTGAGATTGTAAAGGGAGCTATAATAGTCGGAAAATTCCGAGACAATCAGCGCTGGATTACGCACTATTTGTCCCCCTAAGCTTTCAATATGGGTGATTTTAGTTTGAACGCGTCTAGCCCTGAGTTTAGAGGCCAGTAACTTTCCCGCCTTGTTACCTTGGGTATAGGAAGTGTAATTTAGTTTGCGTAGGGATCGTTCCATAGCCTGTAAGTTTAAGTGCTCCAACTCCCTCCTCATGGAAAGCAATTGAGATGCAATTGATGGGGTGGGCTTATTCTTATTTTGGGATTCTAAGGAGGAGATTTGTTGTAAGAGATTTGATGTTTTAAGAGTATACTGTTTCTTTCTATAAGCCCCCTGTTTAATGAAGTGGCCCCTGATAACCACTTTGTGGGCTGACCACACAGAGGAAATCGCCACCTCATCCACAGTGTTCAATCTGAAGTAATCCTCAAGAACCGATGCGGCCGGGTCCACAATTAACGAATCATTTAAACGTCACGAGCCCATACCTCGAGCCGGAAAATGAGCACGGAAGGAAAGAATCAAAGGAGCATGGTCAGACCATGTCATGGGTCCTATATGAGCATCTAAGAGATGGTGGACCATGGTCCGGTGTATAAGGCATAAATCAATTCTGCTATAGGAGGAGTGCACCTGGGAAAAAAAAGTGTAATCCCTAGTCTGGGGGTGGGAGATGCGCCAGACATCATACAGGTCAACAGATTGCAGAAAATCAGTGAAGCGTCGGCCAAGAGACTTCACTTTTTGAGAGGGGAGGCGACCTCCAGAGGACTGGCAATCAACCATGGGGCAGGGAGTCATATTAAAATCGCCACAGATATACACAGCGCCTTGGCTAAGAGACTGAATTTTTTTATGGGCTTTCCTGAGGAACTGCAAATGGTTAACATTCGGGAAATACAAATTAACAATAGTCACCGGAACATCATTTAAAGAGCCAGTCAATATCAACATTCTCCCCTCCTTGTCCTGGTGTTGAGATGCAACCTGAAACAACCAATCTCTATGGAAGAGGATGGCGACTCCTCTGGATTTGGTTGGGGACATAGAGTGATAGGCTTCAGGGTACATCTGAGACCGAAGACGGGGGCATCGTGAGATCGAAAATGTGTCTCCTGTAAGCACACTATCGCAGGTTTATACTTATGCAAATCTCGAAAAGGCAGTGTCTTTTAAAAGGAACATTCAAACCTCTAACATTTAAGGAGAAAAATGTCAGTTCAGGGGAACTCATCAATCAAATTTAAAGATAACATACATTGGGAAACACCAGTTGGTGAGCGCCTCCTTCCCTTCCCACCCCACAATGCAGGTAGTCCCCCATTTGTAAGAAGCTTACGTCCTCCAAGGGACCTGTACAACAGGAGAACTGGAGGGATTAATGGACCAGACGAACAAAAAAAAAAGGAAAAAAGAGAGGACGAAATAGGAAAAAATTAGAAAAATACAGTGTGAAGGGGTGTAACTCGCCGTGGTGAAAAATGGGAGGTAGAAACTCAGGGGAGTAAACACCCGTAGGGGGTTATCCCTGGCGTACCAGGGAAGGGAAATATCCAGTTCAATAAGATTGTGTCAAGTATGAGCCACCAACAGGGGGTGAGGGAGCTCGGTTCTCTATTAAGTAGTGGGTCTTCCCACAGTGGCGTAGCGTGGGGGGGGCTCGGGGGGCCGTGGCCCTGGGCGAAGTTTTCTTAGGGGCGCATAATTTCAAAAGATTTGCGCCCCTAAAACTTGAGGCCTGGATTGACCCGCCGGGCCCTCGGGCACCGCGGGTTGAGGGGGCCCAGATGCCCGGCAGCGGGAGTGCCTGCCCGGTCCTGAACAGTGAGTCCGTCCGTGTTGAAGGGGAGGTGGCTGCGTGCAGGCGCAGGTCACGTGGTCCAGCTAATCAGGTGGTACTGAGTCTCTGTACCACCTGACTGGCCGGACCGTGTGACCTGCGCACGCACGCAGCCACCTCCCCTTCAACATGGATGGACTCACACGCTGTTCAGGACTGGGCAGGCACTCCCGCTGCCAGGCATCTGGCCCCAAGCCCTGCTGGATCCAGAGCTGGGGCAATATCCATGTATGAGCTGGCTGCCGCTGGGGCAATATCCAGGTGAGAGCTGGGGCAATATCCATGTGTGAGCTGGGGCAAATCCATGTGTGAGCTGGGGCAAATCCATGTATGAGCTGGGGCATATCCATGAGCTGGGGCAAATCCATGAGCTGGGGCAGTATCCATGAGCTGGGGCAAATCCATGAGCTGGGGCAAATCCATGTGTGAGCTGGGGCATATCCATGAGCTGGGACAAATCCATGAGCTGGGGCAAATCCATGAGCTGGGGCAAATCCATGTGTGAGCTGGGGCAAATCCATGTGTGAGCTGGGGCAAATCCATGAGCTGGGGCAAATCCATTAGCTGGGGCAAATCCATGTGTGAGCTGGGGCAAATCCATGAGCTGGGGCAAATCCATGAGCTGGGGCAAATCCATGTGTGAGCTGGGGCAAATCCATGTGTGAGCTGGGGCATATCCATGAGCTGGGGCAAATCCATGTGTGAGCTGGGCCAAATCCATGTGTGAGCTGGGGCATATCCATGAGCTGGGGCAAATCCATGTGTGAGCTGGGGCAAATCCATGTGTGAGCTGGGGCAAATCCATGTGTGAGCTGGGGCAAATCCATGTGTGAGCTGGGGCATATCCATGAGCTGGGGCAATATCCATGTGTGAGCTGGGGCATATCCATGTGTGATCTGGGGCATATCCATGTGTGAGCTGGGGCAAATCCATGTGTGAGCTGGGGCAAATCCATGAGCTGGGGCAAATCCATGTGTGAGCTGGGGCAAATCCATGTGTGAGCTGGGGCATATCCATGAGCTGGGGCAAATCCATGTGAGCTGGGCCAAATCCATGTGTGAGCTGGGGCATATCCATGAGCTGGGGCAAATCCATGTGTGAGCTGGGGCAAATCCATGTGTGAGCTGGGGCAAATCCATGTGTGAGCTGGGGCATATCCATGTGCGAGCTGGGGATATCCATGTGTGAGCTGGGGCATATCCATGAGCTGGGGCAAATCCATGTGTGAGCTGGGGCAAATCCATGTGTGAGCTGGGGCATATCCATGAGCTGGGGCAATATCCATGTGTGAGCTGGGGCATATCCATGTGTGAGCTGGGGCATATCCATGTGTGAGCTGGGGCAAATCCATGTGTGAGCTGGGGCAAATCCATGAGCTGGGGCAAATCCATGTGTGAGCTGGGGCAAATCCATGTGTGAGCTGGGGCATATCCATGAGCTGGGGCAAATCCATGTGTGAGCTGAGCCAAATCCATGTGCAAGCTGGGGCATATCCATGTGCGAGCTGGGTCATATCCATGTGTGAGCTGGGGCATATCCATGAGCTGGGCCAAATCCATGTGTGAGCTGGGGCAAATCCATGTGTGAGCTGGGGCATATCCATGAGCTGGGGCAATATCCATGTGTGAGCTGGGGCATATCCATGTGTGATCTGGGGCATATCCATGTGTGAGCTGGGGCAAATCCATGTGTGAGCTGGGGCATAACCATGTGTGAGCTGGGGCAAATCCATGAGCTGGGGCAAATCCATGTGTGAGCTGGGGCAAATCCATGTGTGAGCTGTGGCATATCCATGTGCGAGCTGGGGCAAATCCATGTGTGAGCTGGGGCATATCCATGAGCTGGGGCATATCTATGAGCTGGGGCAATATCCATGTGTGAGCTGGGGCAGTATCCATGTGTGAGCTGGGGCATATCCATGAACTGGGGCAATATCCATGTGTGAGCTGGGGCATATCCATGTGTGAGCTGGGGCATATCCATGTGTGAGCTGGGGCAAATCCATGTGTGAGCTGGGGCAAATCCATGTGTGAGCTGGGGCATATCCATGTGTGAGCTGGGGCAAATCCATGTGTGAGCTGGGGCAATATCCATTTGTAGCTGGGGCAATATCCATGTGTGAGCTGGGGCAATATTCATGTGTTAGCTGGGGCAAATCCATGTGTGAGCTGGGGCATATCCATGTGCGAGCTGGGGCAAATCCATGTGTGAGCTGGGGCATATCCATGAGCTGGGGCAATATCCATGTGTGAGCTGGGGCATATCCATGTGTGAGCTGGGGCAAATCCATGTGTGAGCTGGGGCAAATCCATGTGTGAGCTGGGGCATATCCATGTGTGAGCTGGGGCAAATCCATGTGTGAGCTGGGGCAATATCCATTTGTAGCTGGGGCAATATCCATGTGTGAGCTGGGGCAATATTCATGTGTTAGCTGGGGCAAATCCATGTGTGAGCTGGGGCATATCCATGTGCGAGCTGGGGCAAATCCATGTGTGAGCTGGGGCATATCCATGAGCTGGGGCAATATCCATGTGTGAGCTGGGGCATATCCATGTGTGAGCTGGGGCAAATCCATGTGTGAGCTGGGGCAAATCCATGTGTGAGCTGGGGCATATCCATGTGCGAGCTGGGGCAAATCCATGTGTGAGCTGGGGCATATCCATAGCTGGGGCATATCCATGTGAGAGCTGGGGCATATCCATGTGCGAGCTGGGGCAAATCCATGTGTGAGCTGGGGCATATCCATAGCTGGGGCATATCCATGTGAGAGCTGGGGCATATCCATGTGTGAGCTGGGGCATATCCATGTGTGAGCTGGGGCAATATCCATGTTGTAGCTGGGGCAATATCCATGTTGTAGCTAGGGCAATATCCATGTTGTAGCTGGGGCAATATCCATGTGTGAGCTGGGGCAATAGTCATGTGTTAGCTGGGGCAATATCCATGTGAGAGCTGGGGCAATATCGATAACGTGTCCACAGGTTGGGGGGCGCACAATTCTTGGCTGGCCCGGGCGCTGACAACCCACGCTACGCCACTGTCTTCCCAACAGCGAAGAAGCTGAAATCAGCCGGGACCAGCTGGGCAGAGGAGAACGATATAGGCCCAGACACAGGGCCGCCGTTCATTTTGGCTTGACGCGGTGCCACTCTGGCGAAACCTTAAGTGGAGATGTTGTTTCCACGCGAGGAGGGGTGTACTCCTTCACAAACCCCCATTCCTGCAGGAGTTGCATGCCCGATGGGATGTTGGTGCATGTAGCCGTCCCTTCTCTCCATATCAGCAATTTGGTCAGGAAACCCCATCTGTAAGCCACCTCGTGGTTCCTCAGGAGCTTCGTCAAGGGAAGGAATTCACGCCTTTTCGCTAGGGTCGTCGCTGATAGATCCGCAAACAATAGCAAGGTAGCATACGGAGCAGGCAAGGTAGGCCTTTTCTAGCAGCAGACATTAAGGACTCCTTAATATGATAAAAGTGAACTCGTACAACAACATCTCGGGGAACATCCGGTGAAAGATGTTTCGCTTTGGGCAGTCAATGAGCGCGGTCTAGGAGTAAGTCCTGGAGGGAGGCTGAGGGGAGTAGAAGTTGGAAAACCTCCATGAGATATGCCGGAAGGTCAGCCAGGACCACCGCCTCCGGGACACCACGGATCCTCATGTTGTTTCTGCGCGAGCAGTCCTCTAAGTCAGCAACTTTTGTAGTCAGCACGTCATGAGCTATTTGCAGATTCTGGTGTCTGTCCACAAGATCATTATGAGCCAGGCAAATATCGTCAGATTTGGTCTCAAGATTGTCAGTGCGCTCACCTAGATCCTGAACATCGCGGCGTAGCTCCTGCAGTGCCTCTTTGAAGTCAGCCTGGAGGGTAGAGCGGAGTCCCTGGAGCATATCATGCATTGCCCTCTCGGATGCTGGGGACGTGTTAGAGAGGAGATCCGCATCCTGTTCCTCTAAGTCCAGGCCAGAGATAGAGGAGCCCGAGATCGGGGAGCCGCCATCTTGGATTTTGCGGCCTTTTTCAGATTGGCTGGTCCAGGTCCCTTCGAGTTGCCGCTGGGCCTTTGGAGGGGCCATCCTGCTTCAGGAGGGTGTTAGGACCCCGAGGGAGGTAAGTTGAGGTTGGGATGCCCCTTGTAGTAGCCGCTGGATTGGGAAAACTGAGCGCTGCACACAGAGCTCTCAGAACATGCGGCTGCTCGTGTTGCCGGCTAGCCACACCCCCCAATGTTAACGATTTTGAGCCCGAACATTATCAATTTTTCTCTTTTGTAAGAACTGGGGCTGACTACTAGCGTCACATTGCCCCTCCTGAGAGTAATGGGAGTTGAGGATGCAAAATGCTGTGTTCGTTGTAATTTCTACTCTATTAAACTTTAAATTAGATTACAGTAAGAATGATCAATCACAATAAACTTTGAAGTCTTTGCTTTTGTGTAGAACATATTGAAATATAAATTGATAAATCGATTTCCTCCATTTCCTCAATTTCCAAATTGATTTCTCCATCCCCTTTATTCGTTTACGTGCTAATGTGCGTAGTAAGTATTAAATCAGCAGCCTACGTGAATGGTGACGTTTACTGCCTCACAGTGGCACTGACTGTAAATAAATCCCAAAGCAATCCGGAAGCCAAATGAAGTGAGAACATGTAAATACCACTGATCTTCAACAATGGCCTTGCTTTTCCCTCCGGTCACTGGACTGGATTGATCTTGGTTATCTTATGTATACTGTGATTTTTCCTTTTATGTTGCATCAAAACACAATGTATTCTTTTGTTTTTGTCTTGAGAACCTATTTCTACAAACCTTTGATATATATTATATATATAATATATATATATACATGTTTTGTATGAAAACTCTACATGCATGTAAATACCACTGATCTTCAACAATGTTTTATGTTGCATCAAAAACAATGTATTCTTTTGTTTTTGTCTTGAGAACCTATTTCTACAAACCTTTGATATATATATATATATATATATATATACATGTTTTGTATGAAAACTCTACATGCATGTAAATACCACTGATCTTCAACAATGGCCTTGCTTTTCCCTCCGGTCACTGGACTGGATTGATCTTGGTTATCTTATGTATACTGTGATTTTTCCTTTTATGTTGCATCAAAACACAATGTATTCTTTTGTTTTTGTCTTGAGAACCTATTTCTACAAACCTTTGATATATATATATATATATATATATATACATGTTTTGTATGAAAACTCTACATGCATGTAAATACCACTGATCTTCAACAGTGTTTTATGTTGCATCAAAACACAATGTATTCTTTTGTTTTTGTCTTGAGAACCTATTTCTACAAACCTTTGATATATATATATATAATATATATATATACATGTTTTGTATGAAAACTCTACATGCATGTAAATACCACTGATCTTCAACAATGGCCTTGCTTTTCCCTCCGGTCACTGGACTGGATTGATCTTGGTTATCTTATGTATACTGTGATTTTTCCTTTTATGTTGCATCAAAACACAATGTATTCTTTTGTTTTTGTCTTGAGAACCTATTTCTACAAACCTTTGATATTTATATGTGTGTATATATATATATATATATATATATATATATATACATGTTTTGTATGAAAATTCTACATTCGTCTGTTATTAATACAAGCTAAAAAGTAGTCTCTTTCTATTAAAACTAATTATGATCAATGTGGGACAATTGGTTTTATTGATCTGGAACAGAGGCATAGGCTGAGCTTGTGTTTGCACATCAGGTCTGCACGGCCTAATGAGCGCACAAGGTAAATACTTGCAAGGTCACATTTATCTACAACAGACAATCCAATACGTAATTGATGAGCGTTTGAGCAGACAGTGATTTTCTTTCAGTGTAAACATCTCTTTTTATTTATCAGTTTTCTGTTAATTGCACGGATTGGTTGATTAATAAGTGCGTGGACTCCTGGTGTCCCACTTGTGGTTTGGAGACATTGCATCGTTTCCTGAACTGATGGCACGTCTCTTGTCAAAGCATATTGAGGCAGACTTTTGTGGTGCACGTAGAGCAAACTATAACAGCTGATCTCTGTAAAACGAGTTGCACGGTAAATGTTCTGATTTGATTTTCACTGAACAGGCAGAGTCAAAAGGTTAAGGGCGGTGTCTTAAAAAATGTGTATACATGTTTGCATTGAAAAACATTACTCCCTTTTAAAGCAGGACTGTTATTTAGACCTCACATCATAGCATACTACATGACTGGAAACAGAATTGTAAGGGAGGTGGGGTTACTGTGGTGAGAGCGGAGTCACATGACAGGAAGGGTGGGGGCGGTACCAGGCAGTGTCTGCTGGGATGCCATGCTAGCTGGACGTACTGTATGTGTCTCTGCTATCCGATGTTATGCTGAATAAATCTACAACTATAAACCAACCCACGGAGTCTACTCTTTTCATGACATGGTGTAAGAAGTGTTTCCCTGCGTATCCATTTTGATCGGTGAAGATGTCTAAGTTCTCTCCTCCGGAACCCTTCGATTTCTCTCAGCCTGCTGCATGGCCTGCTTGGCGCCAAAGGTTTGCACGCTTCAGGATCGCTTCGAAGCTGGATAAGGAGCCTGGTGAGGTGCAGGTTAATTCCCTTTTATACGCTATGGGGAGAGACGTGGAGCCGATTTACGGTACTTTTCAGTTCAGCGCTGGGGAAGAGATGGACTTTGAGAAAGTCGTGGATAAGCTCAGCGCCCATTTTGTGCCCAGAAGAAATGTGATTCACGAGAGAGCCTGCTTTCACAAGCGCGCCCAGTGTGAGGGAGAATCTGTGGAATCATTTGTGCGCAGCCTTTATCAGTTGGCAGAGTTCTGTGAGTTCGGCGCTGCTAAGGAGGAGCAGATCAGAGACAGACTGGTTATCGGAATTGCAGATTCGGAAGTTTCACTTAAGTTGCAGCTGGAGTCTAAGCTGACAGTGGATGAGGCGATACGGATTGCACGTCAGAATGAATTGATGAAGAAACAAAGTGCAGACTTAAGGTCAGAAAACAGGGTGGAAGAAATACACCAGCCACAAAGGGTTAAAAGCGGCAGGCAGCGGACAGACCCGGAGCGGTTGGACACCGTGTTCCCGTTGCACACGCTGTAACCGCCCTCACGAGATGAAGACGCGGTGCCCTGCTATAGACAAGAGGTGCAGGAAGTGCAACCGCGCCGGCCATTTTGAGGTGGTTTGTAAATCAGAGTCTGTGAGAGAGATGTGTCTGGACAGTGATCAGGAGACGCCAGAACTGTCCTTTATAAGATCGGTGACTGAACAGTCCGGCTCTGTCGAGGATTGGCGTGTTACACTCACAATGTTGGGTGAAAGAGTTGTCTTTAAGATTGATACCGGAGCAGACATTACAGTTATTTCCTTAGTGACATTCTCAAAGCTACCTCGACATCCGGAGCTGGAAAAGGTTACGATTCAAGTTCATAGTCCGGGAGGTCGCATTGATTGCATCGGCAGGTTCCTTGCTGACTGTGAGTACAGGGAGCGGAAAATATCGATGTGGGTGTACGTGATCAGAGGATCGTGTGTGAATAACCTTCTGAGTCGGAAAGCAGCCTGCAGTCTGGGCCTTGTTGCTAGAGTGTACGAAGTCACTGAGGACGTGTTTGGAGACCTGGGGTTGCTGAACTGTGAGCCGGTCCGTATAAAGCTCAAACCTGAGGCTGTCCCTTATAGCCTTACTACGCCTCGTAGGATTCCATTTCCACTTTTGCCGAAGGTGGAGTGCGAGCTTCTGCGGATGGAAAAGATGGGGGTTATCGAGGCGGTCACAGAAGCTACTGACTGGTGTGCGCCCATTGTACCGGTCGCTAAAAAGAATGGAAAAGTTTGTATTTGTGTGGATTTGAAACGTCTGAACGAAGCCGTTAGGAGGGAGAGATATGTCATACCGACATTGGAAGATATTGCTCCTCAGTTGTCGGGGGCTAACTTCTTTTCCACGCTCGATGCTTCCAGTGGGTTCTGGCAGATACCCCTTGACCCAGAGAGCCAGAAACTGACGACCTTCATTACTCCGGTAGGTCGGTTTTGCTTCCGCAGACTCCCCTTCGGGATATCTTCGGCCCCGGAGATCTTCCAGAGAGAGATGAGTTCCCTGTTGAGAGACCATGAGGGTACTGTGGTAGTTATGGATGATATCCTTGTGTATGGGTCCACTAAGGAGGAGCACGACCGGCGACTGCTTTGTGTGCTGCAAACCGTCAAGGAATCTGGCCTGAGGCTAAATAAGGAGAAGTGCCACTTTGGGAAACCAGAACTGTGTTATTTTGGCCATATTATTAGTGGGGAGGGGGTTAAGCCAGACGCCAGCAAGGTTCTCGCTATTGAGAAAATGAAAAGCCCTTCCGATGTGAATGAACTGAGACAAGTACTGGGCCTTGTGAATTATGTGGGGAAGTTTTTACCGGAGTTGTCCTCGGTGTTACATCCTGTCACAGAATTGTTAAAGAAAGATGTCGCCTAGATATGGGGACCTCCACAGGAGGAGGCCTTAGCACGAGTCAAGTCCATGCTGGGATCCGCTCCGGTGTTGGGGTACTATGACCCCTGCAAGAAGACTGTGGTTAGCGCAGATGCTAGTAGCTACGGGTTGGGAGCGGCCCTTCTGCAGCTGAAGGAGTGTAAACTACAGCCTATTGCCTATTGTTCTCGCACCTTAACAGCAGCAGAGAGACGTTATGCACAAATTGAAAAAGAGTGTTTGGCTGGAGTCTGGGCCTGCGAACGCTTCCACCGTTATCTGGTGGGTTTGGAGGAGTTCAGTCTGGAGACTGACCACAAGCCACTAGTTCCTCTCATTAATTCTTATGATATCGACAAGGCGCCTCTGAGATGCCAGAGACTCTTAATGAGACTACTTAGGTTTAATGTTAGAGCTGTGAATGTCCCGGGGAAATAGCTGGTGGTGGCAGATACCCTCTCCAGACTCCCGCTGGCTGCTGAGGGCGATTCGTCGACAGAGTCGGACGTGCAGGTGTATGTGGATTCGATCTTAGCCTCCAAGTCCATCTCTTCGGGGAGATTGGAACAGATTAAGAAAGAGACGCACCTGGATGTTGTCCTTCAAGAAGTTATCAGCTATGTAAGAGACGGCTGGCCGGAGAGTCGTGCTGCGTGGTGGTCTCTGAGTGCGTTCCAGTCCGAGAGAGCATACCCTACTGAAATGGACGGCTTTGTGTTTTTTCAAGACCGCATTGTTATTCCGAAAAGTTTGCGTCAAGACATGCTATGGCGGATTCATGAAGGTCATTTGGGGGTTTCCAAGTGCAGAGAGAGGGCGTCGTCTGCTGTGTGGTGGCCTGGGATTAGCGCTGACATTGCTGATTTCATCTCAAAATGTGCCTTCTGCAGAGAACGTCGACCTACACAGAGACGTGAGCCTTTACTTTCCACCCCCCTACCTGCGGGTCCATGGCAGAAGATAGCTGCGGATCTGTGCGAACTAAAAGGGAGGAAATACTTAGTTGTTGTGGACTACTACTCCAGATACCTTGAGCTCGCGCAACACTGGGTGAGGTGACCAGTGCTACTGTGATCGTCCGTCTGAAAAGCATGTTTGCCAGGTGGGGTATCCCGTCGGAGTTGGTGAGTGACAATGGTATGCAGTTCGCCTCTAAAGAGTTTGCTTCTTTTGGGAAGGATTACGATTTCCGTCACACGACTTCCAGTCCGCATTACCCGCAGGCTAATGGGATGGCGGAGCGAGCGGTTCAGACCGCTAAGTTTATTTTGGGGCAGGCGGAGCCTTATTTGGCCCTGATGGCGTACAGAGCGGCTCCTGTTCAGGCTACAGGGTGTAGCCCTGCTCAGCTGATGTTGGGATGGCAGATTCGTACTACTTTGCCTTCTGTGGATGCTTCCCTGCCGGCTTCTCCGGTCCTTCCAGAGGATATTCGGAGGAGGGACGAGGTGGCGAAGCGGAACTACAGGTTCTTTTACGATAGACGACATTCTACTCGCCCACTATCGGTGCTATACCCGGGGCAGAGTGTCCGGGTTAAGCTAGATGATGAGACGAGGTGGAGAACCCCGGCTACAGTTGTGGAGCGTTCTCCGGAGCCCAGGTCCTACGTGATCCGCACGGAAGGAGGAACTGTCGCTCGCCGCAACAGAAGGCATCTTCAGCCGGTACCCGAGGAGTTGAGTGCTGAGACCTCGACACCACAACAGCCAGACTCTCCGGTTTTACGGAATGGGTCTACCCTGCAGGTGGTTTCTGGGCATGATGTACCACTGCTTCCAGAGGAGCCACAGCCACCCTCTCAAGGACTTGGTGATGGTTCTTGCAAGATGACTTCGAGTGGTAGAGTTGTGAGGCCTCCGGAACGTTACCGGGATTAATGTTTAGCTAGAGCAGCGACTTGAAAAATGGGCAGAATAATCCCAAAGTCACTGCGGACTGGGGTAGTCTACCCCGATGTCCAAGTTAGCATTGTTTATCTACTTGTATCTTTACATTGTTTATTTTGTATGTTTTACCGTTAAAAGGGGGAGATGTGGTGAGAGCGGAGTCACATGACAGGAAGGGTGGGGGCGGTACCAGGCAGTGTCTGCTGGGATGCCATGCTAGCTGGACGTACTGTATGTGTCTCTGCTATCCGATGTTATGCTGAATAAATCTACAACCATAAACCAACCCACGGAGTCTACTCTTTTCATGACAGTTACCTTTTGTAACAAAAAGTTCAACAAACTTTACTGCTGCATTACAACAGCCAAGGAGAGGGCAGAATACAGGGAGAGCTCTGGGGTCACTCAATGCTGTACAGGGATAAGATTCAAGGGTTATAATTCCTGGAAATCTTCTTACAGTACAGATTCAAGGTGTTACTGTAATTTTTATTGGAAGCTTCATTACTAACAATCTCATCATGATCCTCAAAATCCCCATGAGCAGGATATCTGACCATTTTTATTATTTATCTTTAATAACGATAATGAGACAGACACCATCTAGAATTTAGAACCTTTCATCTCAGCAACATTTCTGTAAAGGTAGAACATAAATTTAAATATAAGTGTGCAATTTTACATTATTTTAATCATTTAGCTCAGGGATGTCAAACTCATGGCCACCCAGATGTTAATCCCTACAATTCCCAGAATTCTTTAACAGGGTTATTCAGAGAAAGGTGAAAACCAGGAGAATGGCAGGAAAAAGAGTACCATCTAGACCAAATAGCCGATTTGGAAAGTGAGATAAATGGGAGAATTTTTCTGGTTTGACTAGTTTGACCTAGAATTTTCACTTCTCCAGTCATTCTCCTGAGGTTCAACTCTGTCTGAATAACCCTGTATGGGTTATTCAAAAGGCACTGAACTTGTCATCGAATTGCTCTGAAAGGCGAGTTTCACCATACAGTGCAATTTTGTGGCAGTTTGGCTATCCAGAGAGCTGTCAATTTGCCAAATACTGGCAAATTGATAGTGAAATGCAGTGCTGTTCGCAGCAGATCGCCGCAAATCACTGATCTTTGCCGGCAGCGAAATTGTCCCATAAAAAAGCAGTGGTTAATCTATTCGGAGAACGCCAAACTGCACCAAAGTGTCATTGAAATGCTCTGATATTCGGTGGTTCAGTTCGACAGGTTTAACAAGGCAAATCCCTTTTCAATGTATTCAATGTAAATTCAAAATAATTCTAATTCAATGTAAATAAATATTATCATATTTATTTTTTTATTCAACTTTTTATTCTTTTCAGTTTCAGCAAAAAGCATTTTTATTTATTTTTTAGAATTATTTTGGTAGTCTTTTGGATTTTTTTAGGCAACATTTTCGATTCCCATTTTTTTATGGTCTTTTTTAATTCTGTAATAGACCTTTCTATTCTTTTTTAATTATTTCCACACATTTTCATGTATTTTTATTATTTTAAACACCTTTTAAAAAATAGCAGCGTTCCATCTTTTTTTCTCCTGCATTTTGGAGGCGTTCAGCGATCAGTTTGGTGGTTTTCGGTGGTGATTGGTGGGCTTATTGGCTGTGTTCGGCGGGCTGATCGGAGGTCAGCGGCGGCATTCAGAGGTCTGTTTGGTGTCGTTCGGCGCACTTTAAGACCCTGCGGTGAATAGTGAATTCAGCTCATGGTCAGTGAACTGTAATCGCTGAATCGCACCGAAGTGCGCCAAACAAAAGAGCTATAAAATTTCCCTGAAATTTCAGTGCTCTTTGAAAAACCTTCTTTGAATGCGATCTATAGCCTGAGAATCATGGGAGTTGTAGTTTAGAAATATCAGGGGGGGCAGAGTTTCACAGCTCTGTTTTAACTATCTACCAATCCATACACTAACAGGGTTATTCAAAGAGAATTGAAAAGTCACCGCAAGTTCGGTGACTTTTCGTTATCTTCAATTTGGTGCAATTTGGCGATCCCATTTCGGCGACCCTGCGGTGTATTCAACAAGCACCACAGGGCCGTTGTAGTGCAGGGAAAAGCCGCCGCAAACCCGACGAACACTCACTGCAAAACCCAGCGACCGCACACCGAAACCCACAAAAACATCTGGAATAACCCCGCCGAACACGCCGGAGGAAACCCGAGCAGGAGCCGATCAGAGCGCAGTGCAGCCGCTGGAAAAAGCCGACACTGCAGACGAACGGAGTGAAAAAAAAAACCAGAACCAGTATGCTTGAATGTATGAAAAGTGAAACGCTGTTTGCAAAGAAACTACAGAACGAAAATGTCTGAAATTTACATATAAGATCCAATGAATGATAATAAAAAGGGCTGTTACAGAAAAAAGAAAATAAGAAAAAAAGAAAATCGCAAATAAATTCCGGAAAATGGCTAAAAAAAGATCCTAAAAAAAATATAAAAATAAAGAGACATTTTACTGCAGAATATTATAATAAATGGTTTATTACATATTGAATTAAAATGGGAATATTTTTAACATTGAAGCCTATGGGACTAGCCGGAATAAACCTGTCGAATGAAACCACCGAACAGCAGGGCAATTCGGCAACTTTTCACTGCTGGTTTTTGTTTGTTCTCTGAATAGATGAAGCATTGCTTCTCTATGGGGAATTCACTGCCCTCGAACAGGCACCGTATGTGCAGGCAATTCGCCAACATTTGGCGAACTGCTTGCTCTCTGAATAGCCGAATGGCCAGGAAAGGTAACCGTACGCTGAATTTCAGTGTTCGGTTACCTCTCGGCCCCAATTCGGAGCTCTTAGAATAACCCTGTATATTGATTTTTTTAATTCTGTTTTTAAATGTTAACTATACATCCCAAGTTTCAAACAAAGGATATGATAATATCGTCTACAACAAAAAGCTTGATATTGAAAAAGCTAATTATCAATTGAGCAATATGCATGTCTCTTGATGCCTGGAAATGATTGATTATCCATTTTCTGGCTTAAAATTCTAACAAACATTTGTTGTGCCTGGGAGGAAAGGTGTAATTCATCCTTTGCAAAAGTTATTGTTGGTACAGTAATTGTAGGATTGATGTATACTATTAATTTTGAACACAAAGTATTTACATATTCAAGGTGACATTAAGCTATTATTGTAAATATTTTCATTAGGAGTGCTGTATGTAATGCTGTATTTATTTGTATGATGGACTATTTATATAAAGGAAGCTTATAAGCAATGACATTATTTTGCAGCTCCATAGAATCGCTAATTGAAATGTCATCCTGTTGTGTGTAATTCTGCATGATTGACTTAACAAAAGAATTACTAGGAAAAACTTAGAATTTTATTCACGAACTCATTAAAAAATTGATGTAGTGGAAATGTGCTCAGAATGTTTTCTGGAAGGAAAGCTTGATGTGTGTTCTCCATCAGTGGAGCTCATGTCTTGTGGGTGTAGAATCTACAGCATAAACGGCACAGTGAATACATTAAGTAATTGAGATCAGATCCTGGAAAGATTCTAGAAATTAAGAAACACGGCTTTCTCACTTCCTTCTTTAATAGGAAACAGGTAGTTTATTTTTTTTAGCTATGTGTACTATGCAAACTTTTTATTAAGAGATATACATTTTTTAATGAAAAAATAGAATATTTCACATATTTATGTGGCCATATCATAGCCTGCACTATATGTCCCGGAAGAAGCTGCTAATATATGCGGCGAAACGCGTGCTCTGCTTTTTTCTTAACCTGTCTGAGCCTTGATTGTTTTACGACTTCATAATTATTGTTGGTGAGAAGATTTGCTATGTTCTCCTCTTGTTATGTTACTGGCCTGTGGATGCGTTCCTTGCCACATAGGGTGAGTGCAGAAATCTTTGAGAATTCGGGAAAGTGCTGTGTGTAGACTTGGCTAAATAAAAAGTTTAAAAAGTGACAGTCATTAGGATTCACCCGGATATGGACATAATTACCTATATTCTTTTTTGTAGAGATCATTATTGGCAGTATAATGACAGTGAGCACTGAGAGTAAATAATGACATTTATATAAAAATATTGGACTTGTATAGAATTTCTTCTTTGCCGAGCACTCTAATTTAACCCATTGAGGGCTTATAGTGGAAGTGGGTTGCTCCTGTATACAGGCTGGTGCGACTCTTATTGTTTATTATTGTTTTTTATTGTTTTCATGGTTAAATTTTTTTTAGTACAGCCTCCAAATTACTAGTTAACTATTTACAATAAATAATACAATTTATTTTTCACCTTACTTTATTCTCCCTTTAAGTTGTAATTTTTGTTAAATTTCATATTCTTAAGGTTTATGTCCTAATTTTGGATTTTGTGGGGAACACCCTTGGTACATTTTTTGTGACTTGCAGTCCCTTCTCTTGTAATCTTTGCTTCTGGTTTGTATCACACATATCTAGTTTCTGTTTGAAGAATGTTACTGCAGTTGATGATGGAAATACAGGTTTGTAAAACCTAACCCTAACAGGGTAATTCAAAGAGATTCGAAAAGTCACCGCACGTTCGGTGACTTTTCGTTCTCTTCAATTCGGTGCAACTCGGTTTTCCAATTTTGGCGACCCTGCGGTGTATTCAGCAAGCACCACAGGGCTGTCGAAGTGCAGGGAAAAGCTGCCGAAAACCCGGCGAAAACCCGGCGAATGCATGCCGAAAACCCGCAAAAACATCTGGATTAACCCGTCGAAGATGCCGTAAAAACCCGAGCAGGAGCCAATCACACGCAGCGAAGCCGCCGGATAAAGCAGACGACACCACAGACGAATGAAGTGAATAAATTAGCAAAACAGTTTGCTTGTATGTTTGAAAGTGAAACGCTGTTTGCAAAGAAACTACTGAGCGAAAATGTCTGAAATTTACATATGAGATCCAATGAATGATAATAAAAAGGGCTGTTACAGAAAAAATAAGAGAAATTTAAAAAAAAATCAGACTTTTTTAAAAAAAAAAATCAAGAAAAATGCTTAAAAGATCCTTAAAAAATCTATAAATAAAGAGACTCTTTACTGCAGAATTTTATAATGAATGGTTTATTAGATATTGAATTAAAACGGGAATATATTTAACATTGAAGCATATGGGATTCGCCTGAATAAATCTGCCGCATGAAATCAGCGAATGGCAGGGCATTTCGGGAACCTTTCACTGCTGGTTTGTGTTCTCTGAATAGCCGAAGCAGTGCTTTTTTATGGGGATTTCACTGCCCTCGAACAGACACCGAACAGGCACCGTATGTGCACGCAATTCGCCAGGATTTGGCAAAATTGCCTGCTCTCTGGATAGCCGAATGGCCACGAAAGCTAACCGAACGCTGATTTTCAGCGTTCGGTTACCTTTCTCCAGCAATTCGGATCTCTTTGAATTACCCTCTAAGTCTTGATGATATAGATAACTTTATAGACGTATGGATTTCATTGATGATGCTACTAGGAGGATATAGTCCAAATGTAGAATATGGACATTTTAGTAAATGTTGCATATAGGTAATGCTGTGTATTATCATAGTAATGCCTTCACTTAGGTTGAACCATGTGTTCGATGGTGTTTTATAGATGTTAAATTGATTATGAACACTGGGTCTCATTAAAAATCATTCTTGTTTTAATTTAGGTAAGCCCTAAGAGGAGGAATCAGAAGGGTTCCTGAACACCCGTTTTATCCCCACAGCCATTACTTTGAAAGCTTACATTGAAGTCTCTAGAAGACGTGCGTATGTGCCTGTATATATTCCTGGGATAAATCCAAGAGGTGTCACATTGCTGAATTCTTTGCCCACCACCCTACATATGAAAAAGTCATGAAAAGACGTGTGACAGAAGAAATGAGGCAAAACACATATGGTATAGAGTAAAACATTAGAAGAAAAGTGAGAGGAACGGGAAGTGAGAGGAAGACGTCCTACAAATCCTGAATGAGCCTTAATGAAATACATCACCAGTGAACAGGTAACCTTAATCTAACACACACGCCGTCATCAATGGCCATGCCAAATCGGGGGTACCAGTGAGTCGGATAAAAGCTGGGTCAAAATGATGGCACTATATACTTAACTGCCAAAGACCATGGATTGGTGCAAGAACATGATGATTAAAATACTGAAGATGTCAAGGACTATCATGTAGACCAAAGGTCAGCTACACTGACCCTTTAGATGTTTAGAAACTACATTTCCCATGAATATCTACCCATCTAAGGAATGACTGAGCATCATGAAAGATGTAGATCAAAAAGATCAGTGGTGGTCTAGGTTGCTGAAACCTGTCATAGGGCTGGATTGCATTTGGATTGCATTTTGAAAAATGAAAGCGTTGCACTATATTGCAGTTATATTTCCAAATTCCCTAAACTTGACACCTGTCCATTGTAACCATGACATATTGCCCATTATAGGTATCGTGAATTGTGCAGGCAAGCTGAGCAAGTTCCTGTAACTGGAACAGCAAAAGGGAAAAGAGGGGGACCAGGTACTCCCTATAGAACTGTAAGGTACTCTTATTAAGACACCAGCTCAACATTTCACCTGCAAGCGCAGCCTTTCTCGAGCTCCTATATATGGCATCCAAAATGGTGCAGTCAGGAATGCAACCTCCTTCTCGCACAAAATAGCTTTGGCGCAGGGAAAATAAACTCTTGACAACATAAAAAAAATATTTTACATTTCCTGCAGGTAGCCAAATATAAATCCACCTCACCACCTTCGAGGTTGTTAGTTTCGGCAAGGGGAAAACCTCTCGTCCAGCCTATTACATACTTTAGTGACTAGAGTGACTGTCTCGTTGAAACGGCCATCAGCATATCCCAACGTGCAGCAATCGAGTATGTGTATATATATACAGTGGCAAGAAAAAGTATGTGAACCAAAAGTATGTGAAACCAAATGTTTCCTGTAGTTGCAGATCAGACCTGCACAACGATCTGGAGTAATTTTGGACCACTCCTCTTCACAAAACCATTTCAGTGTAGCTTGTGATGTCTGGTGTGAATCGCTCTCTTATGGTCATGCCACAGCATTTTAATCGGGTTGAGGTCAGGACTCTGACTGTGCCACTCCAGAAGGCATATTTTGTTTTTTTGAAGCCATTCTTTTGTTGATTTCAGGGGTGTGGAAATTTTAAAAAAATCTACTTGTCCAACGGACTAAGGCTGGGGTCAGAGGAGCGTAGTGTTCACGTCCGTGATTGCGCCTAAAAGTACGTCCGTGATAGCATGAAAGAAAGTCCATTGGAGCCCGACACATGAAGAACGTCCGTACTGAACTGCGGACGCACAACGGCCGCGGCCCACGGACGCAAGGCAGGCAAGAACGTACAACCCCTAGAACGGCCGCACAAAGTGCGCTGCGTCCGCAACGTCCGCATAGCTTTGTGTGTGAGTGATGGAACGTGGTCAGACGGACTGCATTTATACGTCCAGCATTTTTCACGGACAAAATGGTTTTGCTTTTTAATTTATTTTCCCTCCTACATCCGTCAAAAAATAAACGTCAGTGCAAAAAATGGACTGTGTGACCACTACTGTGTCTTCCGTACTGACGTACGTCCGTGTGCAAGGACGTACAGTCCGTAGAAATCACACTCGTCTGACCCTAGCCTTAGTAGTAGTCCAATCTACTTGTCCCTCAGGGCGATCAACTTGTCCTGATAATTTCAACAAAATAGTGTTTAAATAGAGGTCTTTATTCATAACAGCCTATAGAGGCAGCGTCACATACATGTGATGAATAAAGACCTTTATTTAAACACTTAAACACTATTTTGTTGTGTGTATGTATATATTAGGGATGCACTGATACCACTTTTTTTAAGACCGAGTACCGATACTTTTATTTTATGTCATGTGACCACTTTCCAATAAGAACAGACCTCATAAAAATGCCCCCAGCTCACATGTATATATCCCCCCTGAGATATATGGATATTGCCCCAGCTCATGGATATTGCCCCCAGCTCATGGATGCTGCCCCCAGCTCATGGATGCTGCCCCAGCTCATGGATATTGCCCCAGCACATGGATATTGCCCCAGCACATGGATATATGCCCCAGCACATGGATATATGCCCCAGCTCATGGATATACCCCAGCACATGGATATGCCCCAGCTCATGGATACTGCCCCAGCACATGGATATATGCCCCAGCTCATGGATATATGCCCCAGCTCATGGTATACTGCCCCTACGCTCTCATGGATATTTGCCCCCAAGCTCTCATGGATATTGCCCCCCAGCTCAGACCACAGACCAGACATGGGGCGGCTGTTCGAATGCTCTATCGGCATTCGGACAGCTGCCCCTGGAGCTCTCCAGCATACTTACCTTCCCGAGCGGCGCCGACAAAGTCTTCGCGCCTGCGCTCGTTGAAGGACCCCCAGCAGTGATCACGTGGGACTCACACGTGATCGCGGCTGGGTCCTTCAACGTGTGGAAGCGCAGAAACTTTCCCGGCACCGCTCGGGAAGGTAAGTATGCCGGAGAGCTCCAGGGGCGGCTGTCCGAATGCCGATAGAGCATTCGAACAGCCACCCAAGCCCCTCGGATGCCGGCAAGCCGGCTCAATGCCGACTTCCGGTATCGGGGGCGTCCCTGGAATTAGTCCGCAGTCCGGCGGGCTTCTAGCCCGCTGGACTGCATCTCAAAAAAAACTACTCACCCAGCGCCCGGATCTTCATGTCCCGGGCATCGGGCGATACAATTCCCACACCCCTGTGAATTACTTGTATGCTTTGCGTCATTGTCCTGTCATCCTCTGCGGAGCTTCAGTTGGCAGACAGATGGTCTTACGTTTTCCTGCAAAATGTCTTGATAAACTCTGGAATTCATTTTTCCATCAATGACAACAATCCGTCCAGGCCCTGAGGCAGCAAAGCAGCCCCAAACCATGATGCTCCCTCCGCCATGTTTTACAGTGGGGATGAGGTTTTGATGTTGGTGTGCTGTGCCTTTTTTCTCCACACATAGTGTTGTGTGTTTTTCCAAACAACTCAACTTTGGTTTCATCTGTCCACAGAATATTTTGTCAGTAGTGCTGTGGAACATCCAGGTGCTCTTTTGCAAACTTCAAACGTGCTGCAATATTCTTTTTGGACAGCAGTGGCTTCCTCCGTGGTGTCCTCCCATGTACTCCGTTCTTGTTTAATGTTTTCCTTATTGTAGTTGTGTCCACAAAAATGTTAGCATGTGCCAGAGATTTCTTTACCTCATTAAGCATTCTGCACTGTGTTCTTGCAGTCATCTTTATGGGACGACCACGCCTAGGGAGAGTAGCAACAGTGCTGAACTTTCTCCATTTGTAGACAGTCTGTCTTACCGTGGACACATGAACATCAAGGCTTTTGGAGATACTTTTGTAACCCTTTCCAGCTTCATGCAAGTCAACAATTCTTGATCGTAGGTCTTCTGAGAGCTCTTTTCTGCGAGGCATGGTTCACATCAGACAGTGCTTCTTGAAACCAGTAAACCCAAAACTGGTGTGTGTTTTTTTTTTTGTATTCAAAATTTTGGTTTTATTAAAGGGTAACAAATACAGAAAGAGAAATAAAGCATTGCGTTAAAATATGATACATAAAAGGGGAGACAGATATCAAGAAGTGTGATACAGTTCGGAGGCATTCCTAAGTTCTGTGTATTCGGGTCCAGGCCAGGCCATTCAGTGTCAAGTAATCGGCCAGTCGCCTAGGACCTGTCATTTCTGGTCAGTCACCCAAACCGCGATATCCAGCAAGTTTCAAGAATATCATGGCCTCCAAGGAGAAAATTGAGAATGAAGAAAGCATGAAGTAAGAAGAGAGAGAGAAGCCAACAGGAAAGGAAAGGAGAATGGGAGAGACCGACGGAAAAGAAGGCAGAAAAAAGAGAGAGAGAGAGGAAGAAGAGGAAGAAGAGAAAAAAAAAAAAAGACACACAAGGTGGGGGGGGAGGAAGAACCACACACACACATACAGATCTGTACTGTCCATGGCACGCCTGGAGGCAAGTCGGGGACGCAGGCCAGGAATCACCCAAAAGAACGAGGGTCAGAGTACTCCTCAAATCTCACCTTCCTCAACCATCAAGGGGTCGGCAGTAGTGTTGTCATTACCTCCAGACCTATATTCGGCCCAATATAGCCAGGTGCCACAGAAGGCCTCTATTTGGCCATTTTCCACCGCTACCAGGAGATCAACTGCTCGTAGCCGTTCTACCTCCTTCACCCACATTCTCTTGGAAGGGACCGTTCCAGTCCTCCAGTGTACTGGAATCAATAATCTAGCCGCCAGTACCAGGCGTAAAGCTGCTGATTTTCGCATTCTCTTAATGGACGTTGGGAATTGCAACAAGAGGTAAGTTGTGGCGGAGAAGGTCACCTCCAATGCCGAGATAGTGCAGACCCCATCATGAACCATCCTCCAGAATGGGTTAAGGAGGGGGCAAGCCCACCAAATATGAAGGAAACTTCCCACATCCAAACCGCAGCGCCAGCAAAGGGGGTCTGAGGTAGGCTGAAACCGGTGTATCCGATCAGGAGTCCAGTACCACAAAGTGAGTATCTTATAGGCATTTTCTGCACATTTCAGCCACGGAGATCCTTGGTGTGACAATGCATAGGTCATAGACCACGTTTCGTCAGAAAATGAGTCTCCTAGAATGTCATGCCATGTTGATTGGAACTGAGGGGGGACAGCAATGGAATCCTGTAGTAAACGGTAGAGGGTGGATATGCTCCTAGCAAGTGGAATGCCCATTCTGTAGAAGTTCTCGAAAGGGAGTAGGGGTCTTGTCAGGCTAAATCCCGCGTTGAGGGATTGAAGAAAGGACTTAATCTGGGCACAGTTAAATTGCTCTAAGAAAGTCGGTGGTGAAGAGTCATCTGTAGCTGTAAGTGGGGGTATCGTACCATCTTTCAGGAAGGACTGTGCGGTGATCCTATCTGGTAAGTCAAATCTGCGCTTCAAGGCAGGGCACACAACAGGGGGGAAGCCCGGGTTGTGGTGTAGTGGCAAAAGAGGAGAAACAGCCGACGATAGAGACCTTGACATGCGAATCTTTCTCCACAGATGCAGGGTTGCTCGGGGGATGCTCCACTGGGCCTGTTGATCCCTTGAGTCCCTAGGTCGGATCCAGGGTAGCGTCCATAACGGAGCTTCCATCAGTTCCTCCTCTAAATCCAAACACAGCTTTTCCGCCGATGTCAGAGACCAATCGAGAACTCACGTCAACTGAGTGGCATAGAAATACAGTTTGGCGTCGGGAAGGGCCAGACCTCCGCGACTTTTGGCGCGGCAAAGGGTCTCGTATCGCACTCTGGGCTTCCCTTTAGACCATATAAATTTTAAAATCAGAGAGCGAAGTGTCACGAAAAATTCAGCCGCTACGGGAATTGGGACCGTTTGGAAGACATACAAAAGACGAGGCAGAAGATTCATTTTTATGACATTGATTCTACCTAGCCAGGAGATATACTTACTATTCCATCCCGCAAGATCCATCCGGAAGGAGTCCAGAAGTAGTTTATAATTAAACTCAAAAAGTCTGGAATGCGAAGGGGTCAACCATATACCCAGATATCTCATCTTAGTCGGGCACCAAGCAAACGGAAAACGTTGTTTGAGTCTGCTGGTCACTGTCGGGTGAAGATTAATATCCAGGAATTCCGATTTATCAGCATTTATGCGAAAGCCGGAGTGTTCCCCGAAGACGTCAAGCGTCCTCAGAACAGCCGGCAAGGAGCTCTCCACATTCGTGAGCATAAAAAGTAAATCATCCGCGTATGCAGATACCACGTGTTCACGTGTGCGACCCCGAATACCAGAAATAGCAGTGTCCGAACGTATGGATTCTAGCAACGGTTCTAGGGAAAGGGCGAATAACAGTGGTGATAAAGGACAGCCTTGTCTCGTTCCATTGTATATGGAGACCTCGGTGGATAGTGCGCCATTAATACGAACTCTAGCGGTCGGGTTATGATACAATGCAGCAATCCAGTGCAGGTATGCATCAGGGAGACCCATAAGGCGTAAGACCTCAAAAAGATATGTCCAGCGGACCCGGTCGAAAGCCTTCTCCGCATCGGCCGAAAATAACAGCAGTGCTTGTCCCGAGCGTTTCGCCAAGGTAATAGCATTCAATGCCCTTGAAGTCGCATCTTTGGCCTCCCTGCCAGGCATGAACCCTACCTGATCCGGTCTAACCAGGCCAGAGACATATGGCATGAGCCGTGTTGCCAGAATTTTTGTGTCTACATTCAGTAGCGAAATAGGTCTGTAGTTTTTGCAGTCAGAGTGGTCCTTTCCGGGCTTAGGAATCACCGTGATAGTGGCGGCTAGTGTCCGCGGGTGTAGGTGTGTAATACCATCAACCGATTGAAAAAGTCGCAAAAGCATCGGCAATAGTGCCTCCCCGAAGAACTTGTAGTATTCCAACGGGAGTCCATCAGGACCCGGACAGCGCCCGTTTTTCATGGATTTAAGCGCGATACAAAGTTCTTCGATCGTAATAGGGGTTGCCAGAGACTCCCGTGCCGCGGCGGAGAGCTTAGACGTGACCCGAGATTGCAGGTATGTCGACAAGGACGTCGAAGGCGATCCTGGTCCTTCGACCGAATCTATATGGTAAAGGGATTGGTAATAAGAAGCAAATTCCTCCATGATGTCCGCAGGTCGAGAGGAGCATAGCCCATTTTTCATTTTAATCTTCGCAATATATGCCAATCTACGTCGTTGGCGTAGCAGGATAGCTAGGAGTCTGCTAGGTTTGTTTTCCGACAAAGCAAAACGGCAATTGGCCTTGACAGCGTCCAGTCGAAGTTTTTCGTCCAAAATTTCATTGAGCCGACGGCGTAGCAAGGTCGTTTCTTGGAAAGAAGCGTCGGTCAAGGTGTCAGTTTGCAATTCCAACCGCCGGATGTTATGTAGAATGTCCGCAACTTCCGTAGTCTTAGTTCGTTTGATCGCCGTGGCCGCACCGATGAAATGGCCTCTAATCACTGCTTTGTGGGCTTCCCAAACCGTAGCTAACGAGATGTCCTCAATATCTAGATTGTCCTGGAAATACTGTTTAAGGCGGTCAGAGAATTCTACCTTAAGCAAGGGGTCATCTAACAAAGTAGTATTTAGCCGCCAAGTACGTTTCCGAGGCCGAAAGAGAGGAGAGTGTAGGTCCACCCACACCGGAGCATGATCCGACCATGTGCGTGTACCTGTCTCTGCAGCTAGAACCAAATGTAGCAAATGTTGTGGTAAGAAAATGTAATCAATACGCGAGGAAGATGTGTGGACATTGGAGTAAAAAGTATATTCACGCGCTCCGGCATTAAACGCCCGCCACACATCCAACAAACGTAAAGAGTCTAGCGATCTCCGGATATGTCTCAAGGAGCAGGGCGGAACAGATGAGGATTTCCTCGATGTATCCATTCGAGGTTCTAGCGGCACATTAAGGTCCCCTGCCAGTATTAAAATTCACGAGGTAAAAGAGGTAAGGTGTTTAACGATACGAGCCAAGCATCGATGCTGATTCACGTTAGGTAGATAGACCGAAGCGAAGGTATATGAGGTATCTGAAATCTTACCTTTGTTAAAAAGGTAGCGACCTTCAGGGTCAATTAGTTGATCTTCTAACTGAAACGGTACATCCCGAGAAATGAGAATCGCCGTCCCCTTCGATTTGGCGGCGATATAATTACTGAAAAATCCGTCGGGAAATAATCTAGACGTCAGTGTAGGAGGGGTATCGTTACGAAAATGGGTCTCTTGTAAGAATACAACCGAAGATCGAAGAGCTCCCAACTCACGCATCAGTCTGCGTCGTTTTTCCGGGAGATTCAACCCCTTGACATTATATGTGAGAAGACGCAGAGGCTGCTCCCTGAAAGCTCCAGACCCGCCTCCCCGACCATCCCCCCCATCACCCATGGCGTCCATACTACAGACTCAAAACGAAAGCGAGACAAGGGGGATATTCAAATAAAGAAGAGAGAGAGAGAGAGAGAAAAAAAAAAAAAGAGGGGGAAGGGGGGGGAAGAGAAAGAGAGAAAGAGGTCACGAGAAGGGCCGTGTTCAGGAAAGAGGGACAGAGAAAGATAGAGACAGTCGAGATCTAGATAAGGGAAAGAAAAGGAAAAACAAAAAGATGAGGCGACGACGTCCGTCAGGTGACCAGTCGGTTAGGAGTATAGTCCCACAGCGACGTCATCCGAGGTAAATGGACGCAAATACCTCCGGGGAGTGTTCCCGCGCGTCAAGTAAGGTCGTCAAGTACAAAACGTCACAAACAGCAAACCAACAACAACAAAACTATATATATATGGTAAGCGATATAAGACAAATTAGAGATGGGGAAGTACATGAACAAAATCATAGATCCATTTCCCCAACATTCCCGCCCACCCTCAAACAACTCAGAACATCCCTCCCCCCCTCTCCCCTACATACCCAAGTCTCGGAACCCAACAAGGGAGAAACTGCTGTAAAACAATCCGGCAGTTCGAGTGTTATCAAAATTACCCTGGAGAGTATACCCGAATCGACCCTTCCAATAATAAGCGTCGGCCAAGCCTCCGGGAACTCCCCCTGAGGACTGGCGTCATCGTGCGTAGCACGATGACGCCAGTCCTGGACTTAACCCTTAACTGCCACCAACGGTGGAGATAGGGAGTTCCAATGAACTCCCTATCTCCCGATCCGTGGCAGTTAGGGGTTAAATTTTGGTATGGTTGGATCGGCCAGAGCATGGCCGTTCCAACGATACCAAACATGAAAGTGAAAAATTTTGTAAAAAAAATAAAAAAATGAAAAATAAAAAATTAAAAATTTAAAAAAATTTTTTTAAAAAAAATAAACACTTTTTTTTTTTTTTTTGGTTTGTTAATGCAGCAATATTGTTCCTATTTCAATTATAATGTGAACAATGATGCTGCACTAACGATTTTTGTATGCGGTGCGTTTGTTAAAAATCGCGTAATTCCCCCAAAAAAATGTAACGAGACCCCATCTCTAATTTTTTAACAAGCGCACCCCATACAAAATATAACCGCAATTGCTCGCATGTTAAAATGTGAAAAAAACACTTTACACATTGTAAATTATTGAAAATACATATTTTATTGCATTTTTTGTTATAATATACAGACAGGTCATGACGTATACATATAATAATGACATATTATGAATCTACCGAGTCTGACGGAGAGAACGATATATAATATGTCTGGGTCATATACTAAAATAAGCCTTCAAAACACGTTTAAACATGATGAGCAAAAACCGTAAAAATGACCTCAGCACAGGGGCGGGAAAAGCCTTAGCAGCGAAAGGGTTAAAGACGTTATTATCTCTCACCATTGCAGAGGAGTATGTGCTTATATCTCCTCTCAAGATGTAACATACCGTCATCTCTCCCTCCTACAAATATGTTTCCCCCCATATCATCCTATTCCCTGGGATTCTTTGCCGTTTGACAACGTTCTTATTCTTTGCTATTTCCTTTTCTTCCCTTCCCCCTTTCTTCTTTTTATTTATTTATTTATTTATTTTCCCCCCCCTTTTTTTCTTTTTTTTTCCCCCCTCTCTCCCCCCTCCCCCCTCCCCCCTTCTGTCCCCTTCCCCTCTCCCTCCCCCTCCCCTTCCCTCCCCCCTCCCCCCTTGTCTCTTCCTTTAACTAAGTCCATATAGAAAAAAGGAAAACAGCAAAAACATTGACGAATATGCATGTAACCATCAAAATTATTCAATAGGCATTAGAACGGGGTAGAGAGAAAATGTCATCGTAGGCCGCATCTCCAGAATCATAGCTTCAGCTGGCAGAACGTCCAGGCAAGTCACTGAGAGTCAGTTCTTGGGCATCAAGAAGCCAGATCCGCTGGGCATTGTCGTGGCTCGAAGCAAGTGTAGCGGGAGGAGAGGGATCAAAGGTTCCATTTAGTTAACTGGCGGGGTGGTCGTAATAACCCGTAAAAAATGGGTCTGGTTCAAGATAGTCAAGTGAAGAGAAACAGTCAGTTTCTGTGGAAAAATGTGTCATGCAGTGAGTGCAGGGCAAAGTTCCGTTTTCAGGTACGCAGGGTTCATTCCGAACGAAGAAAGATAGCGGGCCGACATCCAAGATATACAGACTGTCAGGGTCATATGGTCAAGTGGCGGGTAAGTCTTCAAACCCTCCAGCGGTAGGGGGTGAAGGTCTGCGTTGATCCCGTGATCTACGGCGGCGTTGAGAGCGAGGGTGTGAGGCAGTCGGCATCCATTCCGCCCCATCTAAGGTGGATTGCTCCCAATCAGGAACCGTCAACTCCGGGAGGTGTACGTCACAAAGAAATTTTGGTACCTCTGCGGGTGATCTGACGGCATATGTTACTCCATTGCGGGACACATTAAGCGAGAAAGGGTAGCCCCAGCGGTACGGGATCGCCGCCTCTCTAAGTGCCGCCGTAATCGGGCGTAGGGCCCTCCGTGCCACCAGTGTGAAGCGGGTGAGATCTGCAAACAGTTCCACCGTGTCCCCCTCAAAATCCCAGGCCTCGTGTAGTCTAGCAGCTCGAATGATTCTGTCTTTGAGAACAAAGTTTGGCATGTGGCAAATAAAATCTCTGGGACCTCGCTGAGACGTGGGGGGGGTAGCGCGGTAAACACGATGGGCCCTGTCAATGTCTTTAGGTGAGACGCTGCCATCTTGTAGTATGGAATTGAATAAACGGCCAGCAAATCCCTGGGTTCCTCACCTTGCTCGCGCACCCCCCGAATCCGGATGTTGTGCCGTCGTGATCTATTCTCCAGATCGTCTACCCGGCGTAATAATGTAGATAGTACCTGTGCATCTGCAATGTGGGTCGAGGAGAGAACCTGGGGACGTGTCTCGGAGGTCTCCAGGTGTGCGACTCTGGTTTCCAGCGACCTCAGGCCGGTCTTCACCTCCGCCACCTCTCCCCTCAGAGATTCGCCGAGCGTAACCGCCAAGTGTTGCAGGTCCGAGCGGGTCGGGAGAGTAGCCAGGAGATCCTCTATGCGCCGCAACCGCGGGTGGTCCTCCGACCACGAGGCCTCCGACTGCGCGGGAGAGGTCGATGCCGAGGGACTAGGCCCATGTCGTCTGTCAGCCGGAGCTTGGAGAAAGGCTTCCATAGGGCCCGCACGGGTCGTCCGCGGAGTGCCTGGGACGGAGGGGGTCTGCCCCTTCGACTTCCCCATCTCAATCGCTTTCCAAGCAGCGTGTAAATAATGCTATTGAGCGGTGTTGTTGTCGGAGCCTAAGCACTATGCGGCCATCTTAGCGCACGGTCAAGCCACGCCCCCCTGGTGTGTGTTTTTAAAGGGCAGGACAGCTTTCAGCAACACATCCAATAATATCACACTGATTGGACTCAAGGTTGGCTCACTCCTGGCTCCAAATAGCTCTTGGAGAAGTCATTAGGCTAGGGGTTCACATACTTTTTCCACCCTGGACTGTGAATATTTACATGTTCTGTTCAATAAAAACATGAAAACATATAATGTTTGTGTTGTATTATTTTAAGCAGACTGTGTTTTTCAAATTGTTGTGCCTTAGATGAAGATCAGAGCACATTTTATGACCAATTCATGCAAAACTCCATGTAATCCCAAAGGGTTCACATACTTTTTCTTGCCACTGTATATATATACAAAACTCGATCCCTGCACACCCGGTTACCAAGAATCAATCCTTGCTCTGGTGCTGGAACTTGGTAAAAAATAATAAAAATCCTCGATATTCCGCTACTCAGAGACTGCTTAATACATATAAAAATCTCTTAAATCGACGTTTCAATCCAACAGGACTTTTCTCAAGGCTTACATAAAATGAATGCCAAAATCTTTTTATACTAGCAACATATCAATTAAACATTAGCAATAACGTTCAGGTGGATACAGGCTGATTACCGGAAGTCAGAGCTGCAGACCAAAATGCTCCCGAATAACAGTAACTGTTGCCCAGCAACCAATGATAGAAACAGAAAAATGTCAGCAGATAAGAACCTTTCGGCCCATCTAGTCTGCCCAATTACATGGATAATTTACCTGGATTTATCTTTTGTTTAGGATAGCCTTATGCTTATCCCATGCCTGCTTAAATTCAATTACTGTTTTGGCCTCTACCACTTCAACTGGAAGGCTGTTCCATGTATCCACCACCCTCTCAGTAAAATAATGCTTCCTGATGTTACTTTTAAACCTTTGCCCCTCTAATCTAAGACTATGTCCTCTTGTTTTGCTACTTTCTTTCCTTTTAAATATACACAAATGATACACAATGATACACAAACCTATTCATCATGGGTTCCCCGGGGGATATCTAAATCAATCTACCATAAGGGAGGAATGGAGGGGGCAAAACACATAATAAAATATTAAAATCAAAGGCATACAGAGAATATTCTTACGCGAATTGAGGAAACCATGCAAGTTGTTTTTTTCATTCAGCCCCTGTGGGGCAACAGTATCGAGAGTGAAAATCCAATAGGACTCTCGTTTTAATATATATATAATATATACACAAGCGGGTATGTACATAATCGAGATACATATATATATATACACATTGATAGGGATTACGAATTTGAGATGATCTAATTTCATCTCAGTCACAGCATAGTATCACAATTTAAGAGTTAACGCAGCATCTTATTCAAAATAAAATAAATTTCAAATATTCTAATATAAAACAAATAGCAAGGCCAGGTCAGAAATTATGTATGTTTGTATTTTATAAATGTACATAAAGTAAAAAGTACAATAAATAAAAACACATGTAATGATGCTTGGACTTAATGTATCTCATGTATAATTTAATGATAAGTATCTGGGTTCCTGGGAGTCTCTGGGACAAAAGCTTATGCATAATTTAGCTTTTGCATAATTGTTCTCTCAATCCACGCAATTCATCTGAAATTCCAGAATGTAATCATAATGATACGATGTGTGATTCTTTATTTTCTCAGGTGTCATTTAACATTACATTAGCATTATAATTTTATGTAGGTAAATTTCTAAATCGAAGTTGGCATGCATTTTAAATTGATGTGCTTCACTGGTTTATTCCTTTCTTTAAAAAAACACTTTGTCACGTGCTATGTGAAAGAATGATCGGTTTCGGTTTTAGAAGGTTATCTACGAATCGCTGCTCTTTAACATTGACGATAAACTATGGCAAACCCTAGACAGAAATGCAAACAGCAGAAGTTTCCTGCCGCGGATTCAATTTCACTCTTGCAGTTTATTGTGTTTGCAACATTGGGGATTTTCACCATTTCCAAAAACAATAAAGAACGGAGATTCATAAAAGACCATTTAGATATTTCTAATTATGTTAATTAAAAAAGCCTGTTAAATTAGTAAGTATATATTTCAGATTTTACAGAACCAGAATGGCAGCACTCAGCCAGGGATAGACTGATAACTCTTGTAGCCCCTGCGCAGTCATGGACGCCCATGGTTCCTGCCCACTTGCAGGGTCCCGTATGTATTACAGATTTTGACAGCATCGAGCTTTAAAGCTGGACGTTGGTACTACAAACTAGGGATGAGCCGAACACCCCCTAGTTCGGTTCGTATTCGAACCGGAACTTTCCAAATGTTCGAATCCGAACTCGAACTCAAACTCAATACAAGTCAAAGGGGCTGAAAATTTGATTTTTAGAGTGCCCTCCAAGAGGGCATATATGCTAGATATTTGCCATAAAAGGTGTATGGGGGTCCGGTAGTGCCCTGGGGGACAAGAAACAAGGACAAAAAGTTAAAAAAAAGTTTTTAAAGGGACAGTGAGTTTTCCATGAAATAAGGGTTAAAAATAAAAATGAAAAATTCCTTCAAATATCGTGCCTAGGAGGTCCCCATAACCTGCCCATGAAGTGGCGGATTTCTAGGATCTATAGAAACACTTGAAAACAAAAAAATTACGTTTCAAAAGACTGTAAATGCTTTTCCTTTAATCTATCCATAAACAACTGCTTGGGGCGGCAGTCTGTATGAAAAGAGGAGACATTTTCGGACACGTAGAAAAAGTTTAGTGATTTTTTTTTGGCTAAATTATTGTGAAACTTATGCAGGCTTTGGATGAAAGTAACAATAGGTGCTTTAAAATTGGGCCTTTAGCGTCGGCAACAGTGCCGTCACACCATAACCCCTCTGAGGATATGAATCTGATAAAGGCGTCAGTGGCAGTGCACCCAAATATTGTGCTTTTGGTGCCAGGCCTGCAAGTACTATCATACAGTAACCCCTCTGTAGTAATGTGGTAGAATGCAGGGGTGGACCTTGCGGTCCTAAATTAAAAAGCTATGCATCTGTTAAAGGTGTCAGTGCACCCAGATATTGTGCTTTTGGTGCCAGGCTAGCAAGTGCATTCATACAGTAACCCCTCTGTGGTATTGTGGTAGAATGCAGGGGTGGACCATGTGGTCCTATATTAAAAATATATGAATCTGGTAATGGGCGTCAGTGCACCCAGATATTGTGCTTTTGGTGCCAGACTGCCAGTCCAGCAAGTACTATCATACAGTAACCCCTCTGTAGTATTGTGGAAGAGTGCAGGGTTGGACCCTGCGGTTCAAAAAATTAAAATGATATAAATGTGGCACAGGCATCAGTGCAGCCAAATATTGTGCCTTTCACGGCAGCAAGTGCATTCACACCGTAACCCTTTTGTGGTATTGTGGAAGAGTTCAGTGCTGGAGGTTTTGTGAATGCAGAAGACATCCCCAATCTATTCTGTTACTTCAGCATCAGGGGATTGATAGCTGCTGATCCAGGACTGATTCATTTTTATAAATGTCAGCCGGTCTACAGAGTCGGTGGACAGATGCACTATTTTGTCTGTGACAAAACCTCCAGCGGCACTGAACGTCCTTTCAGAAAGCATGCTAGATGAAGGGCAACCTAGTAGCTGCATAGCATATTGGCTAAGTTCTGGCCAGCGATCCAATCTCAACACCCAGTAAGCCAGTGGATCATCTGCTGGAAACGTATCGAGGTCTGCCCTTGCCCCTAGGTAGTCCTGCACCATATGGTGAAGATGCTGGCAATGGGTGCCTACATTTGACGTCCCTGGGCGTCGTGGAGTAAAAAAATTTAAAAATGCATCAGTCAAGCGGCCCCGGCCTTCACCACTATTCCTCTGATCATCCGCAGCCTCAGAAGCACATGTGTCATCACTTGGTAACCTACCAGTGTCTGGAAAGGTGTTACACAAGTGTCGCTTTAGAGCGTCCTCAAGTTTTTTCATCCTGTGCTCCCTCTGTGCGGGGAGGATGAGCTCTGCAACTTTACCCTTGTATCGTGGATCAAGAAGGGTTGCCAACCAGTAATGATCCCTCTCCTTGATAGCACGAATCCTGGGGTCCTTTAGCAGGCTTTGCATTATAAGGGAGTCCATGCAGCGTTGGTTGAAGGTGGCATTAGCTTCCAAGTCTTCCTGGTCAATGAGGATGACCCCATCGTGCACTTCCTCCTCCCAACCACGCACTAGCCCTTGTGTTTCTGGACACACAAAATTTCTGCCAGGTGAACGCTTGCTGGGAATGACCGTCTGAAGTGGCTGCAGACTTTTCTGGCCTGGCTGAGAAGCTCTGCCAGCCCTGGGTACTTGGTTAGGAAACATTGTACCACTAGATTTAAGACGTGTGCTAGGCATGGTACATGCATCAATTTACCATTGTGTAGGGTGGAGAGAAGGTTGCTGCCATTATCACAGATGATCATTCCCAGCTGAAGCTGGCGTGGTGTTAACCATCTCTGCACCTGGCCCTGCAGAGCTGACGGAATTTCTGGCCCGGTGTGGCTCCTGTCCCCTAAACAAACCAGCTCAAGCACAGAATGGCTTCTTTTTGCTTGAGCCATTGCGTAGACCCTGTCAGGCGTCGGTTTAACTGCCACTTCGCCAGAGACACAGAAAGAGGAGGAAGAGGGAGAGGTGGTGGTGGTGGAGCAGACAGACCTCATACAAGCAGCTTTCTGGAGGCGTGGTGGATCAACAAGCTCCAGCACAGAGCCCCGTCTTGGATCCCTCCCAACTGCAATCAGAGTTACCCAGTGTGCCGTGAAGGAAATGTAACGACCCTGTCCATGCTTGCTGGACCACGTGTCTAAAGTCACATGCACCTTTCTGCTGACTGCCTTTCCCAATGACTCGATAACATTGTCTTCCACGTGCTGGTATAGTGCTGGAATGGCCTTGCGTGAAAAGTAATGGCGTTTTGGAACCTGCCACTGTGGTACAGCACATTCAGCAAATTCACGGAAGGGAGCAGAGTCCACCAGCTGGAAAGGCAGCAGCAGCAATGCGAGTAATTTTGCTAAACTGGCATGTAGACGCTGTGCTTGGGGATGGTTGGGACTATATTTTTTCTTACGCTGCAGCAGCTGGGGCAATGTAATCTGACTGCGTAAATCTTCAGCTGATGGGATGCTGTCACATTGTGAGGAAGGACCTGGTATATCCATTACTGTAGCATCATCCCTGTCAGTGGAGGTTGTAGGCAATGACATGGCAGGACATACAGTGGGGGTAGAGACAGATGAGGAGGAGGAGGACCTACGCAAAGTTTTGCGCCAACGGGATGTGTGGCAGGAGGTCATATATCGCCTCAAGCATGTGGTACCCAAGTGTCCGGTGTCTTTCCCACGCTTAAGCCTCATCTGACATAGATTACAAATAGCAACGGTGGGGTCTGCTGCACATTTCTTAAAGAACTCCCAGCAGACAGCAGAGTTCCTGCGTGTGTTCTTTGAGACAACAGCACTCTGCACTGGAGCAGCTCTGACATCTGATGACTTGGACTGGCTAGGGCTACGGTTGGTCATAGAGGATGTTGTGCCTCGTGTTTGCTGTGCATCCTCCTCCTCACTTGATTCCTCTGTTCGATCTGGCACCCAGGTGGAGTCAGTGACCTCATCATCAATGTCATCTTCACCCCCTATCTCCTCGTCACTGGAGCCAACTTGGCAGTATGCTGCAGCTGCTGGGGCAACATGAGTGCCAGTTATTTGTGTGTCATCACTGGCACCCCCTTCCTCTAGGTTGATTATACTCCCTTGCTCAACCTCAGAGATTGAATCAGAGCACTGTACTTGCTGCGCATCCTCAAGCAGCATGTCACTGTCATTGTAGTCAAACAATTCAGCTGACTCCTCTGTGTGCGATAGCGAGGCTACGGCAGGAGTAGCTGTGGACATGGAGGCTGTATTAGATGCTTTGGCAGCTGAGGTGGACTGTAAAGCACTACAAGCCTGGCTGGCAGAGGACTCGGAGGATGAGGATGGCCTGGTTAGCCAATCCACCAAATCCTCTGTATGTTGCTGCTGCTTAAGAAGACAGCCAACACCAGTTAGAAAGGACAAGCGTGCCCCTGCAGAGGATGCACCACGTCCACCACGACCAGAGGCACAGCCTCCCGACACAGGGGCTGCTTGCCCTCTTATCTGTGTCTGGGAGCGTCTGCCTGTCCTTTTTGTTCTTTCAGACATGTTGAGTGATCAGTGCCGGACTGGCCTACTGGGATAGCGGGAGAAATCCTGATAGGCTGCTTAATTTTTTCGGCCGCTGGAGCCGTTTTATAGTGGCTGGACTGGGTTTTTTTTTTAGGCTGTAGTACTCGGGAGTAGTCACATGTCTCCAGCTTCCTGGGTGGTCCATGTGACGCAGAGACCGGAAGAGGCAGTGAGGAGGCAACGAGTTACCAGTGAGTCGTGGGAAGGTGAGTTCTCCTCCCACTCTGTATCACACCCTGACCCTGCTGCTTGTGTTCTGTCATTTTACTGAACACATAGAGCTGGGGCAGAACTGGGGAGATGTTTTTTCTGTCTTCTTGATGCTGGGTGGCTTTTTTTTTTTTTTTTTGGACGGGGGCGTTCTGGCTGCACATGGACCTGGATGCTCTGTGCTTCTGTAAATGTGGGGTGCAGGCAGTGTGCTCGGTGCAGCACATGTCCCTAGGGAGGGGGTTGGCTGTAGATCTATCACATTGGGCTCTCTCTGTCCTTAGATCTGGGCTGTAACATTGCTCTGTGGGGGCCTGTGTCCCCAGATCCGGGTTGCAATGTTGCCCAGTGCCTGCCTGGTGGGAATGCTCCTTAAACAGAGATGAAACCGACTGATCACATGACTGGAGGTTCCTCTGTAGGGAGAGAGCTGTGACAGGAAGTGCGGAAGAGAGCCATGTGCTGCTACAGGAGGACAGAGCTGCTGGATTCCCACTCCCCAGGAAGAAGTAAGTATATCAGAAGGGAGCATTCTGTTCATGTATATTACGTGTGTGTTCTAAAAAAAAATGGAAAATGGCTTTTATTTCCTTTTCATTTGTTGATTTTGCTGTTTAGTTCTAAGGACCTGCATGTGTTGTAATTACAGATCCCACAATACTCAGGCAGCCAGATAGGAGCACTGTGGGATAAGTAGTTGCACAACATTGAAGGTCCCGTCAGAACTGGCCACTAAATAGACTCAAGTGAACTGTGCCTCAGGTGCAGCACTAAGCCATTGCATTTATACATATATTAAATACTCCCTTTAATTATTCTATGTGTATTTATTGTTTCCATCTCCAAAATAAAGTTACTTCTATCCCATCAGAATCTTTTTGAAAGCTTTGAAAGGGCCAAACAATTACATCTCTGCCTTTTTAGCGCACAAATAGAACAGTTAAGAAAACATTTTGTTTTACAGCTGAGCTTTAAATCTTCCTTTTCTTTTACACTGTAACCTGATAGCAGAAACTCCCATCCCTTAGTGTGAACAAGGAAGATAAGGTGCAGGAAATTGTTTGAATAAATAACTTGTATTAAATAGTAAACAATTTCAATTGCTAAAATCCTTATTTTACTAGTGATTTCAATAAGGGTTACTACAACAGAATACCGCTTTAATGGGCTCAGGTGGGGTCCCTGCAAATTTGTCATTCCCAGGGCGCTGTGTAGCCAAAATTAGTTGAATGTCCCTCACGAGAATGGGGTCTGGATCCGCCCAGCCCCCAGCCTGGACCCTCTAGCAAACTGAAAATGATAGCACTCATACTCCTGGCTGGCTGGTGTTCTCAGGATGCTGTCTGCTCCTAACACTATCCAGCTATGAGAGATACCCCTGGGAAAGCCCCAGATGCCCTGCCAGGAGCAGCACCTTCCTGCCGAGAGCAGGCTCTTCTGCTTAGTTACCCGGCAGCCTCCTGTGATCACCAGCCCTGTGGATTCAGGGGAACCCTAAACTATCTGTCTATCCTTTTGTCTTCCTAGCTATCCATCCGTGGCTCTGTCTTCCTCCATTATTCTAAGTAAAATTCTGTGTGTGTTATTATAGTTATACTCAGTGTGTATATATATGAGTGCTGATTGTAACGTGAACACACCTCTGTTCTCAACCAAATACATGAGACCATGGGCTGTTGTGACAGATGGATTGTCTTTTTTTTAATCCTTTTTCGTTTGCACTTATCACAATATGGGGCTGGTAAAAAAAAAAAATTTCAGGGCTGCTTTTTATTCCCAGTCTGGCCCTGTGAGTGATATATAGATTAAATATATACAGGACTCTGATTCAACTCTGGTATAAAGATTAAAGATTTACAGAACTCTGGTATAACTCAGTGAGACACCCTGATAGCTGGCAGCCAGTGACAAGACACAGATTACAATTCCCTCCTATAGATCAGTGTGACCCCCTGATGGGTGGCAGTGAGAAGCCACAGATTACAATTAGCATAAATCTGCTAGCAGTATGTGGGATCCCCTGATGGGTGGCAGTGAGAAGCCACAGATTACAAGTCTCAGAAACCTCCTATAAATCAGTGAGACCCCCTGATGGGTGGCAGCCAGTGAGAACACACGGATTATAACAATTCCCAAATATTTTGTAGAAATTTGTGACCCCCAAAATACTTGCTGGCAGTGACAAGACACAGATCACCTCAATTCCCAAATGTTTTGTAGAAATTGGTGACCCCCCCAAAATACTGCGTGGTACTGGCTGTGTGACAAGACACAGATCACCTCAATTCCCAAATGTTTTGTAGAAATTTGTGACCCCAAAATATTTGCTGGCAGTGACAAGAGACAGATCACCTCAATTCCCAAATATTTTGTAGAAATTTGTGACCCCCAAAATACTTGCTGGCAGTGACAAGACACAGATCACCTCAATTCACAAATGTTTTGTAGAAATTTGTGACCCAAAAAGACTTGCTGGCAAAGTGTGACAAGACCCAGAAAATCACCTCAATACACAAATGTTTTAAATAAAGTTGTAAACCCCAAAAAAACTTGCTGGCACAGTGATAAGACACAGATCACCTCAATTCCCAGATATTTGGTAGAAATGAGACCCCCCCAGACCCCCCCAGTAGTGTGGCAGACCGGCAGTAAGAACACACAACAACTATCTCCTATGAAATCTTCTCTCAAATGCGTGCAGAAGCGCTGCGTGCAAACCTTATATAGTGTGCTGCGGGACTTAGCTCTGTGAGCCCATGATTGGGCAAAATTTGCCCAATCAGGACTCTGAGCCGTGATTGGCATAGTGTTGAACCTGTCTTGCACCAGACCTGTGGTCAGGTGCAAGGCTGTAGCCAATTACGAGCTTCAGGCCAGTGGGAAAGTGCATTGTGGTCCATTGTGGTCGAACATGCGGCGAACACCCGGAAATGTTCGGAGTTCGCGAACAGAACGAACAGGCTAAGTTCGGTCCGAACCAAACAGCTCATCCCTACTACCAACTGATGAAGCTTTTTTTATGCGAAATGCGTTTTGGTATACTGTATATTTTATTAGTAATAAAATTTGCTTTATTTTACGCCTATCCCGGGTCCTGGATGCTTATATTCACCGAGGAGGTGGCTGAGGCTGATAGGTGATCCGGTGCACCTTCTGAAGTCACCGGCTGCCTACAAGTCTGGTGTCTGATCGATAAGACACCAGCAAATGTGAGTACGACATTCTTCTCCTTTGTTTGCACTCCATTTCATTCAATATTGCTCTATGTGAGTCATTTTATATTTTGAGGGACATGGAGGATGGTAACCTTGTGAGGAACCCACACTTCTGAGCCACGGTGTGCAGCAGAAGGAACTACTAACAGGACAAGAAGCGCCAGCTCCAGCACATCTTTCTTTTATACCGACCAAGCCTTGGGTGGCACCCATTGGGGCCCCGTTTTAGGTCGGGCCCTCACTGGGTGGCACTCATTGGAGCCTCCTATTAGGCTAGGGCCCTCGGGCACTGCCCTGTTGCCTTATGGTCTGTACACCCCTGCACTCAACCTGAATTACTTCTGAGAGACCAATGATCTTAACATACTGTACATAATTCAGAGCTCTCTGCTTTAATACAGTTTTAAAGGATTTAAAAACCCCTGACCTAAGAATAAACAATGGGTATTTGGTTAAAAGCCATTATCATGCATTGATATTGTGGGAGGCTTATACAATGTATCACATCACATGCGCAAGGTTGAGGGACCTGTTTAAGCCTTGAGTTGCTAGTAGTCCCAGAATCCTGTATATCCCAAGTAACTGGGTTAATCGCATAAGAGCAGTCATTACGTTAGCAAGGATAGGACCTGCCATGGTGGAGTACATTGAGGTTGTAGTAGACTTATGTAATGTATGATCATATTGTGCAACCAAATTCCCATCATTTATACCCAAGTCATATTTTTCTTTTAAAATCTTTAAAACTATAGGGGTTTCTCATAAAGCATTGAAATTTCGGTGCTTTGTACTACGGTGCACTTCAGAGCACTGCGGTGATTCAATTTCGACGACCCTTCGGTGAATTCACTATTCACGCAGGGTCGCCGTAGTACACCGAAGATCGCCGGCCACCGCCGATCTGACTGACAGACCTCCGAACATCGCCGAGCTGCGGAAAAAATAAGTAAAATAAAATCAGAATTCTGCTATTCTTCAAATAGGTGTTTAAACCAATAAAAATGCAATAAAATGTGTCTACATAATAAAAAATGTCCTAGAAAAATAATAAGATCTGTTACAGAATAAAAAAAACACCTTTTAACAAAAGTTGGGAATCAAAAATTTTATCTAAAAAGCAAAAAAATATAAAAAGGTGTTAAGAAATAAATAAAAAGAATGAAAAGAATGCTGAAAATGAAAAGAATAAATGGTTTAATGAAAATAAAAAATAAAAATTATCTTTTTTTTTACACTGAATCTTATGGGATTCGTCTGTTTAAACCTGTTGAACTGAATCACCAAATATCAGGGCATTTCACTGACACTTTGGTACAGTTCTCTGAATAATTTAACCATTACTTTTCTATGGGACAATTTTACTGCCTCTGAAGATCACCGAAGATCGCCAATCTGCGGCAAACTGCAACATATTTCGCTGGCAATTCGCCAGTATTTGGAGAATCGACAGTTTAGTGAATAGACGCATTACCATGAAATTGTACCATACGATGAAATTCACCGTTCGGTGCAATTTGGTGACAGGACCAGCGCTTTCTGAATAACCCCTTATATTAAAGTGGAGTGCTCTAAACTTGAATGTTTGATATTTTAGTTACACAGAGTGAGATATACATAGGCAAGAGGGGCAATTTCCCCCCCTAGGTTATTCCTTGCCCCACCAACCAAAAATCAGCATCCAGCTTCCCACACTTCTTCGGACGACTGTATCTCTGTTCCTGTGCATCGTATATGGTAGATCTAGCTGTCCTTGGTTAGGGCCTTTCAAATGATACCCAACATGACCATATTCAGTTTGAAGTAAAAGTCATACAACATTAAATAATAACGTGCACTTAAACTTAAACATTTTCAAGGGTTGAAATTGCTCAGCAGTGAAATGGTTAATGTTATACATTACATGGTGTATTACGTTAGTATTTGCCTTGGTTTAGTTGTATATTAAGGGTTAATGGGTAAGTTTCATCCCTCACAGCATACATTTTATTTTTTCCTTGATTAATGGCATTGTAGGGGTTAATGGGTAGGCTACATGCCTCACAGTGTTTTCATTTCATGTTTTCCCTTGATCAATTGCATATTAGGGGTTAAATGGGTAGGCTAAATGCCACATTGTTTATTATTTTTATTGTATTTCCCTGGGTTTATGGCATTTTAGGGGTTACTATGGAAGTTCGAATCTAAAGGGTCTAATCATCTTTAGATCGTCTGCTTTTCGTCACATTTTGGGGAATTAATTTCGCTAAAAATATGGTGAATTCCCTATTTAGCGAATGGTCACTGTAATTTGCTAAAAGTGGAGTCGCTGAAGCAGCTATCAGACATTCAGCGAAAACTGCCGAATTGCAGCAAATAAAATATTGAATTTAAGTATCAGGTTAGTTCAATAAAAAGGCATCATCGCATCACATTACTCATTGCATCACATTACTCTGGGGTTTTGGAATCTTATTTATATATACTTATTTAGGGCACTATTACCTGGTGTGAGCTAACCCTTGCGTCGGCATGGTTTTGCGTTAGCGCCAGGTTAACTGAGTCAAGCGCCGGACCAACAGATTGTTTGCCTCCCGCTACAAACGGGAAAAATCACTGAGTGCGTTGCTATTAGCGATTTGTACCGCAGGTTTCCTGTACTTTTCGTGTCCTTTACTTAACATGGGGAACGCTAGAGATCACTAGTGCATTTGCAGCTAAAAGATCATTTGGTCCCGGCGCTAATTTTTTGAGGGGCGCTAATTGCATAATTTTACCTACTGCTCAACCCTTGTGCTAACTCCAAAAAAACAGATCTTCTGCCAAAATTAACAGGCAATTGAAAGGAACGCGGCACAGGTTCACTTGGCCCCATACACCATAGTAATGGATCTGGTCCGCATTGTCGTTGCTGTTGAAATGATCTCTATTATGATATAGATGTATCCTTTATCCACATATATTGTAATATATTGGCTAATTTTAAACATTTTATGCTGGGGGATATTCATAGTATGTAAGCGGTTGATTATTAGGGTGACCGTGTGGACCATGTTTAACCACTTGGCTGCTATGGACGCTCTCAGCGCGTCCAGTCAAGTGGTTCTCCTGTGCTACGGACGCGCTCAGCGCGTCCGAGCACAGGAGGCAGCAATCCGGTGGATTGCTGCGCCCCCCCGGTGCGGGCTGACATCTTGGATGTCAGCCCGTCAATCCGGGACCCCGGCGGGGACATTAGATGTCATCGCGGCGACGCGATGACATCTAATGCAGGCGCCCCCCCCGCATGTGCGGAGGAGGCACCTGAAAGGGAGGGGGGGAGGTCCTTCGGACCTCTCTCCCTCTCGATCGCCGGGGAGTAGGGAGCTAATACAGACACCGCTTGGAAGGGCACAGCCTGCCCTTCCAAACGGTGGCTGTCATTAACCCCTGGGGAGCCGGATCACGAATCGGCGCTGAAAAGCACCGGTTCGTGATCCTTTCCCGGAGCTGGCCGACATCTTGGATGTCGGCCAAGCCTCCGGGAACTCCCCCTGAGGACTGGCGTCATCGTGCATAGCACGATGACGCCAGTCCTGGAGTTAACCCCTAGCTGCCACCAACGGTGGAAATAGGGGGTTCCAATTAACCCCCCTATCTCCCGATCCGTGGCAGCTAGGGGTTAATGTTTGATACTGTTGGATCGGCCAGAGCATGGCCGTTCCAACGATACCAAACACGACTGTGAAAAAAGTTTTTTAAAAAAAATAAAACTTAAAAATAAAAATAAAAAAATTATTTAAAAATAAAATTCTAAAAAAAAAAAAAAAAAAAAGTTTTTTTTTGGTTTGTTAATGCAGCAATATTGTTCCCATTTCAATTATAATGTGAACAATGATGCTGCACTAACGATTTTTGTATGCGGTGCGTTTGTTAAAGATCGCATAATTTCCCCCAAAAAAAAATGTAACGAGACCCCATCTCTAATTATTTTAACAAGCGCACCCCATACAAAATATAACCGCAATTGCTCGCATGTTAAAATGTGAAAAAAACACTTTACACGTTGTAAATTATTGAAAATTCATATTTTATTGCATTTTTTGTTATAATATACAGACAGGACATGACGTATACATATAATAATGACATATTATGAATCTGCCGAGTCTGACGGAAAGAACGATATATAGTATGTCTGGATCATATATTAAAATAAGCCTTCAAAACACGTTTAAACATGATGAGCAAAACCGGTAAAAATGACCTCAGCACAGAGGCGTGAAACGCCTCAGCAGCGAAAGGGTTAAAGAGACATGTGAATAAGTCTTGCCATGAAACATGTATTATTTATATGCTACAGCAGGACAATTTGTGTAGCTCACCTGGCCTTCCTTTTGGATCTATTAACCCTTTCGCTGCTGAGGCTTTTCACACCTCTGTGCTGAGGTCATTTTTACCGGTTTTGCTCATCATGTTTAAACGTGTTTTGAAGGCTTATTTTAGTATATGACCCAGACATATTATATATCGTTCTTTCCGTCAGACTCGGTAGATTCATAATATGTCATTATTATATGTATACGTCATGACCTGTCTGTATATTATAACAAAAAATGCAATAAAATATGTATTTTCAATAATTTACAACGTGTAAAGTGGTTTTTTTTCACATTTTAACATGCGAGCAATTGCGGTTATATTTTGTATGGGGTGCGCTTGTTAAAAAAATTAGAGATGGGGTCTCGTTACATTTTTTTTGGGGGAAAATTACACGATTTTTAACAAACGCACCGCATACAAAAACCGTTAGTGCAGCATCATTGTTCACATTATAATTGAAATGGGAACAATATTGCTACACTAACAAACCAAAAGAAAGAAAAAAAATGTATATTTTTTTTTTTTATAATTTTTTTTTTTATTTTTATTTTTCATTTTTTTTTTTACAAAAATTTTCACAGTCGTGTTTGGTATCGTTGGAACGGCCATGCTCTGGCCGATCCAACAGTACCAAACTTTAACCCCTAGCTGCCACGGATCGGGAGATAGGGAGTTCATTGGAACCCCCTATCTCCACCATTGGTGGCAGCTAGGGGTTAACTCCAGGACTGGCGTCATCGTGCTATGCACGATGACGCCAGTCCTCAGGGGGAGTTCCCGGAGGCTTGGCCGACATCCAAGATGTCGGCCAGCTCCGGGAAAGGATCACGAACCGGCGCTTTTCAGCGCCGATTCGTGATCCGGCACCCCAGGGGTTAATGTCAGGTACCATTTGGAAGGGCAGGCTGTGCCCTTCCAAATGGTGCCTGGGTTAACCCCCGCAACGCCGCCGATCGGGAGGGAGAGAGGTCCGAAGGACCTCCCCCCCTCCCTTTCAGGCGCCTCCTCCGCACATGCGGGGGGGGCGCCTGAATTAGATGTCATCGCGTCGTCGCGATGACATCTAATGTCCCCGCCGGGCTCCCGAGTGCTGGGCTGACATCCAAGATGTCAGCCCGCACCGGGGGGGCGCAGCAATCCGCCGGAATCCGGCGGATTGCTGCCTCCTGCGCTCGGACGCGCTGAGCGCGTCCGTAGCACAGGAGAACCACTTGGCTGGACGCGCTGAGCGCGTCCATAGCAGCCAAGTGGTTAAATGCAGTGTAATGATTCTACATGCTGTTGGATGGCATTTAACATGCAATGCCCGTCAGCTTTAATATATATGTGCATCTAAACATGGATAATATGGCCACCTTGGAGGATTTTAATAATGCAGGGGTGTGAGGTTATTCACTGGATGTGTTCATATTAAAGCTTGTGAGGGCAGGGGATAGGTATGACCCGGCACTCTGCACTGGAAAAAAAACCAGTTCTATCCTGTACACAACCGCATTAGCGCTGGGTCTCAGTCCGGGTCTTAGAGTTTTCCTAGCGTGCGGCAAACGACCTTGTTCATGGACTACTGTGGACAAGGTGATCTGTTAGTAGGTCGTCAGGCACTACGTTTTAGCGACTCGCGCTAAATTTTTCCTTTAGCGATGGCGTCTTAGCTCACACCAGGTGAAAGGGCCCTTAGTTTTATTCAGTGATATGATTTAGTGGTGAAAATTATTAGTCCCCCCCCCAGTTTTGACTGCGGGCTTCTTGGCCCCCCTAAATATTGTTCCTAGAGTCGCCACTGGAGATATGTACTTTATATTGGACGTTATAGTGACAGACTGATCAGTCTTTGATCTATTCAGTTGTGGAAAAAAAAGCATCTCCTTCTCGTCTAATGAGTTTGAGGACTAAGACCATTAAAAAGCTTAAAATCCCAGAATTCCAATTGTTAAAACCTTTGTTTTAAAACGGTGTTGTATTCCTTATTTATTTGAGACAGCTGTGAAAATAAAAGTAAATTGTATTCTTTTAAGTTAATACACAAATTAGAATAAAATACTGTAACTATTATTCTGTTAATGTTAGCGCTCACCTGAGGGAGCGGTAACGTTAGCGATGGTTGCCCTAGCGCGGGCCGACCATATTACGATCCAAACACTATGGGGTTAAAAAATCCAGTAGCGATTTGGATCTTGCGCTTTTCAGTGCGGGGTTACTGTACTGTATATTTATATATATATTTTTTTAACAAAATGTTCCATATCCTTATACACCGGCTGAACCTTTATCTTTCCTCACCACATTCGTTTCAGGATTAGATGAATGGGAAAGTGTTTTTTTTTTTGTTTTTTTTTACTAAAAAGGTAAATTTGCAAAGAAATCAGCTTTCAGATGTCATGGGATCAATCTGCCTTTATCTAGAGAAATTTGCAAAACCATGTAAGAAAAAACTGAAAATGGGTTTCACCAAGAATTCTATGCATTTCAACAAAAAAAATGTGACAACCGGCACATTGACTTCCCACAGGAATTTTCTGCAAAGCTGGAACAGATGTCTCCACATGTGAAGGTTTTCCTTGCATCCAAAAGAGCCAATTAAGTGGAAGTTTGATCAGTTATTATATTGCATAACTTTTCACAGATACAGAATACAGATGCAAAACAATCCTGAAAAGGAAAAAAGTGACAGTCCTAAACGTAACTGGTTTGAAAGGAACGAGGGAACCTTTACTTAACAGCCAGAGAACAAAATACACACACTTTTATAGTCAAATACACAAAAAATGGGCAAACATTACTTACATATTCATTACATAATAATCTAGTTAAGAAACCATAATGTTATAAACAATAGAGTGAATATAAGGGTATTACGCAATCACACAGTTTGTATGTCTTGCTGCTCAGTCTCTCTGCTACAGAAATGACACCGGGGTTAAGGTCCAGGCGGCACGCGTGGGAACAGAGCACCTGCACTCTTTTTGCAGAAGGAACTGAGTTTCCTTTGGTCCCCCACACTATAAAGATTGTGTTCACGTGTTCAATCATATATTTCCCTGTTATGTCACAATAAATGTATGATGTACCATATCATTTTGCTACATTCCATATATCTAAACATAAAGATATCATATTTGAATGTGTGTTTGTGTTACATCACATGCAAGATGATAATTGCAAATGGGGGGACAGAAATGTTAGTAGGTTCAGACACTTCTTTTTTTCAGGACATTGCATGACACCCTTAGCAATCCTGAGTAAAGGAGATTACACATAGGATATTGTTGGGTCAGATGGTGTCGTGGAGTGCATGGTAGGATAATTAAAGAATAAATAAAAAATTAGATGGATGACAACTATACAGATCAGCAAATATTAGGGGTTGCATTCCAACCCTGGTGTTAACTTATCCAGAGCTGTTGTAAACCCATAGATTTTAATGGTTCTGGTAAATTTACAACAGCTCTGATTAGGTTTACACCAGGTTTGGAAAACAGCCCTAGATAACAAATATTTAGGCAACCTTATCAAGGTCAGGCCCTGTTTTACAATCTTTACGAATATGGAGACAGTGGGGGTTATTCGGAGAGCACTGAAATGTTGCCGACATTTTGGTGCTCTCTCGTCCCCGCACTTCTCTGCACTTCAGGGAATCCAAGTTCCCCACCCTGTTTTGAATTCAGCATTCACCGCAGGGTCCCTGGAGTGCAGGGAAAACCCGCGGGAAACCCGCCAGAATCCCGTCGAAAACCCAAAGAAAACCCATCGGAACCAGCTCAAAAACACGCCAAAAGGCCGGCGAGACGCCGATCAACACAGCGCAGGCCAGGCGACGGAAAAAGCAGACAAGCTGACGAACAGGGTAAAAAAAAACATTTTACGCTTGAAATTGTTAGAATTCAAACACTGTTTCCATAAAAACTACTGAATGAAAATGTCTGGAATGTAAGGTTAATAAAAAGGTTTGTTACAGAAAAAAGAAAAAGCGATTTATTTATTTATTTACTTGTTTTTAACCCCTTAGGGACCGCTGACGTACCATGTACGTCCTGCCCACGGGTCTACCTTAGACCTGCGGACGTACATGGTACATCAGCGGGCTCCTATCCTCCCTCCCGCTGAATCTCACCTCCCTCGCCGGCTCTCACGGCGTGTCTGGCAAATCTTGCCCCGCTGTTTCCTGGGGGCTGGCACGTCCGATGACGTCATCACGTCGCGTGTTGACGTCATCGGCAGGCGCCGGTAGAAAAATTCAGGAAGAGTAGGGGGGCCCGTTTGGAGGCCTGTCTCCCCAACCGTTAACCCTAAAGCGATGCAAGTTGCACCGCTGGAAAGGGGAGAGTCTCCCCATTTCAACAGTGTACAGCATTAACCCGTTTGCTGCCGGATCATGATTCGGCGCCGAAACGCAATTCAAACCTGGAGGTGGCTGACATCCTGGATGTCATCCAAGCCTCCGGGTCTCCCCCCCACCCACTGACATCCTCACCATATGTGTGAGGATGTCAGTGGGCCAGTTAACCCCCTAGCTGCCAAGTGGAGATAAGGGGATCCAAAGGATCCCCCTATCTCCTGATCTGTGGCAGCTAGAGGGTCATGTTTGACATGTTTGATAATGGCCTTTCCAATGATACCAAACATGACCAGGTTTGGTGTGAAAATAAAATAATTAAAAAATATTTTTTTATTTTATTTATTTATTTCTTTTGTCGGGGGTTTAGTTAAATAGGACCTAGGCTGTCATCTAAAAATAATGAGCATAAAACAGTCAGAATGAGCTCAGCACACATAGGTGAACTGACTCAGCAGTAGGGATGAGCCTTTGGTCCGGATCTGTTCGGAGTTCGAATCGAACATTCAGCTGTTCGAAAGTTTGCGAACTTTGAACTTTTTTGGGACATTCGCCAAAAGTTCAAATTTTTTATTTTTTAAAAAAAGTATAGAAAATGCTTAAAAAATTACTAAAAAATCTAGAAATAAAGAGACTCTTTACTACAGAATATTATAAGCAATGGTTTATTAGATATTGAATTAAAATGGGAATATTTTTAACATTGAAGCCTATGGGATAAAACATTCTTGTTACTAAAACATCAGGCAGACACGGCCCTCTAATCAGGCACTGTAGAGGGCAGCCTGCTGGGGCCTCCCAAGGATCCCCTTGAGATGCATGCAGCCGCCGGATGACAGAGCTGCGACTGTGCGGGCTAGCCGCCCGGGTGCATGTGGCAGAGACAGGCGGCGCAGGGAGGGAGCCACTGCACCTGCGGCCACGGCAGACCCCCACAACCAGGATCCAGGGAGCCCCCACTGACCACCAGGCTAAGGTAAGGCGACACATTTCTAAAAAAAATAAAATCAGAGGACATTTTTAAATGTCCCCGGGAACATAAAATAAACTTTTTTTTCTTTCTCTACCTTGCTGAATGTATTTAATTATATATATTAGATACATTCAGCCAGGTAGAGGGGTGTGGCATGTGGGCTGCATGGGGTCTCAGGCAGTGGTTTGTTTTTTTTGTGTGTATATTTTTAGCAAATTTATAGGGGAAGGTAAGGGCAGGTATGGTATATATATTTAGATAAGCTATATATCTATATTCTTATAAATATATATATCCAGACTTGTATTACACACACATTTTGGCACCTAATTGCCCCCCCATTTGGCTGATCCCTCCAGAAGAAGTGTTGAACCTGATAGAGCAGAGAATAATATATATATTCTCTGCTCTGTCGGGTTCAACATTTCTTCTGGAGGGATCAGCCAAATGGGGGGGTGCATTTAGTTGAGCCACCCCCCATGTGCGTATGTGTATATGGTCTGAGGTCTGTGGGTGGGTGTATATATACAGTTGTGTTCAAAATTATTCAACCCCCAATGCTGTAAAGGGTTTTAGGGAATTTAGTGTACATTTGTAATTGTATTCAGAATGAAATCCTACCTAGGACTTTTTAAAGAACCATATGCAACTAAAATGACATCAATTGGTTTTGTAATACAGTAGTAAATGTTTCTTTTGTGAATTTTTCATTGACACAATTATTCAACCCCTTAAAGACTACCACTCTGAAGAACAGAGGTTCATTCAAGTGTTTTCAATCAGGTATTGGAAACACCTGTGGATGTCACGGAGCAGCAATAAAGCATAATAAGCACCAATTAGGCAGCTTTAAAATGACTGTGATACTCAGCTCCTTCTAGACATTTACTGGTGTGGTTACAAACCTGGTGAAGTCAAGAGAATGGTCCAGGAAGACAAGAGAAGAGGAGATTACTCTTCACAGGAAGGGCAATGGCTATAAGAAGATTGCAAAGATGTTAAACATACCAAGAGAGACCATAGGAAGCATCATTCGCAAATTTAAGGCAAAGGACACTGTTGAAACGCTACCTGGTCGTGGCAGAAAGAAGATGCTGACTTCGACTGCTGTGTGCTACCTGAAGCGTAGAGTGGAGAAAAGTCCCGGTGTGACTGCTGAGGAACTGAGAAAAGATTTGTCAGATGTGGGTACTGAAGTTTCAGCTCAGACAATACGGCGCACACTGCGTAAAGAAGGCCTCCATGCCAGAACTCCCAGGCGCACCCCCTTGCTGTCTCCAAAGAATAAGAAGAGTTGACTGCAGTATGCCAAAAGTCATGTGGACAAACCACAGACGTTTTGGTATAGTGTTCTGTGGACTGATGAAACAAAATTAGAACTGTTTGGGCCCATGGATCAATGCTATGTTTGGAGGAGGAAGAACAAGGCCTATGAAGAAAAGAACACCTTGCCTACTGTGAAGCATGGCGGGGGGTCAATCATGCTTTGGGGCTGTTTTGCTTCTGCAGGTACAGGGAAGCTTCAGCGTGTGCAAGGTACCATGAATTCTCTTCAGTACCAGAAGATATTGGATGACAATGTGATGCAGTCCGTCACAAACCTGAGGCTTGGGAGACGTTGGACCTTTCAACAGGACAATGATCCCAAGCATACCTCCAAGTCCACTAGAGCATGGTTGCAGATTAAAGGCTGGAACATTTTGGAGTGGCCATCGCAGTCACCTGACTTAAATCCGATTGAGAACCTCTGGTGGGACTTAAAGAAAGCAGTTGCAGTGTGCAAGCCTAAGAATGTGAGTGAACTGGAGGCTTTTGCCCATGACGAATGGGCGAAGATACCCGTAGATCGCTGCAAGACACTTGTGTCAAGCTATGCTTCACGTTTAAAAGCTGTTATAACTGTAAAAAGATGTTGTACTAAGTACTAAGATTGAATGTCACTTGGGGGTTGAATAAAACTGATAATGATGTGAGCACAGAAAAGACATTTGTGGTTATTTCATTATAAATGTTATGTTATATTTGTCTGACCTACACGTGCCTCTTTGATTTAATTGTAAGCAAGATGACTGAATGATCAAAATCAATGTCAAACTGCCCAAAACACTCAATTTCAGTGGGGGTTGAATAATTTTGAACACAACTGTATATCTGCATGTTGATATATACGTAGATATAGGTCTGTGTGTGGTATCAATGCATCCCTACTCTATACACAGCGCTCCGTGTCCCTATAATATATATGATATGGGGTTACCTTTTTTTATATTTTTATACTATTCCTATTAAATTAACAGTAATTTTTGATGTATTTTATTCAGTAGAAACTTTTTTTGCCTATTTAACATGTGCTTTGTGAAAATAAAACGGTTTTGTGTGTACATTTTAATTTAGTTAGTGGATTCCTGTCCAGTGCGGTGAGAAGCAAACGTAATGCAGTGTAGACACGCTGCGAGGCGGAGCGGAGTGAAGTCAAGCCTGCAAAATGTTTGCTTCGCTTCGCTACGCTGTATGTCGCTACACGCTTGTCTCAGCCTTTATTCCCGCATCGCTAGCTTACCGAATCAGTTTGTATACTTGTTACTGACCCTGCTTGTTCTGAGGACCCGATCTGTTGCCGACTTTGCCTGCCATTTGACTATTCTCTTTGTGTATTCCCTGCCTGTTCTGTTTGCTTCCTGTTGCTACTGGTGTGCGCCGATTCTCACCATATACAGTAGCGCAGTACAAGTGCCTAAACATTGCTGACCCTGTTTTGTTATAGCTGCTGATGTAACTGAATAGATCGTGGATCTCTTCTGCATTACCAAAACCTCCACCACTGCACTATTCCACAATACCACAGAGGGGTTACTTATGGTGTGAAGGCACTTGCTGCCACCAAAGGCACAATATTTGGGTGCACTGCCACTGACGCCTATACCAGATTCATATCATTTTAATACTTGACCACAGGGTCCAACTCTTCCACAATACCATAAAGGGGTTACGGTGTGACGGCACTGTTGCTGACACTAAAGGCCCAATTTTAAAGCACCTATTGTTACTTTCATCCAAAGCCTGCATAAGTTTCACCATAATTTAGCCAAAAAAATCACTAAACTTGTTCTGTGTGTCTTAAAACGTCTCCTCTTTTCATACAGGCTGCCGCCCCAAGCAGTTGTTTATGAATAGATTAAAGGAAAACCATTTACCGTAATTTGAAATGTAATTTTTTGGTTTTTAAATGTTATAATACATCCGACAAATCCGCCACTTCACGGGCAGGTTATGGGGACCTCCTAGGCACGATATTTGAAGGAATATTTCATTTTTATTCTTAACCTTTATTTCATGGAAAACTCACTGTTCCTTTAAAAATGTTTTTTTTTTTTTTAAGTTTTTGTCCTTGTTTCCTGTCCCCCAGGGCACTACCCGGACCACCATACACCTTTTATGGCAAATATCTAGCATATATGCCCTCTTGGAGGGCACTCTAAAGATCGAACGTTCGGGTCCCATTGAGTTCGGATCGTGTTCGAGTTCGAACTCGAACTTTTGAAATTGTTCGAGGTCAAACCGAACACGGGGGCATTCGGCTCATGCCTACTCAGCAGTGAAGGAGTTAAAAAGCAAAAACATGTAAAAATTGGGTATTTCTATTCTTGGGACAAAATTTTGAAACTATTTAGCTGGGGTCTTTTTTGGTGGTTGTAGATTTTGGTGATTAAATTATGAAAAAGTGTGTTTTTACCATTTGTTTTCATCATATTTCATATTTTTTTATAGTAAATTATATGATATGATCGAAATAATGGTATTTTTAGAAAGTCCATTTAATGACGGGAAAAACGGTATATAATATGTGTGGGTTGAATAAACGGGTAAGAGGAAAATTTGACCTAAACACAAACAGTGCAGAAATGTGAAAACAGCAGCGGGCACGAAAGGATGGATTCGCGTAAACCGCCTGGTCCCTAAGGGGTTAAAAAAAAATAAGAAACGGAAAAAGAATTTTGCCGAAAAAATGCTTAAAAGATCCTAAAAAAATCAATAGACTTTTTACTGCAGATTAAAATAATAAACGGTTTATTAGATATTGAATAAAAACAGGAATATTTTTAACAATGAAGCCTATGGGGTTCATCTGAATAAACCTGCCGAATGAAAACACTGAACAGCAGGGCACTTCGGCAACTTTTCACTGCTTTTCGGTGTTCTCTGAATGGATTAACCATTGCTTCTCTATGGGGGATTTCACTGCCGTCGAACACGCACCGTATGTGCAGGCAATTCACCAAAAGTTAAATCGAATGTGCGCTCTGGCAGTGGGTTTTGAAAATCAACAGAGTTATTCAGAGAGAGGTGAAAAAAGGAGAATGACTGGAGAAGGAAAAATTCTAGGTCAAAATAGCCGATTTGGAAAGTGAGATTAATGGGAGAATTTTTCTGGTTTGGCTATTTTGACCTAGAATTTTCCATTCTCCAGTCATTCTCCTGCTTTTCACCTCTCTCCTAATAACCCTGTTTGTTAACTCGATCATGGTAGTGAATGATCTAAATAGTAGTTGTCCTCACAAGTATATGCGCTCAACCTGTTTATGCTGAACCATATTAGTTAGAGGGTCATGGATGGTCATTCCAATGATACCAAGCATGAGCAGGTTATTTGTAAAAATAAATAAAATCCTTTTTATTTTTCTTCTTTCTAATGTAGCACTATTGTTGACTTTTCAATTATAAAGTGATGCTGCAATAATTCACCTTCTCATTTGCCACGCTAGGACCAAATGTGGAGGTTATGGCGCAAAGCGGTATTACACATTGATCCATCTAAAACGCAAGGCACGGCACCATTGGGTGGAGAGCAGGGCTTCTTTGGACCCCTGTATTTCCATTCTTTACACCCCACAAAGTCATGCTAGGTGTTATTGGATGGGTCAGCTTTTGGCCTTTCAAATGATACCAAATATGACCATGTAAATTGTAATATTATTTTTTTTCCGCTCCAAAGCAATGGTATTGTTCATTTGTCACACGTGATATTAGCAATGCCACTGCCATTACACACCTCATTTTCCAGGCTGAGAGCAAGGTCAGTGTTTTATTCATACAGGTCTATTCAAAGAAAGGTGAAACTCAGGACAATGACTGGAGAAGCGAAAATTCTAGGTCAAAATAGCCGATTTGGAAAGTGAGATTAATGGGAGAATTTTTCTGGTTTGGCTATTTTGACCTAGAATTTTCCATTCTCCAGTCATTCTCCTGCTTTTCACCTCTCTCCTAATAACCCTGTTTGTTAACTCGATCATGGTAGTGAATGATCTAAATAGTAGTTGTCCTCACAAGTATATGCGCTCAACCTGTTTATGCTGAACCATATTAGTTAGAGGGTCATGGATGGTCATTCCAATGATACCAAGCATGAGCAGGTTATTTGTAAAAATAAATAAAATCCTTTTTATTTTTCTTCTTTCTAATGTAGCACTATTGTTGACTTTTCAATTATAAAGTGATGCTGCAATAATTCACCTTCTCATTTGCCACGCTAGGACCAAATGTGGAGGTTATGGCGCAAAGCGGTATTACACATTGATCCATCTAAAACGCAAGGCACGGCACCATTGGGTGGAGAGCAGGGCTTCTTTGGACCCCTGTATTTCCATTCTTTACACCCCACAAAGTCATGCTAGGTGTTATTGGATGGGTCAGCTTTTGGCCTTTCAAATGATACCAAATATGACCATGTAAATTGTAATATTATTTTTTTTCCGCTCCAAAGCAATGGTATTGTTCATTTGTCACACGTGATATTAGCAATGCCACTGCCATTACACACCTCATTTTCCAGGCTGAGAGCAAGGTCAGTGTTTTATTCATACAGGTCTATTCAAAGAAAGGTGAAACTCAGGACAATGACTGGAGAAGCGAAAATTCTAGGTCAAAATAGCCAAACCAGAAAAATTCTCCCGTTTATCTCACTTTCCAAATCGGCTATTTGGTCTAGATTGTTCTCTCCTCCTGCCAATTCTCCTGATTTTCACCTTTCTTTGAATAGACTTGTATTTCCTATTATTCATAAACTCATGGTGGCAAAATACACGCAATCAATTAAGTATTTTTCCAGTTTTAGTTAAACTATTTTTCTATTATTCTATTTTTTTTTTATTTTTTTAACAAGAGTGCCCGATAGAATACATAACCACAAAGGTTTGGATGACAAAATGTAAAGTAAATAATTTTACATGCTGTAAATTATTTATATCTTAATAGAAATTTACATTTATTTTAAAAATTGTGATTCTGACAGGACATGACATATACATATAGAATTGATATATTTTGACTCTGCTGAGTCTGCTGAAAGCAATGAGTTTTAATTTGTCTGGGTCTTATAATAAAACATGACTTCAAATCACGTGATGAGCGCAAACCCGTTAAAATGAGCACAGCACACAGAGGTGAAATGTCTCAACAGCAGCGAAGGGGGTAAAGGCAATATATTCTCAATACAAATGAACGAGTAATGAATATTTCATCAATAATGAACTTTGACTTGGGTTATGTTTACTAAATCTTACAAATTAAGGTCTACTTTCTTTATTAAATGTATCTTGTAAAGAATCAAACCGTACGTTACTTTTCATATTATCGTGACCATGACCCCCCTTCCTAATGGTTATGGCAGCAACATTCCATCCAGACCTATTAATTTTGTAGGGATATGTCATCATCCCCATTCTACATATCCCCAGATGAAAGGCAGAGAAAACTTAAATTCGCTTTGCATTGTTTTCAATTTATCTATGTTTAGAAATTGCCTGTAGAAAGCCATTATTCACCAGCCAGTACAAGTCTATATAAAATAATAGCTGCATGCAATTTTGCTCCCTCCATCCAAACTCCCATACCATCCATTTGTTACACAGCTCTGCTTGTTTAATCCTTCTCTTCATAAATCTTCATTATCCTAGTGGTCATGCTGGGGGATGTAGAATGCATTCTGTTTAACAACAGTCACTCAAAGAAAAAACTGTAATAAAATAAGAAACCAGTTAAACCACCATAAGCTATTCACACATCTTACTCTTGCTCAGCTCAGAGAAGCTAAACACAAATTTCCATCCAGCATTGCTGCCTTTAGAGATCAATACAGGATATATTGATAAATAAATCTAAATAGCAATCAGAGTGTGTTAAATGCACAAATCCATCGCCCATTGCCAAATAAAAATGCTTAACCAAATCATATTTGATATCAATACTTAACCCCTTCACTAGCAAAATCGACTATACTCGATCTGCAAGGCTACTACTATGCCCCTTCACGGTGTGTTCTTAATGTGTGTAATTCTGGAACAATGCAGAAGAATTTTGTATATTTCAAATGACATTCACTTGCACTTGGGAAATGCGCCCTCACATTTTTAGCATCTTGGGAATTATTATTATTCTTTATTTATAAAGGGCCAGTATATTCCGCAGCGCTATACAATAGGCACAGTATAGACAGGGTTTGTCGGATATAATCTCTGCACGTGAATACAACACGTTTGTATATATTGGATTTATCAGCCAAGCCTCCAATATGTCTATATTGGACTTACTGGACCTACCTCGGCAGTCGTCTCCAATATATCAGGGATTATTATTTCATAAGAAACTTATACGAGACACAAATATCAATCGTTTATATCTCTTAGAAATTATCCTGAATTCTTTTAATTGTCTGTGTTTTGCTTTAAAAAATACAATAATCAATAATCAGATAAAAATATATATATTTATTACGTATACAAAAGAATTTCAAATCTCATATCATAAACAACAATTTATAAACCACACTCCATCAGCATATAAAAACTAGCTTCACAATATATGTATCTCCGGTTAGTAACTGCATATATGATTAATATCATTTACCTTATCAGTTAGTAACTAATGCACAAATGGTTAATAAACATTTCTGCTTAATACAACATGCATTTCCCAGCAAACAATGTTTAACCAGCCAGCTCTTATAGATATATATATATCTCTATGCTACATGGATCAACAAAAGATGAGCTAATTTAATAATAAGTAATAAAAACTTATTTAGTGAATCCTCCCCTAATCTCGAGAATTAAACTTCTAATCTTTTGCTTTTTATTTTGTAGTTATATAATTCCTTGCTTATTAATTTTAATCACAGTAATTTCCAAATTCAATATATATATTGGTATCAATCTTGCAACATTTCTTTAGGAATAAATCCTTATATCCACTTCTTCATACTTCTATCTGCAGAATAGAATTACTTAGAATTTGGATTTTAACCTTATCCGAGAAGTCTCAGTCTACGTTGCAAAAATCTCTACAAATATATTTTTACATTAATTCCTTATTTCATACATTACCTGTCCAATTTGGATGTTGATGAGTCTGCCTTGGAATTTTCTATGTGATGCTTTGTTTTGGAATATGTGAAAATTATCGATATTAGATAATCAATGCATGTGAGTTAGAGATTTGGTGAGAATATTAATTGCCTCATGTCTTGGGATCTGAGTGCATGGTGATGTGAGTCTGATGTGAGTCTCTGTCTGTTGGAATCTCTGACTGACTTACAAAAGAACCTTTGCCGCCTATTATACCCAATTTGACGTCATGGATAATCAATAATAATATGAATCATTATTTTTACTATCCTCTAGAGGGCAGTATTGCACTTCTTATATTAATTCCATTAATTCCATTATTTCTTTTTAATATCTTATCTTGGGTCAAAGGTCAGACTAACTTAACAAAGAGCCTCACTTCAGTCTCTAGACACAGTGTCTTCTAACAAGACTGTCTCTGTCTTGAGATTTATATTCTCACTCCCTTTTGGTTGCTTAGATCAGCTAAATTCTTTCCTGGTTAACTCACAGAATCTATTCTTTAGTAATTTTTATTATTTACCAATTATATACTTTCTACAATATTTTGGAGTATATATTTCATACTGTAATTATAATAAAATATACCTTGATTATAAACATATATTTTGTGAATATAATTATATGTTACAGAATATTTAACTCTTATTCCTATACCCAAAAGAAACAAAATCTCTTTTGTTTTAAAAACTTAGAATAGACCAATAAATTTACTTATGACACGTCTTAGCATTATCTCACATTCATTCTAGGTTCCTTCATGTCTGGGACTTCTTAACCCAGGAATGAACTTTGTAAAAAAAAATCTTGTTCATTTCTAAACCTAGAGAATACTTTGAAAGAAAAACTGTCTTTAAAAGAAAATGGCTACAAGCATCCATTTTAAATTCTCCTTTTCTGTGTAATATACCCGACAGGTTACAATACATTGAACAACATTTGATAAACCAGTACAGGAGGAAACAAAGGTCCTATTCCCGTGGGAACTTATCTAGAAGGGTTGGGGGTGGAAACAGGAGGAGAGGACTGCATGGTGAGAGTGATGGACTGGTGGGAGTGATGGACTGATTTCGTCAGTGAGTTGCGTGGTAGGCGTCCCAAAATAGGAATGATAAGAAAAAGAGATGTAAGCTTTCGAGCAGGATCCTCCCTCCTACTCTTCTGTGTGTTTAATTTGTATGTATATATGTTATTCTGTTTCACTCATTGTACAGCACTACAGAACTTGTTAGCTTTTTTTAAATACAGTACTTGTAACTGTAACCAAAGATGTATTATGGAGATGTAGTAGCGCTATTGGGCCAGCAGATGGCGCTTTCTGTCTATCGAATATTGTATTTATTTGAAAACGTGCTTTTGGGATTTTCAGGCACATTTTCAATGTATGTTTACAGCAAATTTGTTTTCCATAAATTCACTGGGTCCCCACTGTGGCTTTATGGAATACAACTTGGCTGAGAAAGGGTTAACAAAAAGTAAATAAAGCCACTTGAACAGAAAACAATTGTGTTTGATTATGAGAAGTCTTCTCAAAGCACTAGAATCGCTCATGAGTGCCAGCCCAGCTCTCAACAAATGTTCAGCATCTGATTTAATATCAAGAGATCAAGTTCAAATAAATAAACTTGGATTTGGAAGAGTCTTTTCTTTTCTTTTCTTTTTCAGTGCAGGAGTTAAACTACCAGAATGAAACACTATCTATCTTACAGTGAACACTGATAGCTGTGTGTGTAATAAGCATAAAATAAACAGCTTGCATTGCAAATTTACAATATATTCTAGTAACATTAATATATTACACCAAATTTTATAAAGCAAACACAAAGGTGTCTGTCTTAGAACAGATGACAAGTTCCATTGCAGCGGAGACAGCGTTCCATGAAAGCACATACATTCCGCAGCTGACCTCAGTGACAAAATTAATATTCTTGACAAGCACCGTAAGCATATTTAAGAAAGTAAACAACAAAGACATTGAGTTTGCAGTCACTCAACGACATCATAATGTATACAGCCAGGAGCAAATATGCTCAGTGGAAATTGTCAAAAGTTGAAAATTCTTCTGTGCAGAGTGCCCAATGGGGTTGTTTTAACATAAAGTAGGAAAAAATGAGAAATTATTAATATTACATTGCAAAACGGAAGAAATTGTTATATTGAACATTTTGATTAAACACTCACCGAGTTATTCAGAGAGAGGTGAAAACCAGGAGAATGGCAGGAGAAGAGAACAATCTAGACCAAATAGCCGATTTGGAAAGTGATATAAATAAAAGAATTTTTCTGGTTTGGCTATTTTGACCTCGAATTTTCACTTCTCCTGCCATTCTCCTGGTTTTCACCTCTCTCTGAATAACCCTGTTAACATAGAGAACTTAAAATGACATAAAAGCCAAATTGACACACAGGGTTATTCAGAGAGAGGTGAAAACCAGGACAATGACTGGAGAAGTGAAAATTCTAGGTCAAAATAGCCGATTTGGAAAGTGAGATAAATGGGAGAATTTTTCTGGTTTGGCTATTTTGACTTGGAATTTTCACTTCTCCAGTCATTCTCTTGGTTATCACCTCTCTCTGAAAAACCTTGTAAATTCTACCAATCCATTAATTTTTTTAAATTGTAGTTAACAGGGTTATTCAAAGAGAGCCGATCTGGCCCCGAAAGGTAACTGAACAGTGAAATTCAGTGTACGGTTACCTTTCCTGGCCATTCGGCTATTCTGAGAGCAGGCAGTTCGCCAAATGTTGGCGAATTGCCTGCACATACGGTGCCTGTTCGAGGGCAGTGAAATCCCCATAGAGAAGCAATGCTTCGTCTATTCAGAGAACAAAAACCAGCAGGACAAAGTTGCCAAATTGTCATGCTGTTCGGTGTTTTCATTCGACAGGTTTATTCAGGCGATTCCCATAGGCTTCAATGTTAAAAATATTCCTGTTTTAATTCAATATCTAATAAACCATTTATTATAATATTCTGCAGTAAAAAGTCTCTTTATTTATAGATTTTTTAGGATCTTTTAGGCGTTTTTGGGGATTTTTTTGGCAAACTTTTTTCCATTTTTTTTCCAATCGTTTTTATTATCATTCATTGGATCTTATGTGTAAATTTCAGACATGTTCGTTCAGTAGTTTTTCTGCAAACAGCGTTTCAATGTTCAAACTTTCAAGCATACTGTTTTTTTGGGGGGTTTTCACCTCCTTCATCTGCGTGTCGGGTTTTTCTGGCGGCTGCTCTGCGCTGTGTTTGGTGGCTAGTCGGGTTTCTTCGGCGTTTTCAACTTGGTTAATCCAGCTGTTTTCTGCTGGTTTCAGTGAGTGTTCGGCGGGTTTGCGGCGAGTGTTCAGTGGGTTTGCGGCAGGTTTTCCCTGCACTATGGGGGCCATGCAGTGTTTGTTGAATACACCGCAGGGTCGGTGAAATAGGATCGCCGAATCGTCCTGAAGTGTATGGAACGAAAAGTCACCGAACATATGGTGAATTTTCGATTCTCTTTGAATAAACCTGTAAGTTTTATTCTGCATTCCATGCACGTTACATAGAGGCAAATGATGCATAGAACAGGGAACCAATAAGGTGCAGAGTTGCATGAAACACAAAAGCATGTCTTTACCAATCCATTATTGATATCTATAACTCCAAAGGTTTGTTCTAATTGGTTCAGTATCAGGTCTATTCAGAGAAAGGTGAAACTCAGGAGAATGACTGGAGAAGTGAAAATTCTAGGTCAAAATAGCCAAAAAAGAAAAATTCTCTCATTTATCTCACTTTCCAAATCGGCTATTTGGTCTAGATTGTTCTGTTCTGCCAATTTTCCTGGTTTTCACCTTTCTCTGAATAGACCTGTATGGGTTTCAAGTGTTTTATATTTCAACATCAATATTTTATAAGAACGATACATGGATAGACAGTGAAAGATATTTTTTTAATTTCCTGTATGAATATAAATATGTGTTGAAAAGCCTGTTCTGATAAAATGGGCTATGACCCCTCCCTTTTTTTCTAAGTGTTCAATACTATATGTAGATAGCTTTTTCTTACATAGGATGTGGCCTGTGGAATTTGTAACCAGATTTCCCGTAAGCTTTTGTTACATGAAGTGCAGAAAAAAGTGTGCGAACATTGTAAGCCAGAAAAAAAGACCTCTCTGAACCATATATAGTAATAAGTTAACTGAGCTGGCTAAACTCTGACTTGGAAATGTATTTGTACTGATTGGCTGTTATATCACATTCCTGTGTGGGGTGGATATGAAACTTTGTCTACAACGAATGTTTTCATTGGTTGTTTGAAATATAATAAATCAGTCTGTCTAAAGAAAAGTCAGACATGACATGATGAAGCTATACTTTGTGTGTGGCTGATTTTGGTGTCTCCTCCATGGCGTACGTGCGTTCTATCTTTTTCTTATTTGAAAAGAAACTTGCAGATGTTTATTGGAATTCCACTTATGGTAATTATAAATAGGACATTGATTTCATTAGTTAATTTTTTTTATTTAACAGACAGGGGTCAAGTCCTAAAAAAATAAGTGAGGAAACTCTCCAGGATTTCTCACCCCCAATTAGCAATTATAATCTGAAACGTAAAACAAACACTCACTCATATTGGATATATTTATGAAGATATATGTAGATTCTGGCAAAAACACATGATAAATCAAATATTTATTGTGACTTAACAGGGAAAGATATGATTGATTAGCTGAATTCAAGCTTTATAGTATATGGGAACTGAGTTCCCTCTGCAAAAATAGTGGAAGAACTGCATTCCCATGTGTTCCCCTTTAACGTGACCCCTGGATGATGGTGTCAGATTCATGATGCGGGGTGGCAGGTGTGAGTCCAATTGCAGGAGATACACGGCACAGTCAGGCAAACTCAGGAGGTTTTTATGCAGGTATGAGGTACGGCAGGCAGAATGCAGGTTACAAATGTGGAAAAGATACATGGTACAGGTCAAAAGGGGATGGCAAGAACTGGGATGAATGGGAACACATGCAAGGAGCCAAACAACAGACTGACTGGAGACAGAGTCCAGATAGTCCCATGTGAAGCTCAATACCAAGGCAAGTCCATAGGGGGGCATCTCCCTTAAAAGAACGTCCTTGGCTTGCAAGCTGCATAGAACACAGCTGAGGCTTTCTTGAGGCTGGATGAGCAGGGGTCAGACAGGAAAGGTGCTGCCAGGTTTCTAACAGCAGGAGCAGCCCTAACTCAGGTGTGTTTGTGGCTCCAGCGTACTCCTTGGCAAGGATCCTGACAGATGGACAGATTCAGCTGTGAGTCACACCACCATATCTTTCTATAACAAAGACCGGTTACTTAGCATTGTATTATTGGAACGCTCGCTCTGTGTGCAACAAACTCACAGCAATCCATGACCTCTTCCTTTCAAACTCCTTCAACCTCCTAGCTTTAACTGAAACCTGGCTAACTCCCTCTGACACGGCCTCTGTTGCTGCTCCCTCACATGGCGGTCTACACTTGAGCCATACCCCCAGACCGGGTGAGAGAAATGGTGGCGGGGTCGGAATCCTGCTCTCTCCCACCTGCACCTACCAGCATCTCCCCCCACCCCCATCCCTCTCCTTCTCCTCCTTCGAGACACACTGCATCCGCCTGTTCTCTTCTCTGGCCCTCAGGGTGGCAGTCATCTACTGCCCACCGGGACCAACTTCCCAGTTCTTTGACCACTTTGCTACCTGGCTTTCTCACTTCCTGTCTTCTAATCTTCCATGCCTAATTCTCGGGGACTTCAACATTCCCATTGATGATCCTTCTGCCCCTGCTGCCTCCAAACTTCTTTCACTCACGTCCTCCCTTGGACTCACACAATCCTCCCTCCTCCCTACCCACCGCGATGGTCACGCTATTGACCTTGTCTTTTCCAACCTCTGCTCCATTTCTGAGTTCAACTGTCGCCCTTTCCCCATCTCTATCTGGACTTCCAAAACACCCTGCTCCCCCACCCCGCACACACACTCGCAGAAATCTACATGCTGTGGATCCTCATCAATTATCCAATCTAGTTCACCACCTCCCTCACACCTCATCCTTCACCTGCCCTGATGCTGCCACTAATCACTACAACACTACTCTTATCTCTGCTCTAGACACTCTTGCTCCTCTTCGACTCTGTAAGGCCCCACGCCGCCAGCTTCAGCCCTGGCACACCCTCCAGACACGCTACCTGCAAAGATGCTCCTGCACTGCAGAGCGTGCCTGGAGGAAATCCCGCTCTGAAGCTGATTTTGTTCACTTCAAGTTTATTCTCCGGTCATACACCTCTGCCCTCCACTTGGCCAAACAATCCTTCTTCTCATCTCTTATATCTACGCTGTCCTCCAACCCTAAACGGCTCTGGTCCACCTTCAACATCCTCCTCTACCCACCTGCACCTCCCCCCTCAGCTGCCTTCAGCACTCAAGACCTGGCAGACTACTTCCTCAGTAAAACTCTAACTATCAGAAGCAACATCCCAACACAAGATAGTTATCTGCCACCTCCACTCCCAGAGGTCCCCTCTGCCACCCTCTGCCGCTTCCTCCCAGACACTGAGGAGGAAGTCAATTCCTTATTGTCCTCCTCACATCTCACCACGTGCCCGCTCGACCCCATTCCCTCACATCTAATTCCTCCCCTCTCCTTCTCCCTCACCCCTGCTATCACACACATTTTCAACCTATCTCTCTCCACTGGCTCCTTTCCATCCGCCTTCAAATACGCGCTAGTTGCCCCTTTACTAAAGAAACCATCCCTCGATCCCAACTCTCCATCCAACTACCGCCCTGTATTCCTGCTTCCCTTCACATCAAAGCTCTTAGAAAAACTAGTCTTCAACCGCCTCTCCCTCTTCCTGTCCTCCAATTCCCTACTTGACCCCCTGCAATCTGGCTTCCGTCCCCTACACTCAACTGAAACTGACCTCACCAAAGTCACCAATGACCTCCTAACTGCTAAAAAACACGGCCACTATTCTATTCTCATCCTGCTTGACCTCTCGGCTGCTTTTGACACTGTTGACCACCCCCTCCTTCTACAGACCCTCAACTCTCTGGGTCTCTGACACTGTACTCACTTGGGTTGACTCCTATTTATCCAACAGGTCCTTCTGTGTGTCCTTTGCTGGTAACTCCTCCTCTTCATTGCCTCTATCTGTTGGTGTACCTCAAGGCTCTGTCCTTGGTCCTCTGCTCTTTTCCATCTACACCTCCTCCCTGGGCAAAATCATCAACAGCTTTGGCTTTAATTACCACCTCTACGCTGATGACACTCAGATCTACCTCTCTACCCCGGATCTCTCTCCCTGTCCTTTCCAAAGTCAGTGACTGTTTATCTGGCATCTCCTGGATGGCCTCCCACCACCTAAAGATCAACATGTCAAAGACTGAGCTCCTACTTATTCCTCCCTCCAATGCCTCCCCACCTCCTGACTTCTCTATCACGGTGGAGGGTATCACCATCTCCCCATCAAACCAAGTTCGCTGTCTTGGAGTTTGTCCTTGGACTCTGCTCTTTCCTTCATCCCCCACATCAAGTCTCTTTCCTCCTCCTGCCGATACCAACTGCGTATTATTTCCAGAATTCGGCCATTTCTTACCGCTGTCACCACAAAACAACTCATACACGCCCTGGTAATCTCCCGACTCGACTACTGCAATAATCTCTTATCTGGCCTCCCTCTGTCCCGCCTCTCCCCCCTACAATCCATCCTGAACGCCTCCGCCAGGCTAATTCCCCTCACCCGCCGCTCTGTCTCTGCCGCTCCCCTCTGCGAGTCCCTTCACTGGCTCCCCATCCACTGCAGAATTAAGTTCAAAATCCTTATCCTTACCTACAAAACCCTCACTAACTCAGCTCCCCACTACCTGTCCTCACTAATCACCAAATACACCCCAGCCCGCTCCCTAAGGTCAAACAGCGACCTGCACCTAGCGTCTCCCTGCATTACCTCTTCCCATGATCGACTGCAGGATTTCTCACGCGCAGCCCCCACTCTCTGGAACGCTCTCCCTCGTACTGTCAGACTTTGCCCTAACTTCTCTTCCTTCAAACGCTCCCTTAAAACGTTCCTATTTAGGGAAGCCTACCACCCAACTCACTGACGCAACCATCAATCACTCTCACCTTGCAGTCCTCTCCTCCTGTTTCCAACCCCAACCCTCCTAGATTGTGAGTTCCTACGGGAATAGGGCCCTCATCTCCTCCTGTACTGTTTGTCAAATGTTGTCAAATGTTGTTCAATGTATTGTATTGTAACCCTGTCTATACTGTGCCTATTGTACAGCGCTGCAGAATATGCTGGTGCTTTATAAATAAAGAATAATAATAATAATAATATATTATTGACCATACATTCGCTCCGGGTCAAAGCAAAAGGAAAACAGATTTTGTTTCTTTCCTAAATGCCAACATTTTACATTACGAGCCCTTAGGAAACAAAAGTTTGCACAGTGGTCTAAAATCTAAAGCCCAAAACCATTTCTGGACATTTCACCAGCAATGCATGCGACGACTCTCTGTGTTTAATATAACACACAATGAACTTTAAAATCTTGGATGCTATTCCATTAGAAGATACTTACCTTGTTTGGTTTTCCACCCACTTGCCTGGTATTTCACATTTGTGCCTTCTGTTGCTGTTCTTTAAACTTCACAGTTTGCGTGGAAATAAGCCTCCCACAGCAATGTGTTCACAGAAATTCGTGTCCCTAGTTCAAACATATAAAACTAAAGCTAATTGTTATGCATTGACAGGACTGACTTCTGAGCAGAAGGAGAGAGGTTTTTCAAACATAAATATATTCTAAAAATACATTTAAGATGTAAACATCCTCAAATGGACCCTAATTTTTTAGGAATCACTCAAAAATTATTACATATTTTTAGAATAGATTACAGGGAATTTGCCAAGTGGCAAATTAGCCACTGAATTGCACCGAATGGTGAATTTCACCGTACGGTGCAATTTCATGGCAGTTCATCTATTTACTAGACTGTGAATTCACTAAATACTGTCGAATTGACAGAGAAATACGATGCAGTTCGCGCAGATCACCGCAATTCTTCGATCTTCGGCGGCAGAAAAACTGTCCCATAGAGAAGTAATGGTTAATCTATACAGAGCATGCCGAACTGCACCAAAGTGTCAGTGAAATGCCCTGATTTTCAGTGGTTCAGTTTCGACAGGTTTAAACGGGCGAATCCCATTGGATGCAATGTAAAACAATATTATTTATTTTTTTAACCCTTTCGCTGCTGAGGCTTTTCCCGCCCCTGTGCTGAGGTCATTTTTACTGGTTTTGCTCATCATGTTTAAACGTGTTTTGAAGGCTTATTTTAGTATATGACCCAGACATATTATATATCGTTCTTTCCGTCAGACTCGGCAGATTCAGAATATGCCATTATTATATGTATACGTCATGACCTGTCTGTATATTATAACAAAAAATGCAATAAAATATGATTTTTCAATAATTTACAACGTGTAAAGTGTTTTTTTTAACATGCGAGCAATTGCGGTTATATTTTGTATGGGGTGCGCTTGTTAAAAAAATTAGAGATGGTGTCTCGTTACATTTTTTTTTGGGGAAAATTACACGATTTTTAACAAACGCACCGCATACAAAAATCGTTAGTGCAGCATCATTGTTCACATTATAATTGAAATGGGAACAATATTGCTGCATTAACAAACCAAAAAAAAGAAAAAAAACTTGTTTATTTATTTTTTATAATTTTTTTTTTAAATATATATTTTTTTTATTTTTAATTTATTTATTTTTTACAAACTTTTTCACTTTCGTGTTTGGTATCGTTGGAACGGCCATGCTCTTTAACCCGTAGCTGCCACGGATCGGGAGATAGGGAGTTCATTGGAACTCCCTATCTCCACCATTGGTGGCAGCTAGGGGTTAACTCCAGGACTGGCGTCATCGTGCTATGCACGATGACGCCAGTCCTCAGGGGGAGTTCCCGGAGGCTTGGCCGACATCCAAGATGTCGGCCAGCTCCGGGAAAGGATCACGAACCGGTGCTTTTCAGCACCGATTCGTGATCTGGCTCCCCAGGGGTTAATGCCAGGTACCATTTGGAAGGGCAGGCTGTGCCCTTCCAAATGGTGCCTGGGTTAACCCCCGCAATGCCGCCGATCAGGAGGGAGAGAGGTCCGAAGGACCTCCCCCCTCCCTTTCAGGCGCCTCCTCCGCACATGCGGGGGGGCGCCTGAATTAGGTGTCATCGCGCCCCCGCGATGACACCTAATTAGCCCGGCGGCGGTTCCGGATGCTGGGCTGACATCGAGGATGTCAGCCCGCACCGGGGGGGCCAGCGATCGGCCGGAACCCGGCCGAACGCTGACCCCAAAGGCTGGACGCGCTCAGCGCGTCCACCGCATGGAACGTGACATGCGGTTGGACGCGCTGAGCGCGTCCACCGCAGCAAAGTGGTTAATACAACCGTTTATTCACTTAATTTTCAGCAAACCGTCTCTTTTATTTATTTTTTGGAACAGTACGGTTCAATTTTGGGGGAGCTCGTCTATTCACTAAATGGCCAATTCGTCAAATACTAGCGCATTGACTGTGAAATAAGTAGTGATGAGCCGAACAACCCCCATGTTCGGTTCGCATTCGAACTCGAACAATTTCAAAAGTTCGAGTTCGAACTCGAAGTTGAACCGAACTCAATGCAAGTCAATGGGGGGCATATATGCTAGATATTTGCCATAAAAGGTGTATGGGGGTCCGGGTAGTGCCCTGGGGGACAGGAAACAAGGACAAAAAGTTAAAAAAAAAACGTTTTTAAAGGAACAGTGAGTTTTCCATGGAATAAAGGTTATGAATAAAAACGAAAAATTCCTTCAAATATCTTGCCTAGGAGGTCCCCATAACCTGCCCGTGAAGTGGCGGATTTGTAGGATGTATAGAAACATTTAAAAACCAAAAAATGACATTTCAAATGACGGTAAATGGTTTTCCTTTAATCTATTCATAAACAACTGCTTGGGGCGGCAGCCTGTATGAAAAGAGGAGACATTTTCGGACACGCAGAACAAGTTTAGTGATTTTTTGGCTAAATTATGGTGAAACTTATGCAGGCTTTGGATGAAAGTAACAATAGTTGCTTTAAAATTGGGCCTTTAGTGTCGGCTACAGTGCCGTCACACCGTAACCCCTCTGTGGTATTGTGGAAGAGTGCGGGGTTGGACCCTGCCATCCAATATCAAAATGATATGAACCTGGTATAGGTGGCAGTGCACCCAAATATTGTGCCTTTGGTGGCAGTAAGTGCCTTCACACCGTAAGTAACCCCTCTGTGGTATTTGTGGAAGAGTGCAGGGTTGGACCCTGCGGTCCAATATTAAAATGATATGAATCTGGTATAGGCGTCAGTGGCCGTGCACCCAAATATTGTGCCTTTGGTGGCAGCAAGTGCCTTCACACCGTAAGTAACCCCTCTGTGGTATTGTGGAAGAATTGTGGAAGAATCAGTGCCTGATTAGAGGGTCGTGTCTGCCTGATGTTTTAGTAACAAGAATGTTTTATCCCATAGGCTTCAATGTTAAAAATAATCCTGTTTTTATTCAATATCTAATAAACCGTTGCTTATAATATTCTGCAGTAAAGAGTCTCTTTATTTCTCGATTTTTTTTTTTTGTACTTTTTAAGCATTTTTTTATACTTTTTTCAAATTATTATTTTTTGAACTTTTGGCGAACGTCCCAAAAAGTTCGAAGTTCGCGAACTGTCGAACGGCCAATATTCAATTCGAACTCCGAACAGATCGAACCGAACAGCTCATCCCTAGAAATAAGCTGCAGTTCGTCACAGATCGGCAGTCTTGATAGGCAGCGAAATTGGTCTATAGAGAAGTAATGGTTAATCTTTTCACCGAATGCCAAACTGCACTGAATTGTTGGTGAAATGCCCTGATTTTCTGTGTTTTGGTTTGACGGTTTTAACCCCTTCACTTCCAAGTGATTCTCAAAAAACATTGTCAGAAACCAGTGGTTTGTTGAAAAATCATTTTTAATAAATTGTACAGTAATGCCTGTTTGGCCAATACATGGTGCCATCTACTGCCAAATTGCGTTACCGAGGTTTTAACGGCAGATCTATTTTCTTCTATTTCTCCTGCAACAACTGTTGACGGATTCTGAAAACACGATATTTCAGAGCTTAGAGCAGCTGATTTTAGTTTTAGCTCTTTGGGCATTATGCACACAGGACTAAAACTTTGGCACCTTCTGCAGCCCAAAAGCTAACTAAATTTGTTTGCTTTTGGGCTGCGGATTAGCATATCGAGATATCTCGATATCGGGGCACCAGATGCTGCCTTTGAAGCCTGAGATATTTCAATATCGGTAATGAAGGGGTTAAACAGGCAAATCCCATAAGTTTTTCAATGTAAAATATTTATATAATTTTTTTAAAAAAATCTAAAAAAACCTTGCTTTTTCTTTCCATTTACCTTTCATATTTTTTTGTATTTTTAGACGAAATTTCTTATTCCCAATTTTTTTAATTCTGCAACAGAGCTTTTTATTATTTTTCAAAGGACTTTTTTATTATTCAGACATATTTTAATACATTTTTATTGGGTTAAACACCTATTGGGAGAATAGGAGAGGTCCTTTTTTTTATTCTGCAGTTCGACGGTGTTCATGGCCAGTTGGCAGTCTTTGGTGCACTATGGTGACCCTGCTGTGAATAGTGAATTCACCGAAGGGTCAGCGAAATGGAATTATCAAAGCGAATCGAAGGGCAAATATATTATCGTATAATATATTAGTATATATAATGTGTATGCAGAAAAAAACTGATAATGGATGTCGGGACATTGGCCATCGGGGAGTTGCCTGTGTTGGGAACTTGGTAGGTCGGGCACTTGTTCTGTCGGGAAGTTGGCCATTGGGATGTTGGCATTCGGGAACCTGGTTGTCAGGATTTCGACCCAAACTCTTTCATATCATGTCGGACAACTGTTGGCTATGTGTATTTATTGACCACATGAGAAAAAGTTTTTTTTCTTACACCCTTCTGTACATTCTACCAGCCTGCACCAGCATCAGTTGTCGTCCTGCTAACATTTTTGAGAATCAACTAAAGAAGATAAAAAGGATCCTGTTTCTCTAAATTTCTCTTTTTAGAAGTCTCTTCAAATGCTGATAGCTACACGTAAGGCAAATCCATAGCATGACACTCTTTGCACCATGAACATTTCCTCTTAATAATGTAGTTATGATACCACAATTCTCTATTTTTCTTTTTTCTGTGCCATTTCAATTCATTTTTTATTTGACTTGTAATGGGCTTTAATTAAGATTATCTCCCCTGAATCCCTATCGCTCAGAGAGCCGGGAACCACATTTCCAGGCTCTGAAACCAAAAGGGCCACTGGCTGTCATGTCAAAACACACAGCACACACTGACATGAAAGGAAATTGCAATGCCCTGCAGCGTGTATGAAGAGATTGACGAGAGGGGCTTGATGGTGAAGATAGCAATTTGAGCTGCTATTCAGCCCACTGCTTTTAAGAAAACTCAAATCTACAATACACATTGATACACACTTGGGAAACACTGAACAGCTGCTAATGCACATAACGTTCTCAATGCTTCTCGGCGAAGAGTTTTTTGTATAATGCACACCTAGCCACAAGAATCATCTGAATAATATAAGAATGGGTGAATGGTGGTTTCTTAAAAAAAGTTTTAAACTTTTTGCTTCTTTTTTTTATTTTTTAATATATCATTAACAAAAACAGAATAATAAATAGAAAATATTATAACAAATAGTTGTTACAACCTTTAATATCATTATTCTTAAAGGAGTACGCTATTAATAATAGATTTCCATTTTTTGCCCTTAAATAATTTGGCAGATGTTGTGGAAATCCTCTTTCCAATTATAATTTTTTCCATTTTTTGTTTTGTTTTAGGTGAATTAACTCACTTTTTGTCTCTAGCACATGCACCACTCATTTCCACACATTTTGCACTCCTATGTAACTTACTGTATGTAGCATTGGAAGCGCATATTGCACAGCACTGCAGTCTTGCGCACTTTACGTTTGTAAGGTCTGTAGCGTCTGCACAGAATGATGGATCAATGCGCACGCATGCGCAGGTCTAATCTGTCGGCTGACACTCTGAGACCGCTCATTATTGTGGGCAGTCTCAGAGGGTGACCTCGGCACACTCTTTGCGTGCTGACGTCACTGGCGACTAGCAGCCAGGAAATGAAAGATCCCAGCTGGGTGGGATGTAGGAAACTCCTCCACTTCACCCAGCGTTCTGCCAGGCTGGTGGAGCTGGGAATGGGCACACCTCACATCCTGACCACTTTCAAACACTAAAGTGGTCAGAATTTATTTATTTATTTACAAAGATTTTTACCAGGAAGGATGCATTGAGATTTCTCTCGTTTTCAAGTATGTCCTGGGCTCAAGAAAGTTGGCCGTCGGGATGTTGGCAATACATCCAGGAACCTGGATAGTGTATAGTGAGTATAGTGTCCCTTTAATTTCCATTGCTTCTTGTCCAGTTCTTGAACACTTTTTCTGTCATTTAGTCCACTATTTCTTACATAAACAAGTACAAATTGTTATACGAAAGTGTATAAATGTTCTAAAAAGTACTTCACATATCCATAAAATTGGCAAATTTAATAAAAATATAATTGCACACAGGGAGCTGCTTTAGAAATAAAAATAAAAGTTGAACTACTATCATGTGGATAATAACCTTAACCATTACACTGTGAAAAGACCATTAATATAAAAAAGTAGCATAATATTTTCTCTTGCTTTTAAAACAATGACATATTAAAGTAACTTTTAGTTGTGCCTGATCATCTCCAAACAATTTCTTAAAATACTGAAATTCCGAAGGCAGCAAAAATGTCTTCAATTAAAAGTCTAAAAACATACGTCAGCAAAACTGGATGAAGACTAAAATCTTTACCAACGATCTCATTGACACTCTCAAGGCAGCAATCCTGTCCACCAACAGATTAATGGCTGGGGAAAAAAAATAAAACTATCAATCCTCATACCTAAATTGTCTGTTTTGGTCAATCCAACATGACTGATGTTCAAACCGATCAATAAACATAAAAATAGACTGCTATATATTTGTTTACAAACTTCATACTTCAAACTACATAATTAAATCCTCGAATTTGTGATTGCTTTTTCTATGTAACCTCATTACATTAGGCACAAACATTTAAAGAACAGAATCTATGTAATACCTTTAATAAGCCTTCGTAGCTTATTACTATTCAAAAAAAATAAACTGTAAGTTCTGACTATTATCAGCTTATAATAACACTTTTAGACATGTGCACAATGAAAACATTTGTTTCGTTCCGGGTGCAATCGTTAAGTTTGATAATTTGTTTCAGTGCATTCATTATGTTAATGAAATTCAGATCGATTCGGTATTTCAGACTATTAGATACTCGTTATTTTGTATCGTTTCGCTATTTCTTATAGATTTATAATTTCGTATAGATTCAATATTTCGTATAGATTCGTTATTTTGTTTTGATTCATAATTTAGGAATGGTGAAACAGATGAATCTGAAGAGATTTATTATTACTGATTTACTGGTTTCACCCTGCGAGCAAGTCTCTCCTTGTGTTCAAACTAGCGTGATTGTCCTCCTACTCAGATCAGCAATGCTCTAGCTATTTTACCGAAGTCAGCCCATGATCAAAATTAGTTACTGGCTGTAAAACAAAAGGGTTATTCAGAGACTACTGAATTGGCCACTGAATTGCACCAAGTGGTGAATTTCACCCTACGGTTCAATTTTAGGGTCATTCAGCTATTCAAAAGGTGGACAATTCACCAAATAATGGTGAATTGCCAGGGAAATATGGTACAAATTGGTGCCAGCCAGTGAAATTCCCCCATAGAGAAGTAATAGTTAATCTATTCAGAGAACGATGAACAGCAGGGAAAAGTTGGAGAAATGCCCAGATTTTCAGTGGTTTCGTTCGACAAGTTTAAACAGGAAAATCCCATAGGTTTCAGTTTATAAAAATTCACCGTTTTTACTAATCCTTTATGCAACCATTTATTTTCATTTGCAGCAAAAAGTCTCTTTATTAATTTTTTTTAGGCATTTTTCGAGATTTTTTGATGAAATTTTTAATTCAGATTTTTTTTTTAAAATGGTCTCTTTTTTTATTCTGTAACAGACCTTTTATTGTTATTCATAGGACCTAATATAATATTTCCATGCATTTTCATGCCAGAGCAGGAGAAGTGCTTGAAGGGTAGGGGGTCCTTTGGACTCCTATCTCCCCATCGCCAAGGGGTACAAAGTCAAAAGAGGCATCACTGGAAAAGTCATAGTCTGACCTCTCCAGTGATACCTCTCTTTAACCCCTTAGGTGCCAGGCCATGATCCTCCACCAGATTGTTGCCTATTTCTAGTGGTGGCTGCAATCTTAGATGCCAGCCACACCTCCAGGTCTCCCCTTGTCAACTGATGTCGTCATGCATGGCAGGGTGATATTGCTCAGCAGTGAACGGGTTAAATATGACGAACACAAAATGCTCAAAATGAGCTCCTTACACAGAGGCTAAATGATAGTGAAGGGGTTAAAATATGGTCTAGTTGTCCGCAGACTGAAGACAGAGGCGGAACGGTGACTGGCCAAACACTTAAGTTTTGAAGCAAAGTAATGCAGTGATTGGTTCACGCTACCGTCAGTCATTCCACCAAGGTAAAACAACATAATGAATCGATTCGTTTTAACGAATGGGTTAGTTATACGTTATTTCGTTCACATTGCGATACGTTAAAAAACTGTTAATTCGTTATTCTGAAGTAATTCGAATTAACGGAATTTTGGAGAAATTGCAGTTTGTTACGTAATGAATTGCACATGTCTAAACACTTTATTACTTTAAAATACATTATTATATAATGTGTTGAATCAATAAATATTTTCAGGAAGGAGAAAACCTGTAAGAGCTATAACATCTCTGGTTAATTTGACTGTAAGCAAGAGTAAGTATTATTCTTTCCGGTGATGTAAGATGATTCTTCCTACTGTAACGATGACTTCGGATATAGTTTACCATCCAGCGGTGCTTAATGCCCCTTATTTTTCATACCCGTGTGTCATATTGTGATTCTTTTAAAGCTGAATGATGCAGTGTCTCATTCGGGAAGGTGTCATGTCACAGAAACATATTCAGGGGCATTTATCAAAATAACAGATATTATTGTTCATGGTTGTCCTAAGTGGCACTCTGGTCGCCCAATGAAGGAATTCAGGGCTTCACTTTGCTGCCCTTAAAATTTACATTTTATGACACCAGACTGGTCTTTATTAACTAGCTGCCGAGTGCTCAAAAATAAATAAGGATGAAATCAATTGTACACAGTCCGGTCATACTCTTAAAAGCTGTTTATTTTTTTTAAAAAGGAAAAAAATTTTCTTTAACCCTTCGATGACCAGAAAGAAATGTTGTGTGACATTACCCATGGAAAAACCAGGGGAAATAAAAAATAATAGGATATATATATCCTAATTGTAAAAGTGGGTATATATATATCCACGTAGAGCTGTATTGCCGTCCACTCATGGCACCGGCTCTATACCATGGTGTGGTACACCAAATATATTTGCAGGCAGGTAGCTGCATCCTCCTTGTGGGTTGGAGCGGCCTGGAAATAGTGATGCACATTGCTGAAATTAAGCCACTACCTTCACATGGGTGGATGGTGTTCTCTGGAGGTTGGTGGGTACAATGGGAAGTGAGCATGTTTGATATTTCTTATAAATCATAACATTACACAAACGTATGAATGCTCCAGGATGGAGCTGAAAGGTTGATGAATTTTAACAATGAATGAATAAACAATTGGAATTTTAAAGTGAAGTCCTAAGAGTGCTGCCTTTTTCTGCTACTAGAAAAAAATTAGCGTATATACACCATGTTCCTTACTGCATATGAGGAATGAAGCACATGAGCTCTGTGGGCAAAGCAGTTCTCTGAATCTGTACAGGGCCGGTGCTAGACTATTTTGCACAGTGGCGTAGCGTGGGTTGTCAGCGCCCGGGGCCAGCCAAGAATTGTGCGCCCCCCCAACCTGTGGACACGTTATCGATATTGCCCCAGCTCTCACATGAATATTGCTCCAGCCAGCTCTCACATGGATATTGCCCCAGCCAGCTCTCACATGGATATTGCCCAAGCTAACACATGGATATTGCCCCAGCTAACACATGGATATTGCCCCAGCTCTCACATGAATATTGCCCCAGCCAGCTCTCACATGGATATTGCCCCAGCCAGCTCACACATGGATATGCCCCAGCTCACACATGGATTTTCCCCAGCTCACATATGGATTTGCCCCAGCTCATGGATATGCCCCAGCCAGCGGCGTAGCGTGGGTTGTCAGCGCCCGGGGCAGGGTAAGAATTGTGTGCCCCCCCCAACCTGTGGACACGGTAACACACCATGATTCCCTGACACCAGTAGAGTATTGACCCCATTACCCCACAAGCACATGTATTGTATATTAACAAAATACTGATATAATAAAAAAATTAAGCACACATGCCCCCAAGCTACACCACTGCTACCAGTCACACTGTCCCAGTATATATCATAGTTCCACTCTCACACTATACCCAGTCACTCTCTCCCAGTACCCCCAGTCACCCTCTCCCTCCTAGTACCCCCAGTCACTCTCAGTACCCCACTTTCTCCAAATACCCCCAGTCTCTCTCTCCAAGTACCCCAGTCACTCACTCTCTCCCAGTACCCCCAGTCACTCTCTCCCAGTACCCCCAGTCACTCTCCCAGTACCCCCAGTCACTCACTCTCTCTTTCTCTCTCCAAGTACCCCCACTTTCTCCCAGTACCCACAGTCACTCTCTCTATCCAATATCCCCAGTCACTCTTTCCCAGTATCCCCAGTCATTCTCTCCCTGAACCTCCAGTCACCCTCTTCCTGTACCCCCTCACTGTGTGGTGGTCACGCTGCTTTGGTGTCATACAGTGTTGCCTATCTGCGAGGTGTTGCTGGTGGCCAGGGGGGGGAGCTGTCCAGGGGGCTTAGTGGAGACAAGATTTTAAATGTGCTGCAGGGCAGGCACCTCCCTCCCTCCTTCCTGTTCAGTGGCTGCAGGGCTGCCAGCAGCGGGGGGTTGGAATAGGGCTTCAAGGGGGCTGACAAGCGTGGTACAGGGTGTTCCGTTGAATAATGCTGCGCTGCTTCATGTCACTCATGTCAGCATTAAGGAGGAGTCGGAACAGGACCAGAATTTTATGTCCTGGTCCTCCCTTTTGGACACTGAGTTCTAAGTCACCGCCGGTGTGGCAAAACTGGCGGACACCTTGCTGATCCCTGCTGGAAAATATTAGTGGTTCAAATTTCTTTTGAAATTTTGCGCCCCCTAGGAAAATTGCGCCCGGGGCGACCGCCCCCGAGGCACCCCCCACGCTACGCCACTGATTTTGCACCCTAGGCAAGACCAACTACTTGTGCCCACCCCCATGAAAATAACTTTACCTGTTGAAATGTGGGGGAGGGTCACACCTTTCTCTTTCTTTCTCGCATGTCATCTGCTGGTGCTACTCACGCGCTATCTGGTGGTGCTGCCTGCATGTCATCTGATGGTTCCCCCCACGCATCATCAGATGATGCCCGCGCATCACCATAAGATGCCCACATTCCGTGCCGCCAGCGGTGGTCCGTGAGCTGGCAATGTCAGCTTTGCAGTCCTCGAGTCTCCACTGCCGTCTACGTGAGCTGCATAAGGAGGAAAGGGAACAATAATGGAACCAACATTTGGGTCGGCTGTGCCCCTAGGCAGCAGTGCGCTCTGGGCAGGTGCCTAGCTTGCCTAAAGGGAGCGCCGGCCCTGCCTGTGCAACTATTAGACCTGTGAAATTTATATCTCTATTTCTATGTCTATCTCTGTCTCTAATATATACTGTATACAGTCATGGCCGAAATTGTTGGCACCCCAGAAATGTTTTCCAGAAAATCAAGTATTTCTCACAGAAAAGTATTGCAGTAACACATGTTTTGCTATACACATATTTATTCCCTTTGTGTGTATTGGAACAAAACAAAAAAAGGGAGGAAAAAAAGCAAATTGGACATAATGTCACACAAAACTCCAAAAATGGGCTGGACAAAATTCTTGGCACCATTAACTTAATATTTGGTTGCCCACCCTTTGGAAAAAATAACTGAAATCTGTCGCTTTCTATAACCATCAATAAGCTTCTTACACCTCTCACCCGGAATTTTGGACCACTCTTCCTTTGCAAGCTGCTACAGGTCTCTCTTATTGGAAGGGCGCCTTTTCCCAACAGCAATTTTAAGATCTCTCCACAGGTGTTCAATGGGATTTAGATGTGGACTCATTGCTGGCCACTTCAGAACTCTACAGCGCTTTGTTGCCATCCATTTCTGGGTGATTTTTGACGTATGTTTGGGGTCATTGTCCTGCTGGAAGACCCAAGATCTCAGACGCAAACCCAGCTTTCTGACACTGGGCTCTACAGTGCAACCCAAAATCCTTTGGTAATCCTCAGATTTCATTATGCCTTGCACACATTCAAGGCACCCAGTGCCAGAGGCAGCAAAACAACCCCAAAACATCGTTGAACCTCCACCATATTTCACTGTAGGTACTATGTTCTTTTATTTGTAGGCCTCATTCCGTTTTCGGTAAACAGTAGAATGATGTGCTTTACCAAAAAGCTCTATCTTGGTCTCATCTGTCCACAAGACGTTTTCCCAGAAGGATTTTGGCTTACTCGAGTACATTTTGGCAAACTGTAGTCCTGCTTTTTTATGTCTCTGTGTCAGCAGTGGGGTCCTCCTGGGTCTCCTGCCATAGTGTTTCATTTCATTTAAATGTCGACGGATAGTTCACGCTGACACTGATGCTCCCTGAGCCTGCAGGACAGCTTGAATTTCTTTGGAACTTGTTTGGGGCTGCTTATCCAACATCCGGACTATCCTGCGTTGCAACCTTTCATCAATTTTTCTCTTCCACCCACCCACAGAGAGATTAGCTACAGTGCCATGGGTTGCAAACTTCTTGATAATGTTGCGCACTGTGGACAAAGGCAAATTTAGATCTCTGGAGATGGACTTGTAACCTTGAGATTGTTGATATTTTTCCACAATTTTGGTTCTCAAGTCCTCAGACAGTTCTCTTCTCCTCTTTCTGTTGTCCATGCTTAGTGTGGCACACACAGACACACAATGCAAAGACTAAGTGAACTTCTCTCCTTTTTATCTGCTTTCAGGTGTGATTTGTATATTGCCCACACTTGTTATTTGCCCCAGGTGAGTTTACAGGAGCATCACATGCTTGAAACAATCTTATTTATCCACAATTTTGAAAGGGTGCCAAGAATTTTGTCCAGCCCATTTTTGGAGTTTTGTGTGACATTATGTCCAATTTGCTTTTTTTTCCTCCCTTTTTTTGTTTTGTTCCAATACACACAAAGGGAATAAACATGTGTATAACAAAACATGTGTTGCTGCAATACTTTTCTGTGAGAAATACTTGATTTTCTGGAAAAATGTCTAGATTGTAATACTGCTAGCTGATAATAACCCATTGAAATGTAATTACAACCAGCGTTAGTAATTTTTCTAAAGGTGTTATCCGTTGGCTTAAATATCCAGAGCAAACATTTTACCACTTTCAGAGTTTACACTAGGTACCTGAGAAGGTTGCTGGTCCACTTACACCGGAATTTGAAAGTTACTGTGCGTTGAAATCGTCATGTCATCGTGTTAATGTTCTTTTACAACTTAGGGTATTTTTTACTTGAATAAAAAAATTATGTTAAATGTCGTTTTGTTGGAATCTGTAATTAAAGACCATTAGACCTGAGCCGCCTGTGTTCAGGTCCGTGGCTACAGCTCCCAGTGTATCCACACCTGCTGCTTCATCGCTCGCCCATCACCACAGGACTTTGAAGTTGGGGGGGGGGGTGAGATGTCAAAACTTGCGCGTGAATTGGATTAAAGTGAGGGAGAGGTGCGCATAGTCAACCTCACTCTCTCTTCCCAGATTCCATCTTGCTCCAATGGCAGGACAATAGCCGAGACAGTTGGAGATGGGCTGGGCGCAGTGGTTGACCAGGGCGCCTTCCGTGTCTTGCCCTGCTTTTAGCGTACCACATCACTTGCAGAGACCGCCTTCATGCCGTTGACCTATTCTAGTAGGTTCATCCATCCGAATCCGCCGGAATCTGTCTTCACATGCTCGGGATAGACAAGTCCCATCTCACCGAAGGTCGATGACCCAACGGCTACTCTCTACCTGGTTTAGCCAGCCTGTCGAAGCTGTTGCCCGGGGTGTGGCCGCTGTGCATGCTACAGCTACTAGGAGCCACAGGTGAGAGCTGAGCGACAGGTGGGGACCAAAGGTGAACAAGCTGTCCTAAAAGGAGACGACCAGCCCTACACCAGAGGTGCTACCCCTCCCTGTATACCCCATACACCCCACATCGTTTTCTTGGTGACTGAAGCAACAGCAGGATTTGGCGTCTACCTGAGTGATTGAGCAGCCCTTTTTAGGACCACACTGCTCACTTCCATAGCCAGAGGAAGCGGCTAGAAAAGGTGCCCTAAACATTGTTGCTTCACAGAACCCTGGTCAGTTTACCGCGGCTGGAGGGGATCCCAATTTTATGCGGTCGAATAACAAAATTAAAAAGTAAACATAAGATGATACCACTCACCATTGGCACATGGAACATACGCGCGCTTCAAGACAACCCCTCAGCAGATCGACCAGAAAGAAGAACAGCCTTGGTCGCCAGAGAGCTCGCACGATTTAACATTGATGTCGCGGCACTGTGTGAAGCTCATCTAGCTAACGAAGGTCAGCTCACAGAAATAGGAGGCGGTTATACATTCTTCTGGTGTGGTCGCAGCAGTAATGAACACCGTACATCTGGAGTTGGCTTTGCGGTGAAGAATCACCTTGTCCGCACACTTGCCAGTCTTCCCAAGGGCGTGAACGACCGACTCATGATACTGCATCTCCCACTACCGAGAGGAAAACAAGCCACACTGATCAGCGCCTATGCACCCATAATGACGAATCCGGATGAAGTAAAAGACAAGTTTTATGAATATCTCGATGCCCTACTTTCATACGTGAAGCGCACTGACAGGCTGATTCTACTTGCGATGAGTAGGATCTGATCACTCTGCCTGGGATGGCGTCATTGGAAAAAACTGAATCGGCAAATGTAATAGCAATGGTCTATTACTACTGAAGACATGTGCAGTCCATGATCTAACCATCACCAATACCATCTTTCGCCTGCCCAATCTTAAAAAGACGTCCTGGATGCATCCACGTTCGAAGCACTGGCATCTTATTGACTATGTCATCGTGCGGAGGAAAGACAGACAGGATGTAAGGGTGACCAAGGCCATGCCGAGTGCCGACTGTTGGACTGACCATAGACTTATTATCTCCAAATTAAACTTTTACATCAAGCCAAAGAGACGTCCACCGGGAAACAAAGCTGTGATGAAACGGATTAACATCAGTAAACTGAGGAACCCCAATACAGCAACCTCACTAGCAGAAGATCTTGACAACCAACTCTCAGAGCTGCGATTAGAAGGAAATGCTGAGAAGGATTGGGAAAGTTTCCGGGATATTGTGCACTCTTCTGCACTGAAGGTTCTTGGACCCTCACACAGGAAACAGCAGGACTGGTTTGACGAAAATGATGATGAGATCAAGGCCCTACTTGCTGAGAAGCACTGCCTTCATCGTGCTTATCAGAATGACGCGTCATCAATAGCCAAGAAAAATGCCTTCAACAACAGTCGCAGGACCGTACAGAGCAAGCTTCGTAAGATGCAGGACTCTTGGCTGAGTGCCAAAGCAGATGAAATTCAGAAATTTGCTGATAGAAATGATGCCAAACGGTTCTACGAAGCCCTTAGATCCTTGTACGGACCTCAACCATCAGGGAGCTTCCCTCTGTTAGACTTAGATGGCGTAACTCTCATTACTGAGAAGACTCGGATCCTACAGCGGTGGGCTGAACACTTCCAATTTGTACTGAACCGGTCATCTTCCATTAACAACGAGGCAATCGACAGAATGCCTCAGGTGGATATCAACCACAGCCTGGACGCCCCACCAACAAATACTGAAACCCAACAGGCCATAAGCCAGCTGTCCAGTGGCAAGGCCCCAGGATCTGATGGGATTCCAGCGGAAGTCTACTAGGATGGTGGTACGGTGCTTGTCGACAAACTCACTCTGCTGTTCCAGTCTTTCTGGAATCAAGGATCTCTTCCTCAGGAATTTAAAGATGCATCCATCGTACAAGTCTGCGATAATCACAGAGGAATATCACTGCTTTCCATCGCAGGCAAGATCCTTGCACGAGTATTGCTGAACCGCCTGACTGACCACCTGGAAAAGGGTTTATTACCAGAGACACAGTGTGGCTTCCGCAAAGAGCGCAGCACTGTGGACATGATCTTCGCAGCCCGACAGCTCCAAGAGAAGTGTCAAGAGCAGAATCGTGAATTGTATACCACCTTTGTAGATCTCACCAAGGCTTTTGACACCGTCAGTCGCAAAGGTCTGTGGCGCATCATGTCGAAGTTTGGGTTCCCTGATAGATTCATCTTAATGGTACGTCAGTTCCACGATGGCATGACAGCTTGTGTACTGGACGATGGAGAAGCTTCAAAGGCCTTTCCCGTTACAAACGGCGTCAAGCAAGGCTGTGTGTTGGCACCGACCCTGTTTAGCATAATGTTTTCAGCTATGCTGTCAGAAGCCTTCCAGAACACTTCCTTGGGAGTTAGCCTGAGATACAGAACCGATGGGAAGCTGTTCAACCTGCGTAGACTCTAGGCTGTCACCAAGGTAAAGGATACTGTGCTACGAGACTTCCTTTTTGCTAATGACTGTGCCCTGAATGCTGCATCAGAGCAGGAAATGCAAGCCAGTGTGGACAAATTCTCAGCAGCATGTGACAACTTTGGCCTCCTTATCAACACAGAGAAGACCGAGGTGATGCATCAGCCAGCTCCGAAAGCCCAACATCAAGAGCCCACCATCACAGTGAAGGGACAAAATCTGCAAACAGTGGACCAATTTACTTACCTAGGCAGCACCCTTTCCCACGCAGTGACAATTGACATTGAGGTCAACTGCAGAATAGCCAAGGCAAGCTTTGCATTTGGCAGACTATTGACTAACGTGTGGGACCGCTGTGGAATAAGCCTTGACACAAAGCTCAAAGTCTACCGAGCAGTAGTGTTAACTATCAAAAATAGAACGAAAAAACGTTCAGAGTATCGGCGCTATCTTAGATAGTGAACTGGTGGTCTATAATGCTGCTCACCTATTGGGTGTACCTGTCACCTTACCAATTATCAAACAGAAAAATACAAATTAATGTATTTAAGGGAGCGCAGTACATATATTGATGGAAATTGTAAACAAGGATTGACTTAGCTTTAAATTAATCAGCATAGGGTTGAACCTTCTTATTCGGAAATCTGATCATATAATATCATCACCCTATATGAAAAGAAAAATAAATTGCGTAGTACAGTATGACAGTTTATAACACACTAAGTGGTGTAAATGGTCGCACTCACAAAGGTGGAGCCCCCAATGGCTCGTATCAATTGGCCTTTAGGTCTCTTATAGGAGGGGGACCTCGCCCATATAGGATGTCTTGAAATTTTCTTGGGATAGAGGATATCCAAAGGTGGAGTCTCCAATGCCTCTTATCGATTGACCTTTAGATCTCTTGTAGAGGGGGAACTTAGCCCATGTATAAATCTCTAAATTTTCTTTGGATGGTAGGATGTACCTCAAATGTAAAGGACAACGCTATAGTGCATTATCATAGATACACAGATAAGGTATGCTGTAGTAAAAAACTCACGTGATTCAGAGCCTTCCGATATGATGGCTCTGTATATAAGGCATATGGACCTCTATTTGGTCAGAGGGGGTCCTTCCTCCAGGATAGAAATAGATAAACTTCCAAAATGAAAGAAAATTAGGCATAAAAATAAAAAAATTTAATAAGTATAAGATCCGATGGGAACAAAATCCGAAAATATACAGAACAGAAAACAAATAAATAAATACGAAAAGAAAAAAATCCGAAACGCGTTTCGCTTGCGTTCTGCAAGCCTCCTCAGTCGGTAATTACCGACTGAGGAGGCTTGCAGAACGCAAGTGAAACGCGTTTCGGATGTTTTTCTTTTCGTATTTATTTATTTGTTTTCTGTTCTGTATATTTTCGGATTTTGTTCCCATCGGATCTTATACTTATTAAATTTTTTTATTTTTATGCCTAATTTTCTTTCATTTTGGAATTACCGACTGAGGAGGCTTGCAGAACGCAAGCGAAACGCGTTTCGTATGTTTTTCTTTTCGTATTTATTTATTTGTTTTCTGTTCTGTATATTTCCGGATTTTGTTCCCATCTCATCTTATACTTATTAAATTTTTTTTATTTTTATGCCTAATTTTCTTTCATTTTGGAAGTTTATCTATTTCTATCCTGGAGGAAGGACCCCCTCTGACCAAATAGGAGGTCCATATGCCTTATATACAGAGCCATCATATCGGAAGGCTCTGAATCACGTGAGTTTTTTACTACAGTATACCTTATCTGTGTATCTATGATAATGCACTATAGCGTTGTCCTTTACATTTGAGGTACATCCTACCATCCAAAGAAAATTTAGAGATTTATACATGGGCTAAGTTCCCCCTCTACAAGAGATCTAAAGGTCAATCGATAAGAGGCATTGGAGACTCCACCTTTGGATATCCTCTATCCCAAGAAAATTTCAAGACATCCTATATGGGCGAGGTCCCCCTCCTATAAGAGACCTAAAGGCCAATTGATACGAGCCATTGGGGGCTCCACCTTTGTGAGTGCGACCATTTACACCACTTAGTGTGTTATAAACTGTCATACTGTACTACGCAATTTATTTTTCTTTTCATATAGGGTGATGATATTATATGATCAGATTTCCGAATAAGAAGGTTCAACCCTATGCTGATTAATTTAAAGCTAAGTCAATCCTTGTTTACAATTTCCATCAATATATGTACTGCGCTCCCTTAAATACATTCATTTGTATTTTTCTGTTTGAGTAGTGTTAACTACCCTGATGTATGCCAGTGAGACTTGGACTGTATACAGGAGGCATGCTAGGCAACTGAATCGCTTCCACATGACATGCCTCTGCAGACTTCTCAGGATCCGGTGGCAGGATAAGGTGCCAGAAACAGAAGTCCTTTCAAGAGTAGGCCTGCCATCAGTTTACACCCTGCTGATGAAAGCCCAGACACGCTGGGAAGGTCATGTTGCAAGGATGTCCGATCATCGCATCCCTAAACAGCTCCTCTACGGTGAGCTGTTTCAAGGAAAGCGGTCGCACGGGGGACAAAGGAAGTGATACAAAGATACACTGAAAGCCTCCTTCAAGTCCATGGATATTGATATCATCTCCTGGGAAATCTTGGCACAAGTTCGATCGACATGGCGCATGCTGACCCTCCAAGGCTGCCAGATATTTGAGGACAGAAGAGCAACCATAGCACAAGAGAAGCGAGCACTTCGCAAAGCCAGAACTGCAAATGTTGCAACAGGGGTACCCACATATGTCTGCTCGACGTGTGGCAGAACATTTCGTGCTCGAATAGGACTCATCAGCCATCTGTGGACACACCGTGGACAACCCACAACCTACTAGATGTCAAGGTCCTCATCGAATACGATGGACGAACATCATAATTAAAGACCATATCAGCATAGAAAATAAACTATTTTTTATTTGTTTGAACTCTGTGAGCATTATGTTGAATTAGATAAACATATTCTTGATTAAAAATGCAGATTTAAACTTCATGTGAATTTTTAATAAATGTTTTAAGAACAGAGCGATCTTAGATCAGTTCTCAAACATTTTAAGCTCCTTTATGTTCGTCGATTGTATATTAATCTAACACATGAAAAAACATACAAGCTAGAATATGTTTTATAAGAAGATTCTCTCATAAACAATGAGCTGCATTTCTTAAATTAATATTCTAATTCCTAACTATACATAATACTTGGAAGCAATAAAAGGCTGAAAGAGATGTATAGGTAGTGGTCGACTCCTATTTCGCTTTTTTGAGCAGCTCTATGGAGAATTGGAATAGTATGATATTTCATTTTGTAAGTAGGATGTTGAAACTGACAAAAGATGACAAAAAAAGTGGCACTTCTGCCAACACATCACCTGCCACTGCTCCTGGCAGTGTCCCTCCTGATCGATGTCACCATAGTAGATGGACTCCCATAGCTACTGTTGACACATTATATATAGATTATATGACATACCCACAACTTGAGTCTCCTCAAGCATCGTTGCGTTGATGCAGCTCTAAGTATCACTCTGTTGACACCGCTCTGACTGAGTGTCGTTCCCTTGGGTCGGCACTGACTGAGCATTGTCCACTTGGGCCGGCTCTGACTGAATAACGTTCTGTTGAGGCAGCTCTGACTGAGTGTTGTTCCTTCGAGGTGGCTCTGATTGAGTGTTGTTCCTTCGAGGTGGCTCTGATTGAGCTTTGTTCCATTGATACGGCTCTGACTGAGCGTCCCTCTAAAGACTGGTCTCTCAGTTCAGGGAGTCTTTATCTCTGTCTCTCTGGTTTACTTTTGCGTGTTGGGTCATTACCTGACCATTATTGATGATTTTTTTCTAATTGGAAATGTTGCACAGTTAATTAATGCACACATTATGTTATTATGTAGATTTTAATTTTTTTTGTAATATAGTAGACCCTGTGGCAGTGGGGCCATTATTATTAACGAGTGAGCCGTTAACGTGCACCTGTCATGCCTGAAAAATGTTTGTCTCAATTGATAGGGAAACAATTCCAATATATGAGTCATCAGTGTTTGGTGACGCGGATATTTGAAAATTTGGAATAATTCCCAGGCAAAGTGTTGCTGTCTCTTTGGAGGTATGGCTATAGAAGGGAGTGTCAGTTGGAAGAGGAGCTCTCCTGCAAGATCCTAATTGACTGCTGACATGAAGACTAAGATGTCAGTGCATCTACATCTCTGCTGATGGCCATCTACGCAGTGCTGCAGGATGACCCACATAGGCCCCTATTACACTCTTCACACAAATGCGCTCATGCAGCGCAATTTTTTTTGCGCACGCAAAAAACGTTATCGCGCGAAAATTAACGCGGTATTACGATCCGAGCGCATTTTTTCAGACTTCAATTTTTTTCGAGCGCAAATCCGACGCGCTAAGCAAAGCCGGGCGGAAATGGCCGTTGCGCGCAGGAATCAGTGGGCAATCAGAATTAAGAACCACCATTTGCTAGGTTTCGGTTGTTGCGCCTGTCAAAGTCAATCTGCGTATATGTGCTGCAACAAAATTAAAAAAATTAAACAATTTACTAATTTTATTGTTTGGGTATGTGTAGAATGTGTAACTGTACTGTGCTGTATTTTTTTTTGTGCAGGTTCACTTCGTTTCGGCCAGAACGTTCAGATTGTAAATTAACACCAGGTTTTCAAAGACGTTACGATACTTCACGCAAACGTCATGACAATGGCTGACAAGGGTAAGTATGGGATGCGCGCACGCACTTGCGCTCGCACTGGGTTCGCGCAGGGACAATCGCGGTAGACGCTAACGCGCATCGTTTGCACGAACGTCGTAATACGACGTTCCGCGCAAATGGTTTTGTCCTCGCGCAAAAGCGCATTTGCGCGCACGCAAATGCGCTGCGCAAGGATTGTAATAGGGGCCATAGTGTGGTTGGTAGCGACTAAAGCAGTATCTCATCAAGACCTGAGATATTGGATTGATATTTATGATCCCTGGGATATCCACTACCAGTAATGGTTCCACTTCCATTCCAAGCAAAGTGGGACTGGGAACGGCTGCTACAACTTGACTTTTACAACCAGTTACTGTACATTTACACTTGCTATACTATAGAAAATAGGTAGCCAAATGCACTACGATTACTTTTTTTTTAACCACTTCAGTACTAAAAGGGTTAATCAGAGAGCGGGGAAAAGCAGGAGAATGACTGAAGAATGGAAAATTCTAGGTGAAAATAGCCGATTTGGAAAGTGAGATGAATGGGAGAATTTTTGTGGTTTGGCTATTTTGACCTAGAATTTTCCATTTTCCAGTCATTCTCCTGCTTTTCACCGCTCTCTGAATAACCCTGTATCTGTTTTATTTTTATATTATGTTTATTTTAAATGTGGATGGGTAGTAAAACATTAACCACTTGGAGCGTCCTCCAGTTTCATTCCCGTACACGTAGGACTCTTTCCTGAACATCTTTGCATCTTCGCCTATCTGGCACCAAACCGGAACTTCAACCACAGTGGGCTGACATCTTGCATGTCAGCCCTTGCTGTGGGACTGGTCCCCGGCATCGCTGCGCATGCACGAAATGACATTGTTTTCAGGCACCCCCTTGGCATGCCAGGGGAGTGCCTGAATGGGTGGGGTCCTTCGGACCCATCTATCTCCCCATCAGTAGGGGCTACAGAAATAAGAAAGGCACCACTGGAAAGGTCAGAGTCTGCCCATTGCAGTGATGCCCCTCTTAACCCCTTATCTGTGATAAATTGTGGAAAAAAAAATTTTACACGCTGTAAATGATTGAAATCTGAATGGAAATTCTCATTTTTTTAAAAAAAATTATTATAGTATTCTGATCATGACGTTTACATATAATAATGATATATTATAAATCTACCTAGTCTGCTGAAAATAAGGATATATCATTTGTCTGGGTCATATAATAAAATATGACTTCAAATCGCAGCTAAACATGATGAGAACAAAACGGTCAAAATGAGCATGGAGAGGTGAAGTGGCTCAGCAGAGGAGGGGTTAAATATAAGGTAAAAATGCATTTGCGTTGGCTCTCTCCTCTTAGTTATACTTTATTTGACCATTGGAAATTGCCAGAGTACAGTGCTCTCCCTTTTGGCCTCATCTCATGCGTCTCCCGGGGTGCGACCCCTTCTAGCTGGGGCGGGACCCCCAATTACACCCCTCCCCCCTTTTTTCCACTTGATCTTGAACCAGGTGGTGGATGCTTTCGTGCATCTTCTGGCGCTAACTACTACTCCCCCCCTTTTTTCTATTTTTCCTCTTCTTTCTTTCTCTCTCTTCTTTCTCTTCTCGGCCTCTTTGCTCTGTTATCACCCTCCCCCTTTTTATTCTCTTATCCTCTGACTCTTCGCTTTTTTTTCACTCATTTCCTCTTCATCTTTTCTCCTTACTCCTCCTTGACGTTGTTTTTTCTACCCCTCTTACCCTCAACCACTCTCCCCCCCCTTCATTTTCCCTTTGTCAGCTGTCTTTTACATTATCTGGTACGATTATTTTGTTGGCCTTTTATGGTCCAGCACACTCACCGACGTCCTTGATGATCTGAACAGCACTGCATATCATTATTTTGGGTTTTCATAAGGCCCTTACTACGGTAGTTGATTTCCTTATCGAATATTTTAATGTGCCTTTGACAAAATGCTCGGTCATATGTCAACAACCCATGCTCATTTATGTGTACCTGGATAATGTACTGACAAAGTTTTTCTTTTCTGTGTACTTGACTTTTCTTGAATAATAAAAACTTTAAATATAAAAAAAATATATATAAGGAATATACAATTTTGCATATATTTTTATTACACAATAGAATAACTAAAGTTTTTTAATTTTTTATGTTCAATTTCAAATTTTTCATGTATTCATTTTTCCTTTACAGAATATTGCTGGGATAAAAGGTTCTAAACATTAGATGGTGTCCTTTATTTTGCACAATTTCAAATAAGGTCTGCATTATTAGTATTCAGACAAAAAAGACATTTGTATAACGTACAGTAAATGTGATAAAGATAATAAAATGTTCAGATCTTCTGCTTATGGGGATTTGTAGTGATTATTTATGAGATTACTAGCAATGCATCTTCCAAAAACACCGATAGAATATAAAAATAATATCTGTATGTGACGTAATGCCTGTATATGGAAATTACAAAAACGCCTTGCGTCTGTACTGTACAGGGATTTTCAGCCATTATAAACCCCTGGATATTACCCCTGTACAGCAGTGAGTGACCCCAGAGCTCTCCCTGTATTCTGCCGTCTCTCTGGCTGCTAAAGGGGTATCGTGTGCAATATTTTTTGTCTTTATTGTCTTACAATGGCAAATCGAGTTTGCATATTTTGGGCAGTGAAAGGGTTAATGGTACTTTCTAGTTTTAGCCTGACCTGATGCCATATACATAAAGAAGCCAAGCTTCCAATGAGGCAGAAAATGTGAGTCCTTTGCCATGATGCTTACAACTAAAGTGGTCTTGCACCATCTGTAGACCATTTAGTTTTTTACTGGATGAGATAATGAGGCTAAAAGATCAGCAAAAATATTAAATACGATTAAGACTATTCTCAATGCACAAACATATATTTTTTTATTCTAAAATCTCTTTTGAATTAAAGAAATGTCTCAACCGATATTCTTAGTATGGCTTTTGTTGAAGGCTTTTCACATTGTGTTATTTATGGTCTGTAGCAACACACAAAATATCTCATTAATAAACATACATTAACAAGTGACATATATTTGCAATGACGTTCATCTACAGTATATGTGCGAGTAGCGCACAGAACATGTGAATCCCAGTGTTATTTATACATATATATTTATTATTGCAGAGGCCATTTACACATCACAGCAATTCAGAGAACTGCATCACAGAGCTCATGTGTTACATTCCCCATATGCAGCAAAGAACTCTGGGTAAGACATGCAAATAACAGTCATTTCACATTTTTTGCATCCTTGGTTTCACACAGAACCCTTCAATCAATGCCACGCCATACTAGATGGCTATTTTTTTTAAGAGATCAGGTTTATGCAACTGGTCAAAGTCACTCCTAGACTTTGCTGTTTCTGGTTTATTGAACCCTCCTCAGCAGGAGCTAGGTATGACCAGTTGCAGATTGATGCTTGGCCCGTAGGGTAAATCAGTACTTATATACTGTAGGTTGTGGTAGAGGGAAAAAAATGAGAATAAAGTCTCCACACTGCAAATAATAAAGTTTATTATTGCAGAGGCCATTTACACATCACAGCAATTCAAAGAACTGTATCACAGAGCTCATGTGCTAGATTCCCCATATGCAGCACAGAACTCTGGGTAAGTGTCACGGTTCCCAGATCTCACCACGCAGTACTTAACGCCCCACACTCCACAGAGCCCAGAAGCTACCAACAGAGTAGCCGTGAAAGATCTCTAACTGTCTGGTCCTTAGAATAGGCCAGGTAAACTAGCTAGACAGAAAGGGTTAACAACACGGGGAGTAGTCAGCCGAGCCAGAATCAGGAATACAGAGTTCAGAATGGTCAAATGGAATAGCCGGGTCGATATCAGAGCAGTGGCGTAGTACAAGAAAATGGTCTAGGGCAACAGAAGGCAGAATAGTCAGAAACAAGCAGAGGTCAATAACGTTAATTCAATATAGCAGTCAGGGTACAAGGAGCTCAGGTATGGATAACCACGATCTGGCAACTGCTGAGAATACACTGAGGGTTTTTAAAGACCTTCACCAGGCCACGCCCCCCACTCAAGCCGTGCCTCATGCAACCACCTCCCTGCCTGTCTCCATTTAAACCGGGCATTGGTCAGCGAGCAGCATCAGACATGCTGCCCTCAAGCACACAGGTAGGGCTGGAAGCTCCCAACGTTACAGTAAGACATGCAAATGACGTCTGCAATTTCCCATTTTTTTGCATCCTGGGTCTGCTTTCACACAGAGCCCTACCATCAATGCTTACATAAAATCCAGAAGATAAGCCCTCATGGGACTTGTAGCGAAGTTTAAATAGTATTGCACCTGGTTAGTCTAGAGAAGATCTGCATTAGAAGCCAAAATGTTGCATTTTCAATAAATTATCTTTTGGCTCTGCTTGCTGCTCGGATGTTTACAGGGTACAGGTTACAGTAAATTAACGGCTTCCTATACTTTGCCTTAAAATTGGTATTAAGCCCCTTCACTACCAAGTGATTTCCCAAAAAAATATTGTCAGGAACCAGTGGTTTTTTGAAAAATAATTTCTAATTAATTATATAGTAAGAAATATTGCCAAACTGAGTTAAAGCTGTAGCTCAAGGTTCCCTGCATTGGCTGCTGAATGATATTCAGCTCATTCTTCAGTCGATTTTTAAACTATTTTAGCTCTTTGGGCATTATGTTCACAGGGCTAAACCTTTGGGGGCACCTTCTGCAGCCCAAAAGCAAACACAATTCATTTGCTTTTGTCCTTCAGAGCTGCAGGTCAGGATATCTCGATATTGGGCACCAGATAATGCCTTGGAAGCCCTAGATATCTCAATCTCGGTAGTGAAGGGGTTAATCAAAATCTGGAAAAAATGCTGAGTTTTTCATTTCTTTAACCTATAATATACGGGGTTATTCAAAAAGAATCGAAAAGTCACTGCACGTTCGGTGACTTTTCGTTCTCTTCAATTTGGTGCGATTTGGCGATTCCCATTTCTGCGACCCTGCGGTGTATTCAGCAAACACCACAGGGACGTCGTAGTGCAGGGAAAAGCTGCCGCAAACCCGCCGATCACTCACTGCAAAACCCGGCGAACGCACACCAAAGCCCGCAAAAACATCTGGATTAACCCGGCTGAATACGCCAGAGAAACCCGAGCAGCCGTCGGTCACAGCGTAGAGCAGCCTCCGGAAAAAGCCAACACTGCAGACGAATGGAGTGAAAAGAAAAAAAAACAGTACGCTTGAATGTTTGAAAAGTGAAACGCTGTTTGCAAAGAAACTACAGAACGAAAATGTCTGAAATTTACATAAAAGATCCAATGAATGATAATAAAAAGGGCTGTTACAGAAAAACAGAAAAAACTATTAAAAAAGAACCAGAATTTTTTTTTCGCCCAAAAAATCACGAAAAATGCCTATAAGATTGTACAAAATGTAATCAAATCTTTTTACTGCAGAATATTATAATCAACGGTTTATTAGACATTGTATTAAAACGGGAATATTTTTAACATTGAAGCCTATGGGATTCGCCTGAATAAACCTGCCGAATTAAACCACCGAACAGCTGAGCAATTCGGCAACTTTACACTGCTGGTTATTGTTCTCTGGATAGATGAAGCATTGCTTCTCTATGGGGAATTCGCTGCCCTCGAACAGGCAACGAACAGGCAACGTATGTGCAGGCAATTCGCCAACATTTGGCGAACTGCCTGCTCTCTGAATAGCTGAATGGCCAGGAAAAGTAAGCGTACGCTGAATTTCACTGTTCGGTTACCTTTTGGCCACAATTCGGATCTCTTTGAATAACCCTGATAGATGTGTAGAATGCAAACATACAGTTTAACACACCTCTTATTTATTTATTTATTCATAAAGTATTTTACAGGTAGGATACATTGAGATTTCTCTAGCTTTCAAGTATGTCCTGGGTATCTTTTACAGATATGGTGTATTTTTAAGTTCATGAATATCTTTTAATGTAAATAAAGATTCAACTTTGTAGCAAACCAAAAATTCCCATTGTGCAACTTCAATTACCTAGTTTAACCCCTTAAGGACGGGAGTAATTTTACAAGTTTGGAACACTTTTGAACACTTCTAAAAGTAGAATTTCAGCTATTCGCTGTTCAACCATAATTTACCTCTTACATATTAAGTGTACCCACCCTTATTATATATCATTTTGTTCAGGAGAAATAGGGCTTTCATCTTCCATCAAAGATTTATATATAAAATATATTATAGTATGAAAAAAAAACCTAAAAACTATGAGAAAAAAGGAAATTTTGCAATTTTCAAAGTTCTCCATTGTATTTTTAGTGTGAATGACATTGTACGCTTAGCATTTAATGAAATAAAATACATATATTTCTGGTCAGCAATGTCTTACGAGTTCAGCGGTACCCCCATGTAGAGGTTTTAGGAGGTTTTGGAAAGTTACAGGGTCAAATATAGAGTTTGCCCATTTCACGTTTTACAACTTGAAATTTGCCAGATTGGTTTCCTGGCCCTATGTTGACTTTGAGAGGTTATGGCAGCCCAGGTATGAAAAGTACCCCAACATGTCATACCATTTTGAAAAGTAGACAACCCAGGCTATTCCAAATGGTGTACGTTTTGTTTTTTTATAGTAGTCTCTTAGTCGCAAACTTGGTCTTCATGTTTGTGTTTTGCATTTTTCACACAAAAACTGTTCTTTTACCGATGATATCATGCTCCCTCGACATTTTACTGGCCTAAAAAACTCATATTTCTGGTCGGCAAGGTCTTACGAGTTCAACGGTACCCCCCATGTAGAGGTTTTAGGAGGTTTTGGAAAGTTACAGGGTCAAATATAGAGTTTGCCCATTTCACGTTTTACAACTTGAAATTTGCCAGATTGGTTTCCTGGCCCTATGTTGACTTTGAGAGGTTATGGCAGCCCAGGTATGAAAAGTACCCCAACATGTCATACCATTTTGAAAAGTAGACAACCCAGGCTATTCCAAATGGTGTACGTTTTGTTTTTTTATAGTAGTCTCTTAGTCGCAAACTTGGTCTTCATGTTTGTGTTTTGCATTTTTCACACAAAAACTGTTCTTTTACCGATGATATCATGCTCCCTCGACATTTTACTGGCCTAAAAAACTCATATTTCTGGTCGGCAAGGTCTTACGAGTTCAACGGTACCCCCCATGTAGAGGTTTTAGGAGGTTTTGGAGTTTGCCCATTTCAGGTTTTACAACTTGAAATTTGCCAGATTGGTTTGCTGGGCCTAGGTTGAATTTGAGAGGGTATGGCAGCCCAGGTATAAAAAGTACCCCAACATGGCATATCATTTTGAGAAGTAGACAACCCAGAGTGTTGAAAATGGGGTATGTCCAGTTTTGTATAGTAGACACTTGGTCACAAACCCTGGCCACACTTAGTTTTCAAGATTGTGTTTTGCATTTGTTTTACACGAAAACTGTCTTTTGCTGCTAATATCCTGCTCGGTCAACCTTTTACTGGCCTATAACATTGATATTTGTGTTCGGCAATGTGTTACGAGTTCAACAGTACCCCCATGTTGCATTTTTATTTACTTTTTGGAAAGTTACACGATCAAGTGTAGAGTTTGCCAGATTGGTTTTCTGGGCCTAGGTTGAATTTGAGAGGGTATGGCAGCCCAGGTTTGAGAAGTACCCCATCATGGCATATCATTTTGAGAAGTAGACAACCCAGAGTTTGAAAATGGGGTATGTCCAGTTTTGTATAGTAGCCACTTGGTCACAAACCCTGGCCACACTTAGTTTTCAAGATTGTGTTTTGCATTTGTTTTACACGAAAACTGTCATTTTGCTGCTAATATCCTGCTCGGTCAACCTTTTACTGGCCTATAACATTGATATTTGTGTTCGGCAATGTGTTACGAGTTCAACGGTACCCCATGTTGCATTTTTATTTACTTTTTGGAAAGTTACACGATCAAGTGTAGAGTTTGCCAGATTGGTTTTCTGGGCCTAGGTTGAATTTGAGAGGGTATGGCAGCCCAGGTTTGAGAAGTACCCCATCATGGCATATCATTTTGAGAAGTAGACAACCCAGAGTGTTGAAAATGGGGTATGTCCAGTTTTGTATAGTAGCCACTTGGTCACAAACCCTGGCCACACTTAGTTTTCAAGATTGTGTTTTGCATTTGTTTTACACGAAAACTGTCATTTTGCTGCTAATATCCTGCTCGGTCAACCTTTTACTGGCCTATAACATTGATATTTGTGTTCGGCAATGTGTTACGAATTCAACGGTACCCCATATGTAGCATTTTTATTTACTTTTTGGAAAGTTACACGGTCAAATGTAGAGTTTGCCCATTTCAGGTTTTACAACTTGAAATTTGCCAGATTGGTTTGCTGGGCCTAGGTTGAATTTGAGAGGGTATGGCAGCCCAGGTATAAAAAGTACCCCAACATGGCATATATCATTTTGAGAAGTAGACAACCCAGAGTGTTGAAAATGGGGTATGTCCAGTTTTGTATAGTCACTTGGTCACAAACCCTGGCCACACTTAGTTTTCAAGATTGTGTTTTGCATTTGTTTTACACGAAAACTGTCATTTTGCTGCTAATATCCTGCTCGGTCAACCTTTTACTGGCCTATAACATTGATATTTGTGTTCGGCAATGTGTTACGAATTCAACGGTACCCCATATGTAGCATTTTTATTTAGTTTTTTGGTAATTTGACAAGTGATTTTCAGGATTTATGTCGACTTTGAGAGAACATGGCACGCCAAGAAAGAATATTGCTCCAAAGATGACGCGCCAATGATTCTAAATTAGTATTTTGAGTTGTTTGGTGCAGCCACTTTAGAATAGCTGGGCTTAACGTAAACAGGGACAGGCCAAATTCAGGGTATTCCAGAAGTCAGAGTAGTCGTTATAACAAGCCAATGAGTCGGTACAGGCAGCAAACAAAGAGTAGTCGGTATAACAAGCCAATGAGTCGGTACAGGCAGCAAACAAAGAGTAGTCGGTATAACAAGCCAATGAGTCGGTACAGGCAGCAAACAAAGAGTAGTCGGTATAACAAGCCAATGAGTCGGTACAGGCAGCAAACAAAGGGTAGTCGGTATAACAAGCCAATGAGTCGGTACAGGCAGCAAAGGGTAATCGGGACAAAGCAGAAAAGGGGATTTAGTAATTTAGCTCGGTATGATAAATTTTGAAGCACTCGGTTATGCAGAGGCCAGGTAGAGATGGGCAGGTAGGGCAATAATAACTAGAATCCTTTCGGATTCCTTTCTTGCGGCAGACACGACACTTTTTCTGGGGGGACTTTTTACAGCGGGTGGGAGGGACTCGGGAAGGAAAGTGTCTGCCGCTTAATCTTTGGAGATCTCCTGATTCCAAAGCGGATGTAACGGGGGCCGGGGTTAGGATAAGTTGGGATATGATCTCAAGCATGAATTCTAGGAAGGGATATGGCTTTTGTACTGCTGCCTGCTTGTAGAGCACGTACGCATTAAAAATTGCTATCTCGGTCAAATAGATGGCAATCTTCTTGTACCATGCCCTAGTCTTTCGGTTCACCAGATAAGGCTGTATACATTGATCAGCCAAGTCTACTCCCCCCATAAACTTGCTGTAATCTACAATGCACTTCGGCTTTTCCAGTGGCTCAGTCCTCCCTCTCACAGGCACTGGCACTGTACTTTCGTCATGCACTGTAGATAACATGTATACATCCTTCTTATCGGTGAACCGAAGGCTAGCACTTCTTCCTGACGTAGAGATGAAGAGGAGCCTCTACTTTTTTTGCCTGCTGTCAGGATTTGGGGAAAACCTCTGCGATTCTTCCGCACTGTGCCACACGCAAGGGTCTCGAAACAATATAAATTTTTAAATAGGTCGATACTGGTGTAATAGTTATCGACCCATAAATGATAGCCCTTGTTGAATAGGGGATAGACCAGATCCCACACAATTTTTCCACTGGTGCCAATACAATCGGGGCATCCTGGGGGGTCAAGGTGGCTATCTTTCCCTTCGTATATTCTAAACGCCCAGGTGTAGCCTGTTGTGGACTCACACAATTTATAAAATTTGACGCCATACCGGGATCGCTTGCTTGGGATATACTGCTTGAAGAGCAGTCTGCCTTTGAATTTCATAAGGGACTCGTCTACAGATATATTTTGGTCGGGAACATAATTATCGGTGAATTTGGCAGATATAAGACTGATCAGGGGCCGAATTTTATAGAGGCGGTCATGCATTGGGTCGTTTCTTGGTGGGCACAGTGCGTTATCATTAAAATGGAGGAATCGCATGAGATTTTCGTATCTATCCCTCTTCATAACCCTTGGGAATAGTGGAGTAGCCAGGATGGGGTTTTTGTGCCAGTAAGACCGGATACTTGGCTTCTTCACTATTCCCATTACGAGGGTTAGAGCCCAAAATTTTTTTAACTCTATCACATCCGTTGGGTGCCACTTGTTACGTCTGTGGCGATGTGAATCCGGATGCGCATCAAGATACTGGTTGGCAAACAGGTTGGTTTGCTCAACCACCATCTCGAATACATCGTCCGACATAAACAGGTTAAAAAAGCTCACTGGCTCACAGTCCTCTACCCTTACTGTGATGCCAGGAGTCGCCAGAAATGGGGGTATTTCTGGGGCAGCCATTTTGGGGTACCCAAATGCTCTCGTGCCTCCCAGTAGATGGTGGGGGGTCACCATCACTGGAGGGTTCACTAAGGGGCTCTATATCAGAGGCTGTGAGGGTGTCACTGTCGGCGAGAGCGTCGCTCTCAGAGGCGGCCAGGATCTCATATGCCTCTTCTGGGGAATAAAAGCGGGAGGACATTTTTATGGGAGGTCGGGGAACTGATGGGGTCAAGTACACAAATAAAATATTAGAACACCTAAACTAAGCCCTTCCGGTCCTTGTAGTGGCCGGTACTTCTATCTATCTAGACAAGGGTAGTCAGGAATGCCAAGGGTCGTATGCCAATGCGGGTAGTCAGAAATGCCAGGGGTCGTATGCCAATGCGGGTAGTCAGAAATGCCAGGGGGTCGTATGCCAATGCGGGTAGTCAGAAATGCCAAAGGGTCGTATGCCAATGCGGGTTCTCAATCAGGGGTACACTGCAGGCCAGGGGGTACAGTGCCTGGGTTTTTTTTCAGGTTTTTTTCCAGTCAGGTTTTTTCAGTTATTTTTTTCAGCCAGGGGGTACTGTGCCAGGAGGGTACAGTGCCAGTCTGGAGAGTACAGTGCCAGCCAGGAGGTACTGTACCTGGGGTTTTTTTTTTCAGTTTTTTTTTTTTCAGCCAGGGGGTACTGTGCCTGGGGATTTTTTTTTCAGCCAGGGGGTACTGTGCCTGGTTTTTTTTTTTCAGCCAGGGGGTACTGTGCCAGGAGGGTACAGTGCCAGTAGGTGCCTGGGGGTACAGTGCCAGTGGGGGTACAGTGCCAGGTGGGATACACTGCCAGGTGGGTTACACTGCCAGGTGGGGTACAGTGCCAGGTGGGGTACACTGCCAGGTGGGGTACACTGCCAGGAGGTACAGTGCCAGTAGGTAGTGCCTGGGGGGTACAGTGCCTGGGGGGTACAGTGCCAGTAGGTGCCTGGGGGTACAGTGCCAGGTGGGTACAGTGCCAGTGGGGGTACAGTGCCAGGTGGGATACACTGCCAGGTGGGGTACACTGCCAGGTGGGGTACAGTGCCAGGTGGGGTACACTGACAGGTGGGGTACACTGCCAGGAGGGTACAGTGCCAGTAAGTAGTGCCTGGGGGTACAGTGCCTGGGGGGTACAGTGCCAGTAGGTGCCTGGGGGGTACAGTGCCAGGTGGGTACAGTGCCAGTGGGGGTACAGTGCCAGGTGGGATACACTGCCAGGTGGGTACAGTGCCAGGTGGGGTACACTGCCAGGTGGGGTACACTGCCAGGAGGGTACAGTGCCAGTAGGTAGTGCCTGGGGGTACAGTGCCTGGGGGGTACAGTGCCAGTAGGTGCCTGGGGGGTACAGTGCCAGGTGGGTACAGTGCCAGGTGGGATATACTGCCAGGTGGGGTACACTGCCAGGTGGGGTAGTGCCAGGTGGGGTAGTGCCAGGTGGGGTAGTGCCAGGTGGGGTACAGCCAGGTGGGGTACAGCCAGGTGGGGTAGTGCCAGGTGGGGTACAGCCAGGTGGGGTACAGCCAGGTGGTACAGCCAGGTGGGGTACAGCCAGGTGGGGTACAGCCAGGTGGGGTAGTGCCAGGTGGGGTAGTGCCAGGTGGGGTACAGTGCCTGGGGTTTTAGGTAGTTTTAGGTAGTTTTTTCTCTTTTCTCTCTTTATCTCTCTCTGATGTCTCTGCCTCTCTCTGCTCCTCAGATCGCAATGAGGAGCAGGAGAAAGGGGCAGAGACAATGTCTTAGCCAATGCAACCTCATTGGCTGAGACATTCTGACAGTTGCAGAGGTGACAGCTTGTCACCGCTGCAACTGACAGCTCCAGGCGCCGGATTGGCTGCCTTGGCGATTCCACGAGGGAAACGGCCCGCCTCCCTTCCCACAATGCCGATCGCCAGCTGGGAGGGTCTGCCCGGGTGTCAGACAGACCCCCAGCCAGCGATCAGCATTGTGGGAAGGGAGGCGGGCCGTTTTTCGCGCCCAGAGGCAGCAAACACCGCGGGGCGTACCATGCCGTCCTGCGGCATTAAAGCCCACGTGGTGCAGGACGGCATGGTACGCCCTGCGTCCTTAAGGGGTTAAGGTTTCTTTATGTGCAAAGTGCCTGTTTCAGCTTGATCAGCTGTTGCATCATCACATCTGTGAATGTTCTTTTGATGATCTGCTAATAGCTGCTTAGGTCTCATCGCCAAAGCTTTCTAACGTTTAGGTTTCATATTCATTGTTTAACAACGGAGGAATTAGTCACAGTACAAACACCAAAAGCAGTCTTACTGTAAAACCGAGGACAATATTGTGTTGTGTTTTGTGCGCACCACTTTTCAGGGCATTTACTAGATCTTAATAATCAATTTATCTCCTAATATTATATATACTGTATATTGCCATTCCAAGGAGCAGCTGATGAGCCGAGATTAAATCTATGCTTTTTCACATGTGATGGATTAACAAAATGTTTCAGTGCAACAACAATATAATAAAACACATCTTTGCAAAGCAATGAATAATGGTTCAGAATTTCCCAGGCCAGAGTGAAGAGGTGCAACCACTAACTTTCTCAATTTACTCAAAACAAGCATCAATTACAGTTTTCCTAAATCTGCTCTTCCACTGTTATCCAAAACCTGTATATGCCACAGGTCTGTCCTGAATTTAGAACAAATTGCCAGGCTTAGCGCAACAATTCTAACAGGTGTCTCTCTACATCCCAACTTGACCTTATGCTTAGAAATGTGTCATTGGACTAGATTCACTAGAGATCCTGGTAGAGCTCAAAATGAGCTGTGAGATGTTACGGTGGATCTTTCAGCCATAAAAACTGGAAATCACCAAGGCTGGATTACCCAAGGGTCATATTTTTAAAGTGACCCTTAGGGAATCCAGCTCTTGGTAATTTTTTACTTTTTAAGGTGGGTAGATCCCCATGAGATATCACAGCTCATTTATAGGTCTAGCAGGGAGCTCAAGTGATTCTAGCCCATTGTCTTCTTTCCCTTCACTCGTCCTATGCCCAGGCCTTTAACCCCTTCACTACCGATATCGAGATATCTCAGGCTTCAAAGGCACCATCTGGTGCCCCGATATCGAGATATCACAGTATGCTGATCTGTAGCCCATAAGGAAATAAAATTAGTTTGCTACAAACAAATTTCATTTGCTTTTTGGGCTGCGGAAGGTGCCACTGAAGTTCTAAACCTGTGGGCATTATGCCCAAAGAGCTAAAACTGTAAAATCAGCTGCACAAAGCTCTGATATATCGAGCTTTCAGCAGCCGATGCAGGGAGAAAGAGAAGAAAATAGAACAGCCGCTAAAACCACTAACTCAATTGGGCAGTAGATGGCGCCATCTACTGGCCAAAAATATATTCTTTACAGTAAGACATACAATAGGTATCAACTCAAATATATCTTATTTTATAATTAATTTAAAATGATTTTACAAAAAAGCACTGGTTTCTGACCAATTTTTTTGGGAAAATCACTGGGTAGTGAAGGGGTTAAATTCGCCCATGTACGAGCCCTTTTTACCCTGAAAGCTTAGATTTATCCATGTCCCTTGCACCCCTAACTTGTTCATGCTCTTGTACCTTCACTGCTAAATCTGTACTTGTGTTGATCTAATGAGGGGTATTTAAATTCATATGTTTGTGTTTCTTAAAGATCCAAAATTAGATAAGATTATACAGCCTGAACAGTATGCAGATGTGTTGGAATATGAACAAGTGTAAATGAATGCAAACAACTTATACTTTAGAGGTGACAGAGTTGTGGGTAGCTGTGAATTAGTTTTTTGGAGTAATTGGAGACAGAGACGTGCTGTGAGGCACTGACTAGTAACACCCTATTTCTTGAAACTTGTGCTACATCATATACTTGATTAAATGATTTGCCGTTTAGTATTCCTGCTCAGGCTAACACATGCATAAAAAAGCATTAATAAGTAAAAGAGCCCGCAATGCAGTTGAAACATAGAGGGAAAACACATTATCGTAAAGAATTACGAGGGAAAATTTAGATTTATCGTTTACCTAAAGCTTCCACAGCAAAAATGACTCTAGCTGCACTTTTTGGCTGCAGATAATGTAACTGGATATCTCTGAGCAGATCTCACAGACTGGCAGTGTATATTCTTTGCTATAAGCCAACCTTGGCATTCTAGTATGCTAAACGTGATATTTCTGTAATGTAATCCAAATAGGTTTCACGATTAGAGGTGTCTGTCAGAAAGTTGGTTAAGAAGGTATATTTCAGTAAAGTCCTCACCAACGCAGTAAAATATGAAGGAGCTAGCTTATGGAGGGCACAGCATGGTGGATCACACTACCTTCAGCTCATAGCCTGGTAAAAGCCATCCATGTGTGAGGTTTCATCATGTGACACTAAGGCCCCGTTCACACTGTGCAATTTGAAAATCGCGCGTTTTTACGCGTGATTTTCATATTCGTGATATAGAGAGATGATGTCGCGGTTTTGCGTGATTTTGTAAAACGCCACCAATGCAAATCGCAAATCGCAAAAAAAGGGTCATGTACCAGCGACATGCTACAGCGAGGCGTGACATCGCGCGGCAAGATGTGAACAGCTCCATTGAAATGCATTGGAGAAGCTACATAGCGCGGAATTTGCTGCAATATCGCTACAAAATCCGCCCAATAAATCGCACAGTGTGAACGGGGCCTAAGAGAGTCTGAGGCCACACCCCGAGCACAGTCCCGCGCCCACTGACTGTGAGACGAGAAGGACAATCACATGACTGTCCTACGTCAATCAATGCATGGGAGGCCAGCCTCCCATGCAGGCGTTTTTTGAATGGTTTGGACCAATGGTGCGTTCCCATAGGTCCAAGCTATTGCCATTGCTCTCGCAGTGCCACACAGAGGCACTGAAGAGCAGTGTTCAGGAAAAAGGCAGCGTTCTGATGTCTGTTGAACAGATGCGTGCGCGCTGCAGACTTCTTGGCAGCTTACGCGATTAGCACTGCAGGGTAGTGTACCGCTACTCAAATTGCGCAGGCTGCCGTGAAGATTAATGCGTGCATGCGCAGAGGCCCGAGCCGACAGTGGGGGAGCGCAGAGCAGGTGAGTTAATGAGTTTGTTTTATTTTATTATTAAAATTTTCATTTAATTGCAATCGGATGTAATAAAATCAAATACATGGACAAATAATCCTTACATTTGAAAATGTGCTTTAGATATTTGAAACAATATGTGAAGCACAATTTAAATATATGTATAATGTAAATTTGTTTTCCATAAACCCACTCTATCCTGGCAGTGGATTTATAGAAAACAATTTGATAGTGAAATGGTTATTATTAGGCAATGCTTGCATTTTATTTGAAATGAAAGGCAAATGTGTATGATTTTGGATTTTTAAGCCTATGTTACTATATTATTATATTTAATAAATGGCATTTTGGCATAACCAAGTAACTCTTTCAAGTTATTTTCTAGATACACTGAATTAATTATATTCAAATCATTGCTCTTTATTGTTCAGTATATTTGAAGGAAAGGGTAGCATCGATATAAGGGATTACATTGGTTTAACGGCAGATAAAAAGCGTTCAATCCAACTTGTCTGTCATATTTCAGCAGCATACAGTATATACCTGTAATCTATAAGTGAAGAATGTACTCGTGAATATTGTGGAATAAGACATTGGAATTAATTAGGGACATGTGGGACTTTCGCATAAAAGCAAACAATAACAAAAAGGGTATGGTGAGTCAGATGCCATAAAGCCTCCTCGAAATAATAATTTGCAACTAATATCTCTATTGTAATTAAGCTACGTGATGAAAAGAAAAAAAAATAAAACATATAAAAGAAAACTATGCTAATAAATGAGTATTTGCAGCAATAAAGCACACAATTAGAAATGTACGTTATCCGTAGTAAAGCAGCAAATAAAGAGTATTTAGAATTTTGAAATCAGCATTTATGGGCTCGGCTTGCTTTTGGTTAGACAATTACTACTTTAACCCTTTCACTACCAAAATCGTTAAAACTCAAAACTGCATTGTAATATGTATATTACATGCAATAATCAGCATGTAACCATTTGAATACATTTTAATGCAAGATTAGTGTGCCCCTTGAGGACAAATCAAATTCTCTGAGATCTCACACCTATCACCAGGTATTATTTTAAAGAAGCTACAAGGAGCAGCCACCAACCCTCACAGTAACTAAAACATTAACAAAAAAATAACAAACTTTGCTGCTGCATTACAACAGTCTGAAAGAGGACAGAATACAGGGAGAGCTCACTGCTGTACAGGGATAAGATTCAGGGGGTTATATAATCCCTGTACAGTACAGATACATGGTGTTATTGTAATTTCCATACACAAGCAGTATGCCACATACAGATATTTATTTTATTGGTATTTTTTTGAACGCTGCATTGCTAATAATCTCATTATGATCACTACAAATCCCCAAAAGCTGGAGATCTGAACATTTTTGTTCATCACATTTGACATAAAAGCTATTTATGCCTGTATGCTTATAATGTGGACGCCATTTGAAGTTGTGTAAGATAAGTGACACCATTTCGAGTTTAGAACCTTTAATCCCTTTAATATATCTGTAAAGAATAAACGAATACTGTACATGAAAAATTACAAAATGAGTAAATTTACAGTTTTTAATTTTTAATCTAAACCTTGGAATGACAATCTCTGTGCAAACTTGCTACTTTACCATACGTTTAATTGTTAACTCTGCATCCCATGATTCAAATAAATTTTATAATTTGTTTCTCAACATAAAGTGCTAGATAGTAAAAATGGTTGGAGGAAACCTGCAGCGTTTATTCACAAAGTGCCTTTTAAGGTTTTGTGTGTTCAGCTGTCTTTGTTCTTCTCGACTAGACAGATACAGTTCTTAGAGCCAACTAAATGTGTTTAACTTCATTATTGAAAAGCAGCAAAAACCACGGAATGAGAAAAACAAAAGAAAAAATATATGTGGAAAAGCATAACGAAAGGCTCAAATGTAGGGGGTAACCCTTAAATCAATTTGTAATATATAAGGCGACCCTATAGGTATATTTTATAATATGCATCCTTTATAAAGGTTACGTTTTATAACATATAGGTTCACCTTATATATTCTATTAAAACAGAAAATAGGATGAAACAGAGGCACTTTAGATCTTAGTACGGATCGCTACACGTTCAAGCAATTAGGGTGTTTCCCTCACCACCAAAATAATTGTAAAAATGTGAACCAGGTGCAAGAACAGCGCTCCTTTCGTAGACACTAAAAAAAAGGCCACACAACACCTCAGGATAATATAAACCAAATGGCAGAATTCTTACGTTTCCATGGAGAGGTAATTGCTTGAGGGGAATATCTCTAATGAAGACACGTAGTTATACTCATAGAGGATCCAATGGATAGAAAAGGGGGAGAAGGAAACAAAAAATATACAATAGTGCAGATCAAACAAATTCAATTGATATATAGTATACAGAGTCTCATGCACTCACACTTTTCAAAAGCTTCCTAGCTCTATTACGTTCGCTCTTCGAACTGTTAGAGGCCAGTCCGACAGCCAGAGATGACAGCACTTCTTCAACCTTTTAGATCTTTACTCCTTTAAATCTCAAAAAGAGAGAAGAGGGCTCACATGGCATAATATTGTAACTTTATTATAAGTTACAAAGAGCAACCAGGGGAAGAGTGTTACTCACCCTATGAAGAGCTACACCGAGCTCTAGGGGTCCAGCGTATGTAAATTGTTCACGGCACAATTTGTAAAAGCAAATACCATAAAAGGAATGGTAGCAAGGTCCCAGGATATCAGGAATAAAAATATATTTAATATAAAACAATATAAAATACAAACAAATTATAAGGCCAGACGCGTTTCGCGCATCACGCGCTTCCTCAGTGGCGATAAACAAAGAAAAAAGATACATTAGTAGCAAACGTATGCACATATATATATCTCTCTTACTCCTAATTGGAGTGATAACAGATGTTCAAAAACGCTAATTTTCGCGCCATAATAAACTACCGTTATTGGTTTGTCCGCCTTCAATCAAAGACTTTTACTTCCAGTTTAACCCGCACGTCATAGTAAACAATGAGCGGATTTCGTTTCCGGGTTAAAATAATTTACATACTTAGAAGCATTTCACTTTCAGTTCCCCTTCAAACAGGAAGACGGCCGAGTATTGCTTCCGGAGCAGAACTCCGTTGATCTAAGTTCACCCTCCGGGTCCCGCGCGCATGCGTGGAGATCTTCACTTCGCTCTGGGTCCTGTGCGCATGCGTGGAGGTCTTCTTTACGCCACACAATAACAACGTCCATAATTCTCAATATTCCGGACGAACAAGTCCCCTATCTTGGCGTCCATTCGGAAGATGTATATAACAGGACCCCAGTAAAGAAAAATTATGTATAAAAAAGACATATATGAAAAATAGGTATATATATAAAATAAGCAACATTATTGCACAATGTGACCATCATGTTGATCAAAGCCTCTAAGGGTCATATATTACAGATGCCTAATTATTGCACGTAATGTATTTTATCATACCCGTAATGATAAAATACATTACGTGCAATAATTAGGCATCTGTAATATATGACCCTTAGAGGCTTTGATCAACATGATGGTCACATTGTGCAATAATGTTGCTTATTTTATATATATACCTATTTTTCATATATGTCTTTTTTATACATAATTTTTTCTTTACTGGGGTCCTGTTATATACATCTTCCGAATGGACGCCAAGATAGGGGACTTGTTCGTCCGGAATATTGAGAATTATGGACGTTGTTATTGTGTGGCGTAAAGAAGACCTCCACACATGCGCACAGGTCCCAGAGCGAAGTGAAGATCTCCACGCATGCGCGCGGGACCCGGAGGGTGAACTTGGATCAACGGAGTTCTGCTCCGGAAGCAATACTCGGCCGTCTTCCTGTTTGAAGGGGAACTGAAAGTGAAATGCTTCTAAGTATGTAAATTATTTTAACCCGGAAACGAAATCCGCTCATTGTTTACTAGGACGTGCGGGTTAAACTGGAAGTAAAAGTCTTTGATTGAAGGCGGACAAACCAATAACGGTAATTTATTATGGCGCGAAAATTAGCGTTTTTTAACATCTGTTATCACTCCAATTAGGAGTAAGAGAGATATATATATGTGCATACGTTTGCTACTAATGTAACTTTTTTCTTTGTTTATCGCCACTGAGGAAGCGCGTGATGCGCGAAACGCGTCTGGCCTTATAATTTGTTTGTATTTTATATTGTTTTATATTAAATATATTTTTATTCCTGATATCCTGGGACCTTGCTACCATTCCTTTTATGGTATTTGGCTTTTACAAATTGTGCCGTGAACAATTTACATACGCTGGACCCCTAGAGCTCGGTGTAGCTCTTCATAGGGTGAGTAACACTCCTCCCCTGGTTGCTCTTTGTAACTTATAATAAAGTTACAATATTATGCCATGTGAGCCCTCTTCTCTCTTTTTGAGATTTAAAGGAGTAAAGATCTAAAAGGTTGAAGAAGTGCTGTCATCTCTGGCTGTCGGACTGGCCTCTAACAGTTCGAAGAGCGAACGTAATAGAGCTAGGAAGCTTTTGAAAAGTGTGAGTGCATGAGACTCTGTATACTATATATCAATTGAATTTGTTTGATCTGCACTATTGTATATTTTTTGTTTCCTTCTCCCCCTTTTCTATCCATTGGATCCTCTATGAGTATAACTACGTGTCTTCATTAGAGATATTCCCCTCAAGCAATTACCTCTCCATGGAAACGTAAGAATTCTGCCATTTGGTTTATATTATCCCGAGGTGTTGTGGCACCTTATATATTCTATTATTGCCATTAAAGACATGTGAATGCGATTTGGCTTCCAGCACAGTACTAGTTGAACATGTCACTAGAAGATGTTCACAAGATAATGTATGTAGTTAGACAGCTTCAGTCTGGAAAACCGTTTTTATTGTGGGAGCCATGTCTGTTGCCATGCTGGTCTTTGTCAATTGTCGACTTGACACTCAGCCGTAGCAATTGAACAATCCATTATATTAAAATAGTTTTTCAGGAATAGCATATTCGCAACAACACGAGTTCTACTCACTGATCATTGCTGAGTTGTAGTTAAGGGGTTATTCAGAGAGAGCCGATCTGACCCCGAAATTGCATTGAACATTGAATTTTCCCGTACGGTGACATTTCGGGGCTATTCAGAAAACAGGTAGTTTGCCAAATTTTGGCGAATTGCCACTGAAATATGGTGCCTGTCGTCAGCAGTGAAATTCCAACAGAAAAGCAATGGTTAATCTATTCAAAGACACCAAACAGCAGAGAAATGTCAGTGAAATGCCCTGATGTTCCTTGGTTTCATTTGGCAGGTTTATTCAGGCGAATCCCATAGGATGCAATGTTAAAGAATATTCCCGTTTTTACTCCATATCTATTAAACCGTTTATTCTTTTAATTTGCAGCAACAACTCTGTTAAATTTTTTTTGGATTTTTTACATTTTTCTTTTTTCTGTAACAGACCTTATTATTATTAGTCATAGGACTTTATATGTTAATTTCAGACATTTACAAACAGTACTTTTTTGCAAACAGCTTCTCAATTTTAAAACTTTCAGCCACTTTGTTTTTTTTTGCTGTTTTTTTTTTTCTTACCCGTTTGGCGGCTTGTCGGATTTTTTTCTGCGGCTGATTGGCGCTGTGTTTGGCGGCTCGTTGGCTGCTTGCGGGTGCATTTGGTGGCTGTCCTGTTTGTTTGCGGCGGCTGTCTAGCAGGTTGGCGGTGGTGGCCAGTGAGTTTGCGGCGGCTGTCTGTCGGCTTGGCAGCGGTTTTCCACACTTTGGGGACCCTGCAGTGAATGCTGAATTCACCGCAGGGTCAGTGAATCGGACTCAAAGTGCAGCAGATCAGAGGTCACAGAAATGTCGGTGCTGAGTAACCCTGTTAGTTGGTATCCTTAAATCTTTTAATGCTTTTATCAATATTCCGGTTATTTTGTATCTTGCTACTATTTTAGTCTCTGACAGGGATATTCCAGTTGCCAACAACTAATGTATAAACTCCTGTGCTTGAAGCAGACAGGAGCGATTTAACTCTGGAAATCTTCCAAGAAAAACATGTGCTGACAATAAAAGGCGATATGGAATTGCATGTCTGGGCAAATGGACAGCAAGCGTGAGAAGCCCACTGGAAAGGCTGAATGTTGAGGGCAGCATATCCTGTCTGACACAGATTTACTATACTCAGCTTAATACCGCCTCTTCAGTTTGCAATAAACACAGTAGTGTCTTATAGGTACATTTACAGAAGCTTTCTTGTTTTTTTTGTTGGCTAAAATTAAGCCTCGTATGTGGCGGATTAATGAAACTGTACCATGTGGAATTCCATCTCCTGCCTACACATCTTCAGAACTTCATTTTCATAGCAAAATATATATATTATTATTCTATTTGCACATGTAACGTGATTTTAATGTGCTTCATGCCTCAAAAAAGATGTTATGTATGACCAAAACCACAGTAATTTACTATATTATAGATGTCAACCACCGAAGAAAGTATTTTTGTTTCTAGGGGTCCCTGTTTCAGTTTAGACGTCAATAGGGAGTCACAAATGCTAAAATTCAGTACGAACCATTAAGCAATAGCAGCTGCCCATTACTGGCTCAATTATCATGCGAGTTACTGTGTTGATGGTTTGGCTAATAATGTATGATGGAGGTACTGGCAGTTACTGCTGATATTCTGCCCTAAGGACCATAATCCTGAATGAGATTGCATGCACATGTTGTGACAAGACACATCATGACACATTCTTCTGTGTAAAATCTACTTTACCTGTCAAAACTGTATTGTTAGTGTCTTTGTGTAGCAATGATAATCCTTTCCAGCACCCCCCATTACAGATTTGAGTATTTTGATCATTAGCTGATTGCGTTATGCTGCTTGTTTATGAAGCTAACCTCCCTGTATCAGTCTAGTGTGCCTCTATCTCCCTGTTTGTTTGGAATTACATTTTCTTTATTCAATGTCAAACATATCCAGACATTCTGCTAAGCAACATGTGATTATGATCAGCTCTATAGGTTTATCCTCTGTGAGGTTCGGGCTCCTTCATAACCACAACATCGCCAGAAATTAGCTATGGATGGATGTGATGAGAACTGTATTTACTATGTTTGTTCAATTGTATGTTAATGTCCTTTGTCTGGTGTAAATAGCCTGGCCTGGCTGCAACAAAGCTCTATCCCAACCCCTCATGTGCAGTCAAGACTCATGGTGTAAGGTAAAAGGCTTTAAGCAATTGATTTATTCAGCTGCTATGATCACCGGCTTTAGCAAAGGGAGCCGAAATTGATGGAGGTGCTCAGCTGGAATACCAGGAGCCATTACAGGTAATCTCTCTCTCTGAGACTGCTCGCTACAGCGGGTACTGTCAGAGAGGGCAATGTTGGCACCTGCACTTCATGCTGATGCGACTAGTGACCGATCTGGTCACTTCAAAAATCCTGGCTAGGTTGGAGAAAACTCCTTCACTCCCCCCCTGGAAATACTGTCAGATTGGGGCAGCTGAGGGGAGCCTCTGCTCACTGTGGCCACTTATAAGCAAGAAAGTGTTCTGGATGTGTAGAGTGTCCCTTTAACATAGAAGGTATTGGAACTGCAGCTCCAAAGCCACCCTCAATAAGACCCAATGAATATTGAATTACGTCAGATCTAGTTGCAGCCAACACAACAGCATTGAGAGAGATAGGGCAGTGAGACAATGGGGAATGGTGAAAAGAATAGGACAGGGACCCAAAGAAAGGTTTATAATGGACCGTATAAGTACAGGCAATACATGGGCATCGGCACAAAGGTAGTGTAGACAAATAGTCAGGGACCCCACGGGGTGAACAAAATGGGTCAGAGGCACAATGATAGATGAAACGTATGGGGTACAGATGCAATGGGGATAAAAGAGATGGGACACTGTACAGTGTTAAGAGGGATATGACTGAAATACAAGGAGAGGTGAAGGTAATAGGACAAAAGCACATCAAAACAAGCAGGAACTTTCTAATCAGTGAAGGTGTAATGGTTGGGAGGGTGGTCTGAGCCCATTTATGCAAGGATTCACAGGTATACAGACAGGAGGGACCAGGATTCTTGGGAGACACTGGGAATGTACCTTGGGGTGGTAGACATGGGGCAGCACTTTACATGTGCTGTCTGAGCATGGACGGTGAGCACGGTGTATCAGCGGCGGGGGCATGACAGAGGGTGTTGAAGAATGATATATTGAATGATATATTGTGACATATAACCGATATAAAATTAAAAAACTTTTGACTTTAATCTTTACTGCTATCTAATGTTCCACAAAATAATTGGGACAGATAAAGATGGTTTGTAATTATAATTTACAATTATTATAATTTAATAATTGTTTCTCTATCCATGCACCATTACGAGCATTTAATGGGTGTTTCTATTTTTTAAATCAACATTTTAACACTTTGATAAGAAGGCTATAGAAACTTCATATTTAGTATGCAGACACATAAATGTAGGACAGCTTTAATTTTATTGTTGATTTTTCAATAAATATTTAAGCAAAATATCCTGATCCTCATTAAGGTGACTTATGATAAAGCAAGAAACATGGCGCATTGATGAACGCACTGGCATTTACAGTAATAGGTTTAACATAATCACCCTACTGCACATTAATCAAAGGTAATTCTACCTCTGATTTACTGCTAATGACCTGTTGCGATGTTAGTTCATATGTAAAACTGATTACAATTATTACCCTCATGTAATCTGCATTACAAGTTCAAAAAGGCTCAATATTGATGTACTGCACTGGTCTACTGACTATGGTGAGCAAAAAAGTTTAACTCACTGGAATTACATGGATAGCTACACCGCTCATACAATTTAGTATGAGACACAATTATAGACAATCAAATAACGCAATAACTTTCGTATTTGCATCGATAATCCCTGAAGAAGAGATTCTGAATCCAACGTGAATTTAGCCAGAGCTGTGGAAAAATTCCCAGATATGGATTTTAATTGAATTTAGAACGTATTTAGTATCTCGAAAATTCTCTGTAAACAGCAGCTGCTTTCACTACATGTTACCTCCGCTGCTTTTAACCCCTTCACTACCAAGTGATTTTTTTTTTTAAAAAAAATCTTTCTATAACATTTAACAAATCTAGGCTAAAACAAAACATTTGCGCAAAGATTGTTGTTCTGAGTTTAAAAAATGAGCAAATATTAAAAATATATATATTTTTTTAATATATATATATATATATATATATATATATTCGTTTATCCATTACAGAAATATTGTTGGAATGAAAGATTCTAAACTTTAGATGGTGGTCTTCATCTTGCACAACTTTACACAGGGTCTGCATTGTCAGCATACAGGCAGAAATAGCCTTTGTGTCAAATAGAGTAATTGTGGCAAAGATAGATAATATAAATGTTCAGATCTCTTGCTTATGGGGATTTGTAGTGATCATAATGAGATTATTAATATTTTGCATTTTACTATTTTGTATTTCTGTAACCATTCAATGTTCTTGAACCCAGGACATACTTGAAAACGAGAGAAATCTCAATGTATCCTTCCTGGTAAAATCCTTTATAAATACATAAATAAATATTAGCAATGCAGCTTCCAAAAAATACCAATAGAATATAAAAATAATATCTGTATGTAGCATAATGGCTGTATATGGAAACTACAGTAACACCTTATATTTGTACTGTACATGTTACATCCTCAGCCCCTGCTGTGCTTCCTGGGGGGTCTGGGCATGATTCGGTGCCAAGGACTGGTCGAGTGCCAGCACCTTGTAATGGCCGAGTGGCGTCCGAGGGGGCGGGGCCTGGCGTGGTCACGAAGAGCCGCCGGGTTTAGAGCAGGGCGCGAGGAGTTGACCCCGTCTAGTCACTCCGCTGACCTGCTGGATCTCGCGAGGAAAGGTCCTACAGGTCATGAGACAGGCAACGTTAGCCTCAATGCAGTCCTATGGACTCCATGGAGTGTATGTTCGTGGCGGCACTTAGCGCTGCCGCGAGCATCCCAAGGCTTAGTGCGATGTTACAGTGCAGGCTGCTGGATTAGTGCCTGCACCATAATATCATGCTAAAACGGGGACGCTAAGGAGAAACCTGTAGGCGCAGGATTTCCTCCTTAGCGTCCCTGTTTTAGCGTGAAGAACGTAATATGGCGCTATGTATAATCTCTTAGGGTTCACAGAGCTGAGTGATTAAAATATGAAACATTAAAACTGTGCAAAGTTACATTATTGTAATTAATAGGATTTGCAACAGACAGGGCAATTTATGAACAAATGTTTATATTACCCAGTCAATCCGTTTTTTTCAATAAATGTCACATTTGTAATGCAGAGCAATTGCAGTTGAAGGGGTTAAGGCTAATGTGGGTGTGATGTGTGTATAGCCTTAGTTGAGTCTGAATTGTGCTTTTATTTTCATGTTTTGCTCATATTGCTGCTCAGTGACAACAAACAGATTTTCACAACAGGGTGCAGATACATGCACAATTACGATTAGCGCTGGCTTCTTAACGTCGAAATATAATCAGAGACCGGATTGTGCCTCAGGAGCCGTGACTCACTCACTGCTTGAGTCTGCTTCATTAAGAGAACCATATAAAACTTAACACTTACTGCGTTTCAGAAAAATTGCTGCACTCCTTTAGCAAATTAAGTAAGTGCCGTTAACAGGCTGCTTGGGCCGTGCCCAATATTTCTGAGATTGGCTGTGTCTGTGGATAACATCAACTACCAATTTTCAGATTATGAAAACAATTCTCTGTACGGCTAATGGGTTCTGGAAAGTCTTTGTGTTTTTCTCCTACTTTAATGGTGCCAAATAACAAACTAATGAATGAACTCTCTCCGCATGGTTGTAAACAGTTGTTTTTTTGTTTTTTGTTTTTCTGAATCCTATAATTTTAATTAATCACACACAAAAAAATCAGATGTAGATCAGACGCAAGCAGTAGATAAATGGATTCTGCAGTAGAAGGATAGACAACCATAATTAAATCAAATGTTGCTGCAATGTTAATCTCAGCATCCTCAGTCAGCTGTGATGTTGTTGGAAGTTTTAACGTGTTCTCTACCCTGATCGTGTACAGCAGGGCTCAAAATTTCCACTCTCCTACTCGCATTTGGCGAGTAGAAATTAAGTGAGGGCGAGTGGAAATACACAATAAATTATTTTGTGCTGCATATTCCAGTGGTGCCACCGTGCAGCCCCCCTTCCCCAGGCTGCATGGTGGCAGGAAACAGCTGCCTAGCCTGACCTAGCTCGTCCCTCTCACTGGCAGTGGGGTGGAGAGGAGCTTCCCTGCCTCCTCGCTCTGCTCACACTGGGGTCTGATGTCTGGGTATACATGTATCTGGGGTCTGATGACTGGGTATACATGTATCTGGAGTCTGATGTCTGGGTGTACATGTATCTGGGGTCTGATGTCTGGGTATTAATGTTATTTTTGTAACTTTATTCTAAATAAAACCTTTAACAGTGTAATTTCATAAGATAATTTAAGGGGGTGTGTTTAAGGGCAGAGTTGAGGGCTGGGTAGTGGATAGGTGGAGCAACTGGTGGCAAGTAACTCTTATGGCCTGATTAGTAGCTTGGGACTTGAAATTTTGAGCCCTGGTGTACAGCAGTAGAAGACACAGCAGCTGGAGATCATGTTAACACAATTTGATGCTGTGCTTTATCACTTTGAATGAATTTCATTTGCATTTGAGCTCCAGAACTCCCCCCCCCCAAGGTTTTAGCACTCTGGGCACGCTGCCCAAGGTGCTAACACGTTTTGAAACCAGCTGGGGAATGTGTCTAACAGACATTTTTCCAAGCTGATCCTGCATGGTGCCCTGGACTGTAGTAACTCCTTATGACCAGTAGATGGCGACATCTCCCTGCCAAATAGGATATTACAGTAAGGAACACATTGGGAATATTCCTATGTATTTCTTACTGTATAATGAAAATGATTTTCCAAAAGACACTGATTCCTGACCGTGTTTTTTTAATTTTTTTAACCGCTTGGTAGTGAAGGGTTAAATAGACGCTAGTTGTGACCCACTAGCTAAAAGCGACTCATTCTTGGCAGAGTCTTTGGAGCTCTTGTATTAGACCAGCGCTCAATGGCATCTTTTTGTGATCCTAGATGTCTATTCGCAATAAATAGTTTATTTCTTGCTGCAATGATTTACTTTGTTTTTCCAACAAGGCTGACAATTTGATGGCTGGTCGAGGTCTCATGGCGATTCATGCTACTTATTAGCACGAGATTACCCTTTCCATTTCTTTCCTACAAGTCACACACAGAAAACATTTATCTACAAAATTTTCTATATCACTCTTTATCAGGCAAGTCTCCAGAGTACAGGTGTGACAAAAGGATTGTTACTTTCTTATATAAAGAGAAATGTTGGTATATTAGTCTAAACTGCCTTATATAGCAGACATGCTGCCATATAGTGAATGTTTGGTTTGAGATGTGACTTGCGAAATACATAGAATTTCTCCAGTTTGGAAAAAAAATATTTACAGCCTCGTCCACAAATAATAAACTTTGCTCGATCTTCATTTTCCTACAGAGCGTCACAAATATGGAATAACCTCCCAAACGCCATCAAATCTTCCCCCACACTGTAGCAGATTAGAGATGGGAAATGGGGCAGATTAGATCTGTATTTCTATCTATATAAGGGTCTGCCTGTGTATATGTGTCTATGTGCCTGTTTATACATATCTCCTCCATATAGAGTCATATTCATATTTGTGTCTGACCATTTCGGGAAGGTGTTTCTGTGTCCACAGCTGTCGGGACTAAGTGCTAAAATGTAATTAAAATGGTTAGCTTTCTCCCCTGGGGGAGGATATAACATGTAGCTGTAAAATGGAATGTCTTTTGTGAACTGACATGTCGTGTAGCCTATTAGTCGCACCTTGGGAGCCAGCCCGGCACCAAGATGTAGGTCTTATCTTCAAAGAAGGAAGCACATCCCTTGATCCCTAAGGGGGGTCTGGGGCGAAGATGGACACCTTTGGGCAATTAAAGATTAATGACGAAGCGTACTGAGCGTGCTCAGGAGAGGGGAATTCTGGGATATGTAGTGCGGGAGGCTGGGCCATTTGTGGGTGGGTTTTGGAAGGACCAGGAAGTGGATAAATTCTGAAGCTTGTCATGTGCTTGTGGCCGATCACAAGGGGTACATTCAAAAAATGATGATCTGTCCATGTTTCTATTTCCAAGCCCCAGGAGTCGCCGATGCTAGCTTACTGATTAGGTTGTAGTAAGTAATGCTCTGTGTTTAATCCTTTTTTTTTATTTGCTGTGTAGTGTGTAATTAATTGATTTATTCTAACTATAATTTTCTGGTAACAAATGCACTGTGATATATATCTTTTTTCTATATCATAATAAATATCCATTTATTACGTTCTGTTTCTGCCTGATATTCGATCCACGCTAACTGAAGAGACTGGAGTATTGCTGGTTGTTTTAAGCTCGGGTAGATACAAAATTGTGAGTTGCGGTATCTGGGGACGGCAGGAATTGTTGTCTATGTAGTCACTGTCCGGGTCTAGGGTAGGCAGACAGCGTGGTTGCTTAGCCCTGCGTCTCTCGCTGCAACGCGCGTAGTGTCCATGAGGACTGGTGGCAGCGTAACTAATAGAATAGGAAAGTGACCCCAGGGAGTGTGGGAGACATAGTCATTACCCGCTTCAAGAGAAGACTTGTACTGCGTTGAAATCCTGGGACCATTGTATCACGCTCTACGTACCTGGTGCGAGAGAAAGTGTGCGGGGACAGATAGGTAAGCAAGCGCGTGGGGGCTTGTTGTCCACGCAGTCATTATCTGGGCTAGGCTAGACAGATAGTGGGTGGCTTAACCCGGCGTCTTTCGCAGCAGTGTGCGTAGTGGTCATGACACACTCTAAAGTCACTTAAGAGATCTCTATTAATATACCTTGATACAGAATGCACCTGTAAACCTGTAACATACAGGGTTATTCAGAGAAAGGTGAAGACCAGCAGAACTGACAGGAGAAGAGAACAATCTAGACCAAATAGCCAATTTGGAAAGTGAGATAAATGGGAGAATTTTCCTGGTTTGGCTAATCTGACCTAGAATGTTCACTTCTCCAGTCAATTCCCATGTCCCTCCACTTCTCCTTCCGCGGTGCCTGCACATTTGAGCTTTCGCAGTGCTTGTGCTGGGCTCCATGGAGTCCCATGGACTCCAGGAGCTGATACTCGCAGTGGTGCTGCACTTCGCTGAAAGAATCAGCCTGCTGCTCAGTTATTCTGTGCCGAAAAGCACATAGCGATGCTATTCCAACCGAGATGCACTAACAGAGATACAATAAGGGAAATCTACAACCACAGATTTTCGCCCTTATCGTGTCCCTGTTTGCGCGACATTTTGAATCAGGCCAAATATTTAAGTAATCTATATTGATTTTCACGGTTAGTTATTTTAGGGAAAATAGCTATTTAATTGAGCTCTGAGGCTAGGGTCAGACAAACGCATTTTTTACGTCTACCGTCAAAAAGTGCGTTGATGCATCTGAACGCATTTTTTCACGGAAGACTCGATAGTGGTCATACGATGCACAATTTTGGCTGTGATTTTTGACGGAGCTATAAAAAACAAATGGACGTGATGTTGGCCAGACATGTGCAGCGTCTGACGTCTCCTAATCACACACACACGCCGCTATGCCGACGCAGCGCACTCTGTGCGTCAGTACAAGCGGTTTCACATTCTCGAAAAAATGCATTAGTTTGCCGCTTGTGTTGCGCGGCCGGACTTTCGCGCGGCCGGACTTCGTATATTGGCTGTCATTGGACGTCATTTGCTGCTACTACGGCCGTGATAAAGTGCGGCTCAACACACGTTCGCACTGCGTTCGTCTGACCCCAGCCTGACATTGGACCAAGTAATGGATATGTAATGCCCCGCGCCGCGGTCCGACCGCGGCCGCCATGTTGGGACACACAGCACACTTACCCAGGGTCCCTTGTGGCACGTCGCTCCACGGTTCCGGTACGCAGCTCGGAGGAGGAGACTCAGGGTGCGTCCCACGCCACCAACGGAATCCAAGTGAGGAGAGATGAAGCGCGCACGTGCTATCGCCTATCCCCTTAAAGCACGAAGACCTTGGTACTCTGGTACCTTGGTTCGCCCTCCGCTGGTCAATTAAGGGTACTGCATTACACCTGCACTGGAGATCCTCGCGTGCCCCCAATTAACCTATCAAGTACCCAGGTATCCCAACTCCACCTACGAGTTCCAGGTGAACGATATTCTTATGATCCTCTGAACCCTATTTAAACCTGCCGCCTTTCTCAGTTCATTAACCAGGTTATACTGTTTTTCACCGCTTCAGTTATCCAGTGTTCCCTCTTCGTTCCTGTTCCAAGTGAATCCTGAGTTCCAAATCCTCTACCCCGGATTACTCCACGACCACGGTACCAGCTCCACATCCTACATCCAGGCTTACTCCACGACCACGGTACCAGCTCCACATCCTTCATCCAGGCTTACTCCACAACCACGGTACCAGCTCCAGATCCTGTATCCAGGCTTACTCCACGACCACGGTACCAGATCCTGCATCCCGGCTTACTCCACGACCATGGTACCAGCTCCAGATCCTATATCCAGGCTTGTTCCCACGACCACGGTACCAGCTCCAGATCCATAACCCAGGCTTGTTTCAAAGGCCACAGCCCACATTACCCTCTTCTACTACCCATCGTTCTGGACTTTGTTTGTATCAATTCTAAACCCGAAGACCCTTTCTTGCAATCCTCCGTTCTGGACTTTGTACTAACCAAGAATACCTTTTGACTAATAGCCTTTTGTTCTGGACTTATATTTCATTTCATCTCAGTAAATATTCTATTGCTTATATACACCTCCTGGTCTCCTTCTTCGACGGCTTGCCATTGGGTTCCATACGCACAACATTATACATGGGTCACAGCCCCTGCCCTTACAGAATACAAACCTTACACCAGTTAGATCCAGACTTGATTAATGTCGTTGTGTCAACAGTAAAGCTGTATACATGTGTAAATAAAATTTGACATGGCTTTGGAAATTGTTAAAAGTAACTCTAATACATGGAAAAAGACCCAGATCTCATCCTATCAGGAGTCAAGCAAATCTTAGGAGTTATCCGGGAGCTACAGTATGTGCATGTTAACACAGACTCATTTTATACACTGGAAATGTTTTGGTGGAATACGCATGAAGTTAATGGAAACTGTCATATGTAAAGGACTGAATCTTTGAAAAGGAGATTTGTTATGAGGATGCACTAAAGGGTTTTAAGTTAAAGCTATTTTCATTAGCTGTAAACTAAAAATATTTTGTTCCCAGCCTAAAGAAATTCACTGACAGTTTTACCTTGAATGGCCACGAATGATGCCAATAGCAGAGTACAATAGGTACTAACATATGTAGAACGCCACAATGCAGGAGACATTAAAATATATATGTATGATCAGCTGACATGTTTTGAACATAATCCTTAATAATTTACAATGTCTTACTATTAGGTCTATTCACTAAAGGTGAAGGAATTGACAGGAGAATGAACAATCTAGACCAAATAGCCGATTTGGAAAGTGAGATAAATGGGAGAATTTTTCTGGCTTGGCTATTTTGACCTAGAATTTTCACTTCTCCAGTCATTATCCTAAGTTTCACCTTTAGTGAATAGACCTGTATAACCAGAATGCAGTTATAAAAGAATATTATATCACTGTGTCCAGGTCATGTAGTAATGTAGGGGATTAATTTAATTCTATTGGCCATTTATATATAAGAAAAATGTGTGTGTGTGTGTATATATATATATATTATATATATATATATATACAGGGTGAGCCAGTCAAACCTGCATTTTTGAAAAGGGCGGGAGAGCCGTGAAAGTGGGCGGAGCGAGTTAGCAAGGTTACCATTGTGTCCCCCACAACTAAGCATTTCAGTCGTCATGGAGCAGTGGTCTAAACAACAACGTTCATTCGCTGTGAAAGCGTTTTACCAAAGTGGTAGTTATGCAGCCGCTCAGCGTCGTTTCCGGAAGAATTTTCTAATTAATCGAAATAAGCCAGTGCCGTCTGTTAATTCAATCAAATTGTGGGTGACAAACTTTGAAGCAATTGGTGAAACGAGAAGCAGAAGGGGTGGCAGTGCAAGATCAGTGCGAACTCCCGCCAATATTGACCGCGTGAGAGTTGCTGTGGAAAGAAGCCCTCGGAGATCGGCGCGTCGACAGAGTGCTGCGCTTGGCATGGCAAACACGAGCGTCCGAAGAATCTTGAGGTTAGATTTACACCATCACCCATACAATCGGGAAGGACACCCTCTTACTGGAGTTATTTTTAAACAGTGAATGTTGTTTCTTAAATGCTTTTTAATGTACATTAAGATAGTAACAATAAAATTTTGAAATATCCATCCGTTTATTTTTTACAGTCATTTCAAAAATGCAGGTTTGACTGGCTCACCCTGTATATGTACAGTATATCAGCTGATTAATTTTAACCACTTCCCGCTGCAGGAGGCTCTATACCGTCCTTGTGGCAGGTGGGTCTTGAAGATGCAGGGTGTACAGGTACGCCCCGCTGTCTTCAATGGACTGCCTCGACCCCTTCCCGCAGCCGGCGGCGCCGCACGTCATTGGCTGCAGAGAGACAGCCTGAACTCAGACCGTCCCCCTAAAGCCAATAACACGCACTGCATGTCGGCTGTGTGGGTGGGTCAAATTAGAGGCCAGCGGTGGCACCTGGCGGTGAGGTGAACCTATATGCCTTGCCAGCGTTAAAAAACTCAGCTGCAGCTGTTTTCCGAAAAAACACAAACAAAAGCTGGCATGGAGAACACCCAAAAAAAAGGTTTGGTTTTGGCTAGCATCATACAGGTTTCTGCCTTTTAAACAGGACTATTAACAATAGCAGATTTTTAAAAAAAATCGAATTACCCTGTTTTCCCACAAGAAAATCCATTTATCAACACATTTTTTTTATATTTTCATACGGATAAATTCGAATTAAATCGATAAAAGACGATATTTCTATTGAAAAGTATAGCTGTGAGAGCTGCTATTCAATCAACATTTTTATCGGGAATCGAAATGCGGGTATACCCATAATGAATCCCCCAAACTGATAAATGGTCAAGAAAGGTTCCAATTTCGACCATCAGGCCAAATTAAATCAAGCCCCAAGTCAGTACTCGATGTACCATTGTCTATCATGGTGACTGGGAAGATCAAAGGGGGCAACATGTTTAAGTTTACGTTGTGGTTGAAATAGGACCTGGTGTTTTCAGAGCCTTTATTTACAAATACAATCCAAAAACAAAATAACAAGCAACAATGGGAACTCTTATTATTCTCTGGCTGCCTCCACATTAGAGCTTTCTATACAAAATATACAAAGTATAGGGAGCATCCATTCACAGTTGATAGACGTAGGGAAAGCCTGTGGCTTGGCCAGAGTAGGATGAGAAGTGCTATGATTAATGTTTACTGAACATCTCACTCATTAATCACGAGAGCTCAGCCAGAACAAGGCTCGTTACTGAAAGTTATGTATTGTATTTGCCGAATTCCATAGTAAGCTCAAAGCAAAGCTTATCGGCTCCTAGAAAAGTGGGACAGAAGAATTAGGGTCACTAAAAGTATAGAAAAACATTTCTGCTAAAGTATAAACTTTTTTTAACATTTCAAACTAGTTATTATATTTGTATAACAGTACGTTTCCTTCAGAGAAAATCTGTTGTTGGAAATACTCTAAAGTCCTGCCAACAATACAGCTATACAAATTAATTTACATGTTTTGTTTTCTTTTGTAATGCAAAATACAATGTTGCTTACGTTGGTTGTGTGATCTATGAAATGCAGGTGTTGCAAGAGTAAGTTGTTGCCATTTTGTAAAAGTGAGAATAAATAAAACTAATATCAATCAATTGTATCAGTGAATTTACGATTAAAATGAATTCGCTGTCATACAAGCCTTCTTGTCCATCTAAAAAAAAAAGAACATGAGTTGATTATAAAAACGTCAAATAGAAACATAGTAAAATGTCGGCAGATAAGAACCTTTCGGCCCATCTAGTCTGCCCAATTACATGGATACTTTACCTGGATTTATCTTTTGTTTAGGATAGCCTTATGCCTATCCCATGCCTGCTTAAATGTGTTTCTTCTACATAAATTTTCTTCAATCGATTCATACAGAAAACAAAACAAGTTGCAAGCTACTTTTAACGATCAACCTCCATGTAAAAAATATTAATTTCCTTCACAAAGCCAACATTTTTGCAACAGATTACATTTTTCATAAATAGAAATGGATCCTCACTTAAACATATGTAATTTATTTATGATGTATGGCTCCTTTCAAACCGTAAATCAGAAACACTTTCTCCTTTAGGTAGTCATCCATAATTATGTGATCGATTTTCCTGGGCTTTTAATTGCGCATTGGACTCCTGCATAATACATTGAAAGTAATATTTGATATGTGATAGAAATCATAATTGCTCATACAGTTTTTATTTAAAGAACTGATCCCAATTCCCTTATTTGAAAGAATTGAATGTCTGCTGATGATAGGGCCTTTTAAACGTATTTAGAACAGTTAGGTTAATGTACCAAATGTCATCATTGCCAAATGAACTGATTAGATATTTGGGTTATTCACTGAGTGCCAGTGTTTGTAGTAGTTGCAAAATCGATCATGTTGACAACTCCCAAATCACTGGGTGATGCCGCCCTACCACACTTGAGGCACTGTTACGGTCCTTCCCACCTTTAGCGCATGTTAGAATGAGAATTGTGCTCTCCTGGTAAACAATGGGTAGGCTTGGAACAATCTAATGCACACTATCCACTGGCCCTCCTGCTATGGCTCACCCTGTCTATCCAAAAAATTAAGGTGTATGGTCACCCCATGCTGTATGCCACATTGTGGACGTGGGATAAGATTGTAACTGGAACCAAAAGAGCCCCCTTTCTGTCTCCTGTAAAGCCTATATGCCCTTGGCAGTATACTCCAGAACCCTATGACCCAAAACATCCGCCAGGTAATCCACCCTCTCTTATGGTCACTTCATCAAAGATGGCCATGCCACCACCTCTGACAGCCGTCACTTCCTCAAACACTATAATTTTTGGCCAAATTTCACCACCTGCTCCAATACCTAAGAACACTTACCGCCTTGTCTCCATTCTCCAGGCCTTCACATCTTTTGAGTTCATGGTAAACTATGTACCCTCCCAAACCACTGTCTCTTCATCATGTATGGCATCCTCCTGTCCATGATTCCATCAACCTTCCACTTCTGCAGTAAATGGTAATGTGACCACCAGATCCAGTTTGCTGACCACCAGTGGCCAAACATTTGCCTGCCAAACCACAGTAGTTCAACTGCTGCTAGGGTCCATGAGGCCAATCATAACCTGCTAAAAAAGGTGGCACAAAACACCAGATAAATTGAGGCATATGGCTAACGATAATGCGGGAGTATGCTGAAGATGTGGGGAAGCTACCACAAACCAGCTACATATATGATGGTAATGCCCAATCTCTCTGGCAGCTATCCAGGTACATCTTGGCAGGGTTGTGGAACCCATCCCACAATGACTCCCAAATTTTATCTACTTCGCTACACCATTGCCTCCCCTGACACCTTTTAAAATAATCAGCAGCTGTCTGCTTACTTAATGCAGTGCGAATGGCAATATTAGTCAGACCTGATACTTAGCCGGTCTCTGGCTCTGAGATGAGGAACTGATCTAGATTTAGATAAACAAATTGTTATGGCACAGGGGAAAAACCAAAGACAGCGTCCAGAGACGGTTTTACTGGTTAACTACTATCCTCCGTGACATGATCTCTAACACGAACCCCTAACCCCTCGTCTCCTTAAAATACGACCCTGAACACCCTTGCCATTACTCTGTAGATAGGACTCCCTGGAGCCAAACACGATCTTGCATGAGCTCTGCCTGGGATGGCAGAAGGATTTGCGGAGGAACACCTGCCGACAGAGAGACGATGCGCTTCAACAGATCGCACCGCTCTCATCACTGAGTGATCTGAAGTGAGGTTTTTGGTGGAGTTCCCTTAACGCATTAAGTGATTGTACTGACTCAAACGCCAAAGTTTAGAAAACGTTCTTCAAAGTTGAATAATGTCAGGTGAAGATGAAGGACAAGCTGGGTCGGAATAGCTCATTCTTCATCCGCTAGCTGCACAGTACCATCTCCCATATAGTAGACACTAATGTACAGTAAGCAGAGCTTTCACCTTGAATGGAATAAGACACTAAAAATAATTAAGCATTCCAGCCGTTATGCTGTATGGTTCATGAGTAAGCTTGATGGTGATCATGGAATGGTTTCCTCCTGTTTTACCTTCCGAGTTTATAAAATTGTAATACATAACAGAATAATCAAAAGGAACTCCTACATGTGCCTATCATACAAAATGTATGCATTTCTCTTGTTTAAATTCAAAATATGTGGATAAACCGGTGGACAGAAACATAGCTATATTACAGTGATTTTAAACAGATATTTTTTAACTTGATTATCTCTTAAATCAACAAATCACTTGAGTTGATGAGTGAAAATTACATCACTACGTGTGATCAAGTCTTCCATTGAGGTGATTATATCAAGATGAATGACTCACTCGGGTCAATCCTTTCATCAAACCCTCCTGTGATCATAGAAAAATATATCTCAAACCTGTCAGAACTCAAGGCCTAAATGCGTGACTGATCCAATCACTCCTAAATATACAACGTTAAATTAATATCTAGTTATGTGGGCATGTTAACTCACACTGTGTCGTATTTCTGCAGCTATAAATGTTTAGCTTTCAGGAGAAATATATTCGGAGTGACAGGTTCTAAATTAAATAAAAGACATTATTGCACACTAATCTAATCAGAGTAGAACATAATGTTACTCTATTAGTGATGAAACTGTAACTTTTCTATTTTTTCCAGTTGATACGGTATTGATGCAGCACTGTACAGAATATTGGCAAACCAGTCAACTTGTGCACATCAAATAAAAAATTTGGTCTATCTAAACTGAATTTTGTTCAATTAGTTCACATTTTTTTTTTTAAAATAAAAATTGGTAAAAATGCTTCATTAGACATGTGCGTTTCATTTCGTTCTGTAGCCCCGCGGAGCTGCTCGCCATCTTGCTGAAACCTAATCAGTACCATGGACAGCAGGTATTCTTGGTGCTGAAATCTATTCAGTACTAAGGACAGCAGTTCTGTGGGGCTACAGAGACCCTCGGAGCTACTCTCCATTGTGCGGAAACCTATTCAGGACCAAGAACAGCAGGTATTCCTGGTGCTGAAACCTATTCAGTACCAAGGACAGCAGTCGCACAGGGCTACAGAGCCCCTCAGAGCTGCTCTCCATTGTGCTGAAACCTATTCAGTACCAAGGACAGCAGGTATTCTTGGTGCTGAAACCTATTCAGTACCAAGGACAGCAGTCCCGCGGGGCTACAGAGCCCCCGTAGCTGCAATCCATGGTGCTGAATAGGTTTCAGCACCAAGAATAACTGCTGTCCTTGGTACTGAATAGGTTTCAGCACCAAAGACAGAGGTTTAGGCATCTTTTTTTATTTACCCCTTAATCTAAGTAAAATTCATCCGTTTCACATTCCGAAATAACTAATAAAAATGAATTACAAAATAAAAACTAAATAAATATAAAAACTAAATACGAATTGATCCAGAAAACAAAATACCAATAAAAACAAAATAGAGCATCAAATCTAAATATTATTGATCGTCCAAACCAATGAATCAATCTGAAATACCGAATCACGGTAACGTAACAAACGAAACGAGAAAAAAAACCTGCATAAAATCATGGGAAATGAAACAAAAAAAAAAATGGGACAAAATGATCCGAAACGAAACAATTTTTTTGCCGTGCACATGTCTGCGCATCATGCCCAGGCGATTCACTTTTTCTGATGTTTATAGCATTATGTAAGATTTTGTAAGATTACATTAACTCAGTTTTTGTAGCTCGTTTTCTGTGGAGTACATATCTGAGCATGTTATAAGATTTACCTCCATGGTGCGGACTTGACTATGTAAAATTTAAAAAAAAAAAAGTTTAAAAATGTAACCCCTTCCCTGCTGAGCCATTTCACTCCTGTGTGCTGAGATCATCTTGATCGTTTTGTGCCCATCATGTTTAAACGCGATTTGAAGTCATATTTTATTGTAGGACCCAGACAAATTATATATCCTGATTTTCAGCAGTTTTATAATATATCATTATGAAATGTATACATCATGTCCTGTCAGAATGCTATAAAAAAATATTTAAAACTGTGAATTTCAGATTTCAATAATTTACAGGGTTATTCAGAGAGCACCAAAATGTCACCGAGTCCAATTTGCTAACCCTGCGGTGAATAGAGCATTCACCGCAGGGTCCCCAAAGTGCATCGAATCAGCCAAACTCCGCCGCAAACCTGTCACCCGTTGCCGCCAACCCGCCGGACAGTCGCCGAAAACATGCTGGACAGCCGACGAGCTGCCGAACACAGTGCGGACCAGCCGCAAAAAAAGCCGACAAGCCGCCAGATGGGTAAAAAAAAACCAATAGTGCCAAATTTGAAACGCTGTTTCCAAAAATCGACTGTACAAAAATGTCTGGAATTAACATATAAGGTCTTATGAATAATAACAAAAACATCTGTTACATAAAAAAAAAAATTGGCGGAAAAATTCCTGAAAAATGCCTAAAAAGTCCTAAAATAAATAGAATTTTTACTGTAGATTAAAAGAATTAGTGGTTTATTAGATACTAAATGAAAACGGGATTATTTTTAACATTGAAGCCTACAGGGTTCGCCTGAATAAACTTGGCGAATGAAACCAACGAACATCAGGGCATTTCGACAACTTTTCTCTGCTGTTCGGTGTCTCTGAATAAATTAACCGTTGCTTCTCTATGGGGACTTTCACTGCCGCCGAACAGGCGCCGTATTTCGCTAAATTTTGGCAAACTGCTTGCTTTCTGAATAGCCGAATGATGACAAAGGTGCACCGTACGGGGAAATTCACTGTTCGTTGCAATTTTGGGGCCAGATTGCCTGTCTCTGAATAATCCCATGTTTGGTGTCATTAGAAAGGTGTCAGGTGCACTGTGTGCAGGGGAGGGGGTTTGAGTCCAGTTTGCGGCAATACACATTGGATGCCAAACAGATTACAGGGCACAAGGTGAAGTTTAATAAACAACAAAGGAAAATACAAAAACAGAACTGAATGCAGGGAGGAGACTGGAGTAGACTAGAAGGTAGTTAGACACAGGGGCGAGACAAGGAAGGGAGCTAGATAGGGGCGAGATAGGAAAGGAACTGATAAGGAAGGTAGCTAGACACAGGGGCGAGACAGAAAAGGAGCGAATTAGGAAAAAACAGATGAGACTAGAAGGAAACGTGAAATATAGGTTAGAGAGAGGGGCATGACATGAAAAGGAACTAGACACAGAAAGTACTTGCACAAAGACAGAACATAAACCGAGGCAGGTTACAAGGCTCAGGGGCAGATACACAATAGCAGAGGGTCTGTGTTTGTGGTGGTAGCAAAGGGTTTTTGGTTCAGGAATCCGGGGTACTTAGGAACAATGGTGGAAGTCTTAGATACTGTAGCAACAAAGTCCTTTGGTAAAATGAGGGGTATTCCAAATAGCAAAGTCCATTACGGAAGGCAAGGGGTCTGGTACACAGGAATTCACAAAAAAAAAAAGCTGGAGTACAGGATCTAAGAAACATGGCTGAGGTCCACACAACATAAAAGACTTCAATGCTGAAGTGCTTGGAAAGGGATGTAGAGTCCATATATGGAGGTCTAGTCAGGTGGGGGTGTAATTAGACCTGAGGGCTCCATGGATTCTCTGGAAACACCAGGCTGGAAGTTAGGGGAGTGGCCTGGATGGGAAATCTGGTCTGGAATATTACAGGGAAGGTGCTGCCGGGTCTTAAGGTGGCACAGAACCAGATCTGGACCTCCTATGGCGTGGGGCAACAAAAGGCCAAACTCTGTCCTGTCCAATAACACCTAACATGACTTTGTGAAGTGTAAAGTGTAAGTGGTCCAAAGCCCCTCCACTCTCCTTGCAGCTTTCTAGCTACTTGTGTTTTACATGAACCAATGCACCTGTGGGGCCTACAGGACGGTCTGACTTCAAGGAAGTCAGACCACCATGGGACTCTCTCCAACCAGAGCTGTCTGGGTCTCCCACTTGGCTGTGTAGACCCCATGATGTGTGGGGGACTTCTTCAACATGTTGTGAGGAATCCCCAGGATGTCCCCCACATGTCATCGGCAGCCAAGGGGTTAAAATTTATTTTTTGTTCTAAAACTGCAACATTATCCACCTTTCACTTACAATGCAAAAAATGCCAGTGCAATAACTCACCTTCTCATTTCCCAAGCAACGGAACAAGTGTGGAGGGGATGGCACCGTGTGTAATTATGCAGTGCATACTCTAAATCCTAAGAGCCTACCACTGGGAGGAGATGCAGGCCTGAATCTCCATTCTATACATCCCATAAGGTCAAGTTAGGTGCCATTAGACAGGTCAGAGTCTTGGCTTTCCAATGATAGGAAAAAAGGAAAGACAGACAATATGAGGTAGGTTCAACAGCAGAGCTTAACCCCAATAAAGTACAAAACATCAAAATAAAAATAAAGGAACTAACAGTTGATTACACCAAAATAATTAAAATAGCTGTTCTCCTATAGTAGCTGTTGCATCTAATTGTAATAATAGTTGGGGGGAAAAATGGTCAACCACATCATGGTGTAGTGTCTCAATGGCTGCAGTTAAGCTCTCAGATGTTTTATTGGTCCTTCCTAAAAGACAGACATGAAAAGAAAAATATATATTTTCGATCAAAGTCTATCAAACAGGTAGGAAACTATTTGATATGAATCATCCACTAGAACACTTAAATTTTAAAGCAGAACACGCCGACTCTTATCCTAAGATGGAAATTGTATACTTGAGAAAAATTCTTGGTACTTATATTTAGAGAATCAAAGACTGCTGTTGCAGATGAGTCTCAGATTATGCATATAAGACATCTTTTATAATGCATAGACGTACGATATACTGTAAATCAAGTACTATTTTTTGTAAAATCACGTCGTCTAGTGAACTCAAATCAGGATGTTCTAAATAAATTCATAATGTGCAACAATGTCTACACAATTATCTTTTACTGTTTTTTTCTGAAAGTTTTTGGATTGTTTACCTGATATAGAAATATCTATCTTATATGGTTTGTCTCTCTTTCCTATAGAATGAGCCACTCCAGTAGTTCTGTGCCCTACATTTATCGCGTATCACGAAGATTATGATACTTCTTGTTATGCCTTTTGGGATTGCTTGGCACATACGGTATGACCATGGAGAGATGTTACTGAAGTCTGTCATGATTTACTGATATGACCCATGAGAATAAACTCAAATGTCACTGCGGCTAGAAATGAAAAGAATCCCAGTACTTTTTTTTTAATGTGAAACAATCAAACAATCAAGGTTCTTTAAATTTAACCCTTGCAAATATCGCTTAATATGTTCTTTCATATGTTTTCAGCTGGAATTGTTAATTCAAGAAGATTATTTTCAATTTTCGGTTAATGTTTCCAGAAAGCTATATGGCCATAGAGATGCCACAATGAAGTGTGATTTTGCACAATATTAATCGGCCTTTATTTCTCGATATTCGGTGCTTTCATTCTCCTTGGGGTATACTCAAAAAAATCAAAGGATCTGTACTTCTGAATCAACTGAGGTGCCTAGGTCCTAAGTAAAGCACCCTAATTCTATCTCTTTCAAAGTCAGATTTTTGATGTTCCTTTATATTTCTGAGTCAGTCAAAGTCTTCTCTAGACTTATTGACAACTGCATATGAAGTCATCATGAATCCAACATGGCTGAAATTTGCAGCTAGACTAATAATAAATAATTAAAACTTGGCACTAATAAACAGTTATGCAATAAAGCTTATGTCATAATTTTAACCACTTGAGGACCAATAACTTAGATAGTACAGCCTGGGAAAAACTCCCATTAAGGATCAAGGATGTACCATGTACGTTATGGTCCTCTAACCCCCCTCCGTCCCTATTCTCACCTCTCTGGCTGGAGTCCCATGTTGAACTAACTTACTTAAAGTCCTTTTCATGCTCCCCCCGTGCCTGCCAGGGAAGAGTCTGAAAGGGGAGAGTGCGGTCCTTTGGACCTCTCTCCCTCCCGAATGGCTGAAGGTAAAAATAAAAGTGAGGCACCACTGGAAAGGGCACCGTCTGCCCTTTCCAGTGATACCTCTCTTTAACCCCTTTGGCACCAAATCGTGATCCGGCACCTATCGGCAGTGGATTGCAATCCTCTCCCAGAGGTGAGAGCCTCGGGGCCCCCCGCCCACTGACATTGTCGCCTTATGCATGATGACTGCCAAATGGATCTATAGGGGGATCATTTGGACCACTGTATCTCCCACTCGGTGACAGGTAGATCGTCTTGTTTGGTATCATTTAAAAGTCTAGGGCATGGCCTTTCCAATGATATCATTTTTTTTTTAAAGTGGATTGTTTTTTTTAAAAAAAATTCATCTGGGTCTTATAATAAAAAAGGACTTCAAATCACATTTAAACATGATGAGCATAAAACAGTCAAAATGAAGCACACAGAGGTGAAATGGCTCAGCAGTGAAGGGGTTAAGAAGCACAAACATGTAAAAATTGGGTATTTGTAATTTCAGGACAATATTTTAAAACTATTTAGCCGGGGTCTTTTTTAGATTTTGGGGATTAAAGTTCTAAAGTGTGTTTTTTTCCCCATTTGTTTTACCATATTTCAGAATTTGTTTTGAAGTAAATTATTCGATCTGATGGAAATAATGGTATCTTTAGAAAGTCCATTCAATGGCAAGAAAAACGGTATGTAATATGTGTGGGTTCCATAAACGAGTAAGAGGAAAATAAAACAGCGCAGAAATGTAAAAACAGCAGTGGCTACTTTCGGACAGACAATGGTAAAACTGCCTGGTCACTATGGGGTTAATGCAATGTGTAGTATGTGGCATAGGAAACTTTTGTCTATTCACTACCAAGTGATTTTTGTTAAAAAAAACAACTTTTTTTGAAATATGGGATTTGAATTTAACGTTTAAATATGGGGGAAAATGGCAATTACAAAGCAAAGTTGAGTTTACAGGTTTTTGGTAGTGAAATGGTTAAAAACATGTAAACATTGGGTATTTCTACACGCAGAACAAAATTTAGAAACTATTTAGCCGAAGTCTTTTTTTAATGGTTGTAGATATTGGAGGCCAAAGTTCGAAAAAGTGGGCGCTTTTTTTCCATTTTTTTCATCGTATTTCAGAATTGTTTTTACAGTAAATTATATGATGTGATGGAAATAATGATATCTTTAGAAATTCCATTTAATGGCGAGAAAAATGGTATATAATATGTGCGGGTTCCGTAAACCAGGATGAGGAAAATCAGACCTAAACACAAACAGCGCATAAATTTAAAAACAGCAGTGGCTACTTTCGGACAAACAATTGTAAAATTGCCTGGTCACTATAGGGTTAAAGATGATACGTACAACACAACCACAAGTCTGCATAGATAAAAACTTGAAAAGTAACTTGAAGAAAGTGTTTGCGGTTGATCAAAAGATATAAAATTCTATATATTACTCTCTCTCCCAGTTACATTTAAGAGTTCATTTGGAATCTTGCTCTGTTACTGTAGCCACGTTTTTCTATATCACTCTTGCAGAATCTTTTCTTTCTTTACATGTATATGGTATATACCTCCTCCATATTATGATGATTAGTATATGTTCATGGGTTATTTAGTTGAAATATTATTTGTTTTGTTTAAATATCTAGATAAGTCAAATCCTAAAACATTTCTATGGAAACTGCTTCAACAGACAAAACAATATCAAAGAGAATAGTGCATTGTCTTTCATTTGCCTCAATATGTAGTGAATTTGCTTGCGTCTGAAAATATGATCAATCTCTTCTAAGAGTGCGCAGATCACACAAAATTTTATTAGGAAAATATAAATGTTTTTGTGATGCAAGATGTCCCACCACTCTGCTCAAGGGCCATAAATTGTCCAATTTGACACAGGATTCGCCTACACTAATTTATACCGCTGGCTTACAGAATTGTCTTCATCTCTATATACATATTGAAAATTCCCTTTTCTTATTATTCTTACTGATGTAAAATCTCAAGGGTCAATTAGGTGACCAAACAAGCCAAAGAATAAAACATTTCTATGGCAACTGTCTCAATGTAATCAAAGAGAATTACTGCACTTTTCCTTTTATTTGCCACACAGATTCTTGATAGTGAATTTGTTATTCCGTCAATAAATTTGAAAGCGGCATTAGAAAAATGTTGTAAATATTTGCAGATTGACCAAAGTTTTTTGCGGATTTTATTAAAATTCCTAGAAATCCTGGTGCTCTTATGGAAAATTCCTTAAAAGGGTTAAAAAATCTGAAAACTGTACGCAACATTACTTTCTATATTACAGAATATAAATATGTTCTCAGACTTGTAATTTCATGATCATTAACTGCACGTTGAAAACTAACTAATCCTCCTGATAAATGGTTTATGGATTAATGCAATCCTTATAACTCTTTTAATTCCCTGCAGGTCATAGAACAATTAAGATGGCAGATGATTTAAATAAACCAAGACATGTTTGTGTCTTTGAGCTATTTTTCTTTGCGCCATGGCTTAGACTATATATAAAAATATATGAAATAATATTCCAGTTCTACGTGCAGTGCTTATAGTTCGTGAATAATGGAATTTATAATTGGCTTATTGTTGATCATTAATAAGAACAAGAATTATGCTGGAGCATAACGTAAATGTTTCTAATCAAATTTTTGGTACACAGCGTAAAAAGTATATATTTCACATTAATTTATGCTATGTTCGTCAATTAATGATTAGCGTAGAACGCATTCTGCTCAAATTATATTTAATTTCTATGACTAGGCCGTTCATTTGTTTGACAAATCGTTATTCGGTTTTAATATGTTCAGAATGAAACAGACATACCATAAAATTATAAGTGACAGGTGGGAATTCAAACATGCCATACCTTTCAAATCATTTTCTAAAATGGGAACTATAGAAGAGTAACAATGTAGTCTATGTGGGTGTGATCATTTTGTTACTCTGTGTTAAAAATGCATTATAATTGTTGAGTTATATAATTCACATTACACTGTATTTTAATGTACTCTAAAATATAATAAATACATGGGTTTATCTCCGGGAGATCATGTCAAACTAATCGTATTGATTTTTTTTGATTGGGTAACAAAAATAATAGCCAAAAGTGGTGCAGCAGACATTGTTTTAAATTTCAGTAAGGCTTTTGATACTGTTCCGCATAGAAGCTTATCAATAAATTGCAATCTTTGAGCTTGGACTCCAATATTATGGCGCGAGTGCGCTTGGCCATTCGAGCAAACTGAAACCTCTGTGTTTTGTTGCACATGGAATTGTATAGAAATGAACGTAGATGACACCTTTTTTTCTCGTTCTGTTTTATACATGAACTGAGTTGTTACTCCTGGCTGTTGCAGTCGCTCTGGTGAGTATAGGCGCGACGCCATTTTTTCTGTATGTATGTATATTTTGTTGTATCACCAGTTAAGTCATTTTTGCTGCTGTTCCTTTTTCCATGTTTTTGTTTTCAACCCCAAATGGGAAGTGCTTGGTGCGTGTATAAATAAAACCCACCATTTTTCTGCTTCTCCTTAGCTGAAAAGCAGCAAGAAAGCATGCAGCTTCTCAGAGGAGCAGCTTTTGGTACATTGGTTAGGACTCACTAACTCACTAGCTTACGCTTCAATGGCCATTCGAGCAAACTAAAACCTCTGATTCTGTTTTGTTGCACATGGAATTGTATAGAAACAAGCGTAGATTACATCTTTTTTTCTTGTTATGGATTCCAATATTGTTGAATGGATTAGGCAGTGGCTTAGTGACAGACAACAGAGGGTTGGGGTCAATGGAGTTTATTCGACGCAAGGTCTTTTTACAGGTGGGGTACCTCAGGGGTCAGTACTTGACCCATTCTCTTTAATATTTTTGTTGGTGATATTGCAGAAGGTTTTAATGGTAAAGTATGTCTTTTTGCTGATGACACAAAGATTTGCAACAGGGTTGATGTTCCTGGGGGGATCAACCAAAAGTCGAATCATTTAGGTAAACTAAAAAAATGGTCGGAGCTCTGGCAATTGGGTTTTAATGTGGATAAGTGCAAGATAATGCACCTGGGGCGCAAAAATATAGAATATTTGATACATCTGAGGGTTGGGATTTAGGGGTTATTATTGCAGAGGATCTAAGGGTAAGTAGTCAATGTAATAGAGCAGCAGGAAATGCTGGCAGAATGCTTGATTGTGTAGGGAGAGGTATTAGCAGTAGAAAGAGGGAAGCACTCATGCCGTTGTACAGAGCATTGCTGAGACCTCACTTGGAGTATTGTGTGCAGTACAGGAGACCGTATCTCCAGAAGGATATAGATACCTTATAGAAAGTTCAGAGGTGGACTACTAAAATGGTGTGTGGCTTGAAGGAGAAAAGTTACTAGGAAAGGCCTAACCCCTTCACAACCAAGTGATCTTCCAAAAAAACATTGTCAGAAACCAGTGTTTTTTTGTAAAATCATTAATTACGTATTAAGAAATAGTTATTACTATAAATAACCTATTTGGCCAGTAGATGGCAATATCTACTGGCAAACTAAATTACAGAGGTTTGAACAGCAGATCTATTTTTTCCCCCTCTATCGTCTGCTGAAAGCTTGATATTTCAGAGCTTTGAGCAGCTGATTTTACAGTTTTAGCTCTTTGAGCATTATGTCCACAGTGCTAAAACTTTGGGGGCACCTTCTGCAACCCAAAAGCAAACAAAATTTGCTCCTTGTTCGGTTCGCATTCGAACTCAAATAATTTCAAAAGTTCGAGTTCGAACTCGAACACGATCCGAACTCAATGTAAGTCAATGAGACTCGAACGTTCGATTTTTAGAGTGCCCTCCAAGGGAGCATATATGCTAGATATTTGACACAAAAGGTGTATGGAGGTCCGGGTAGTGCCCTGGGGGACAGGAAACAAGGACAAAAAGTTAAAAAAAAAAAGTTTTTAAAGGAACTGAGTTTTCCATGAAATAAAGGTTAAGAATAAAAATGAAAAATTCCTTCAAATATCATGCCTAGGAGGTCCCCATAACCTGCCCGTGAAGTGGTGGATTTGTAAGATGTATAGAGACATTTAAAAACAAAAAAATGACATTTCAAATGATGGTGAATGGTTTTCCTTTAATCTTTTCATAAACAACTGCTTGGGGCGGCAGCTTGTATGAAAAAAGGAGACATTTTAGGACACGCAGAACAAGTTTAGTGATTTTTTGGGCTAAATTATGGTGAAACTTATGCAGGCTTTGGATGAAAGTAACAATAGGTGCTTTAAAATTGGGCCTTTAGTGTCGGCAACAGTGTGTCACACCGTAACCCCTCTGTGGTATTGTGGACGAGTGCAGGATTGGACCCTGCGGTCAAATATTTAAATGATATGAATCTGGTACAGGCATCAGTGCACCCAAATATTTTGCCTTTGGTGGCAGCAAGTGCCTTCACACCGTAAGTAAGCCCTCTGTAGAATTGTGGAAGAGTGCAGGGTTGGACCCTGTGGTCCAATATTAAAATGATATGAATCTGGTATAGGCGTCAGTGGCAGTGCACCCAAATATTTTACCTTTGGTGGCAGCAAGTGCCTTCACACCATAACCCCTCTGTGGTATTGTGGAAGAGTGCAGGGTTGGACCCCGCGGTCAAATATTAAAATGATATGAATCTGGTATAGGCGTCAGTGGCAGTGCACCCAAATATTGTGCCTTTGGTGGCAGCAAGTGCCTTCACAACGTAAGTAACCCCTCTGTGGTATTGTGGAAGAGTGCAAGGTTGGACCCCGCGGTCAAATATTAAAATGATATGAATCTGGTATAGGCGTCAGTGGCAGTGCACCTAAATATTGTGCCTTTGGTGGCAGCAAGTGCCTTCACACCGTAACCCCTCTGAGGTATTGTGGAAGAGTGCAGTGGTGGAGGTTTTGGTAATGCAGAAGAGATCCCGATCTATTCAGTTACATCAGCAGCTATAACAAAACCGTGTCAGCAATGTTTAAGCACTTGTAATGCGCTACTGTATATGGTGAGAATCGGCGCACACCAGTGGCAACAAGAAGCAAACAGAACAGGCAGGGAATACACAGAGAGAATAGTCAAATGGCAGGCAACGTCGGCAACAGATCAGGTCCTCAGAACAAGCAGGGTCAGTAACAAGTATACAAACTGATTTGGTAAGCTAGCAATGCAGGAATAAAGGCTGAGACACACTGAGCGTGTAGCGACGCACAGCGTAGCGAAGAGAAGCAAACATTTTACAGGCTTGACTTCACTCCACTCCGCCTCGCCGCGTGTCTGCACTTCATTACGTTTGCTTCTCACCGCACTGGACAGGAATCCACTAACTAAATTAAAATGTACACACAAAACCGTTTTATTTTCACAAAGCACATGTTATATAGGCAAAAAAAGTTTCTACTGAATAAAATACATCAAAAATTACTGTTAATTTAATAGGAATAGTATAAAAATATAAAAAAAAAGGTAACCCCTGATCATATATATTATAGGGACACGGAGCGCTGTGTATAGAGTAGGGATTCATTGATACCACCCACAGACATATACGTTTATATCAACATGCAGATCTATATAAACGTATATATCAACACGCAGATATATATATACACCCACAGACCTTATTCTCTGCTCTATCAGGTTCAACATTTCTTCTGGAGGGATCAGCCAAATGGGGGGGGGGGCAATTAGTTGCCAAAATGTGTGTGTAATACAAGTCTGCATATATATATTTATAAGAATATAGATATATATCTTATCTATATATATATATCATACCTGCCCTTACCTTCCCCTATAAATTTGCTAAAAATATACACTCAAAAAAACAAACCACTGCCTGAGACCCCGCGCAGCCCACATGCCACCCCCTCCACCTGGCTGAATGTATCTAATATATATAATTAAATACATTCAGCAAGGTAGAGAAAGAAAAAAAAAGTTTTATTTTATGTTCCCAGGGACATTTAAAAATGTCCTCGGATTTTATTTTTTTTAGAAATTTGTCGCCTTACCTTAGCCTGGTGGTCAGTGAGGGCTCCCTGGATCCTGTTTTTTGGGGGGGTTCTGCCGTGGCCGCAGGTGCAGTGGCTCCCTCCCTGCGCTGCCTGTCTCTGCCACATGCACCCGGGCAGCTAGCCCGCACAGTCGCAGCTCTGTCATCCGGTGGCCGCATGCTCCTCAAGGGGATCCTTGGGAGGCCCCGGCAGGCTGCCCTCTATAGTGCCTGATTAGAGGGCGGTGTCTGCCTGATGGTTTAGTAACAAGAATGTTTTATCCCATAGGCTTCAATGTTAAAAATATTCCCGTTTTAATTCAATATCTAATAAACCGTTGCTTATAATATTCTGCAGTAAAGAGTCTCTTTATTTCTAGATTTCTTAGTACTTTTTAAGCATTTTTTTATACTTTTTTAAAAAAAAAATTTTTAGAACTTTTGGCGAACGTCCCAAAAAAGTTCTAAGTTCGCAAACTTTCGAACAGCTGATGTTCGATTCGAACTCCGAACAGATCCGAACCGAACTCTCACCCCTAATCAAGATATCTCTATCGGGGTGCCTTTGAAGCTTGAGATATCTCTATCGGTAGTGAAGGAGTTAATGATCTTAACATGTATAGCTTGGAAGAAAGACGAGACAGGGGAGATATGATAGAAACATTTAAATACATAAAGGGAATCAACAAGGTAGAAGAAGGGAGTATATTTAAAAGGAAACAAAGTAGCAAAACAAGAGGACATAGTCTTAGATTAGAGGGGCAAAGGTTTAAAAGTAACATCAGGAAGCATTATTTTACTGAGAGGGTGGTGGATACATGGAACAGACTTCCAGCAGAAGTGGTAGAGGCTAAACCAGTGATTCAGTTTAAGCAGACACGGGATAGGCATAAGGTTATCCTAAAAGATAAATCCAGGGAAAGTATCCATAGAATTGGGCAGACTAGATGGTCCGAACATATTCTATGCCGACATATTCTATGTTTCTATGTTTAAAAACAATCTAAATGAAATGGATGTGTGTATTTATAAATGAAATATTCCATCCAATTAGGTTTAAACTAGTGTCATTTTCTGTTTTAGCGTAAAAAGTATGTTGTGAACTGCTCATAAGAAAACAGATTATTTACCAGATGGTAAACTAAGCTGCAGGTCCAGCTTCAGAATGATCTGATAAGGTTGGGGATCCTATATGAGTATATGTCTTTTTTATGTTTGTCCACATTGCAGTTTTACAGACAAATGAACAGCCCATCTGGCTTTATTTTATGAATACCAACAGTAATGCTACTTGCTGTGCATTTATTTTGCTAAATTATTCATGTATTAAAGTTACATATTATTTGTTTTTAATCTGTGATGACATGAATAAATAAAAAGATTATTACATAGAAATGGAATGAGAAAAATACACGTTAGGTCTTCAGACTCACTTGATCAGGACCGATAGATGTCCCGATAGGGACCAATAGACCCTGCACTTGTGCTGGCGAATACTAAGGATGAAAGAGAGAGCAAAGGGTTTGAGAGCCTGGACTGAAAACAATTGGAGTAACTGTCATAAACAGAAAATGACATGGTAGAGGAGGGAATTTTGGAAGAATAAATATAAATGTCAGGTATATAATTTTTAAAAATGCAAATTTTAAAGATTAATACCTGTATGATGAATATACAATTATGGCGTGCTAGAAACAATCAGCTTCTTGGTGATGCCTCAACAGCAATTCACCACCAGTGCTGAATTTACATCTCAGGAGCCTGTAGGCACAGAAATCTGGAGTGCCCCTACCACCCCCCCCTACCTTCCAAAACAAGGGTGCTGAAACTACTTTAATTTTTGTATTGGGTTAAACAAAAAAAACGTTTTAAGAGCTGAAAAACATTTTCACGCTGTTCTCATATCAAAAGAATGGGCCTGTGAATGAAGCATAAATGGAGCACATAGTAACCCAACCTTAATTTCTGAGCCTAACTCAAAACTTGCATTGGAACAATTTTTTTACATTTGATATGGTCATATTTGTTATCATTAGAATAGACAGACTTTGACCTGACCAATCCACCCAACTTGAACTTGTGAAGTGTAAAAATTTTTTTAAAATGGAGATAAAGGTGTCCAAGGACCCCCCCCCCCCCACTGTCATCACAGCAGATGTGTTTTAGTTGAGCCTATCTCATTTCACCATCACCACCACATTTGCCCCTGGTGTGATAAATGAGAAGGTGCCTTAATGTCAGTGATATTTCAGTGCTCTCTGAATAACCCCTGAGGCTCGGGTCAGACGAACGCATTCTGTGCGGACTGTGCGTCCGTGCAGTACGGACGTACGTTCTGACTGACGGCAAGGTAGTGGCCACACAGTCCGGTTTTGTGACTGTTTTTTTTAGACGGATGTTGGAGGGAAAATAAATTAAAATGAAAAACCATTTTGTCCGTCAAAAATGCTGGACGTATAAATGCAGTCCGTCTGACTACGTTCCATCACTCACACACAAAGCTATGCGGACGTTGAGGACGTGGCGCACTCCGCACATCCGTTCTAGCGGTTTTACGTTCTTGCCTAACTTGCGTCCGTCTGCCACGTCCGTTGTGCGTCCTCACTTCTGTGCGGACGTACTTCGTGTGTGGGTCTCTATTGATCATAATTGTATGCTACCACGGACGTTAAAATGTGCGGTGACACGGACGAGAACACTGCGCTCGTCTGACCCCAGCCTAAAATGTAGAAGTGTAGTTTGGGGAAATATTTACCACAGTCATGTTTCTTTTTTTTTTTTTTTTTTTTTAATATTCTAAATTATAAAGTCATACGCCTCTAAGGCTGCGTTCACACTGAGTGACGTGAAAATCGTGCGATTTTCTGAGCGATTTTTCATATGTGCGACATTGAACGATAATATTCCACGATATCGCTGTTATGAGCGATATCATGCGACACCACTCAATGCATGTCGCAGCGAATTGCGGAAAAAAGGGGTCACATAAAAGCGACAAGCTACAACGACATTGAGCGACATTGAGCTGTGAGATGTGAACAGCTCCATTGAAATGCATTGGTGAAGCTATATAGAGCGATATCGAGCGTAAATATGAGCGATATCGCTGCAAAAATCACTCGGTGTGAAGAGAGCCTAAGAGTAAAAGTGGGTCGATTTTCTTTTGATCGTAGAATTGGGAGATGGTGGAGCTATATATATTTTTTTGCTGATGACACAAAGATTTGCAACAGGGTTGACGTTCCTGGAGGGATCAGCCAAATGACAAATGATTTAGGTAAACTAAAAAAATGGTCGGAGCTGTGGCAATTGAGTTTTAACGTGGATAAGTGCAAGATAATGCACCTGGGACGTAAAAACCCAAGGGCTGAATATAGAATATTTGATACAGTCCTAACCTCAACATCTGAGGAAAGGGATTTAGGGGTTATTATTTCAGAGGATCTAAGGGTAAGCAGTCAATGTAATAGAGCAGCAGGAAATGCTAGCAGAATGCTTGGTTGTGTAGGGAGAGGTATTAGCAGTAGGAAAAGGGAAGTGCTCATGCCACTGTACAGAGCACTGGTGAGACCTCACTTGGAGTACTGTGTGCAGTACTGGAGACCGTATCTCCAGAAGGATATAGACATCTTAGAGAGAGTTCAGAGAAGGGCTACTAAAATGGTGTACGGCTTGAAGGAAAAAAGTTACCAGGAAAGGGTTAATGATCTTAACATGTATAGCTTGGAAAAAAGACGAGACAGAGGAGATATGATAGAAACATTTAAATACGTAAAGGGAATCCACAAGGTAGAGGAAGGGAGTATATTTAAAATGAAACAAAATAGCAAAACAAGAGGACATAGTCTTAGATTAGAGGGGCAAAGGTTTAAAAGTAACATCAGGAAGCATTATTTTACTGAGAGGGTGGTGGATACATGGAACAGTCTTCCAGTAGAAGTGGTAGAGGCCAAAACAGTGATTGAATTTAAGCAGGCATGGGATAGGCATAAGGCTATCCTAAACAAAAGATAAATCCAGGTAAAGTATCCATGTCATTGGGCAGACTAGATGGGCCGAAAGGTTCTTATCTGCCGACATTTTCTATGTTTCTAAATAAGGAATTGACAAATCTAAAGGGATAACCCATTATTATTGCACTGCCACAGAACCTACAAAGAAATCCAGTTTCCAGGCATGTTTTTTTTCTAGCTTCTATTAAATAAATATATGTGCAAGTGTTAAAAATAGCATGTTGACACCTTGCAATCTATTATTTAAGCAGGTTGAGGGATTGTAGTATACAGCTGCTAGTGTGTGTGTAAAGGGCTTTGATAATTTACGCTTTCATGTTTTGGTTTAGAAATAGAAAAAATTAAAAAAAATAACTAAGCTACAAACATGAAACATATTTTTATCTAATAATGCAGGGAATGATATTAATTTTAACCGGGGAAAAAAGGATGTATCGTTTCCATAAGATATTTTAAAATGTCAGCATTAACGTTTTCTCAGCGCACAGAAATAATAATAATAATAAATAATAATATTATGGGGGCTTGCGATTCCTGAAAACTATTGAAGAGGGGACTGAAAAAGAAAGTTGTTTTTTCTCAGCACTTAAAAAAAAAATATATTCCTTTTTTTTTTTTTATTCAGGTGGAAATCTGTATGTCTGAATTGAGGTTATGAATCGTCTGAGATGTATGAAGCAAAAAAGACCAAAAAGAAGAAAAAAATCTTTTCCAGAGAATAAAGAAATCAAAGTTATTATATCGAGTACCTGGGCTACAAAACATGAAGGTACATTATACATTGATGAATCAATATTTATTGTAAACTACTAGTAATGTTTTGTAATACTTGACATACTTGAAAATGAGAGAAATCTCAATGTATCTTTCCTGGTAAAATACTTTATAAATAAATAAATAAATACTCTATGAAAAGTCCACAATCATCATCAATTATCATCTATTCAATTAGTGTTACTTCGAGAGATACTATATACCTGTATATTATAATTTTCGATTTCTGGTAATTGGTTAAGTATGATTGGATAAACTGGATTAGTCCAGATTCCGAAACCTGTATAGCATTGTGTAGTGATACCTTTTTTTATTGGACTAACGTTACATTAAAATTACAAGCTGTTCAGAGTAAACCTCTCTTCTTCAGGTCTGGAAGCTATACTGAACAAAATCACAGAATTGAACAATTATTATTATTATTTATTACATGCCAACACATTCCCCAGCGCTGTACAAGGTGCAAAGGTAAAGACAGGACAATTCTACAATACATAAAGGAGACAGGTCAGTATTGCTGCCAGCAGATACAGGAGGACGTGAAGGCCCTACTCCTGTGGGAACTTACAGTCTAGATGGGTGAGGGGATTAGAAACAGGAGGGGGGGACTGCAGTGAAGCGTTAATGCAGGAAGAGGTGATAACAGTTGTTGGGTCAGTCGGATGTCTTGTTACGGAGTCAGGTGGTCGGCTTCCCTAAACAGAAGGGTCTTTAGGGAGCGTTTAAATGAAGCCAGATTTGGGGACAGTCTGATATTGCAAGGAAACTTGTTCCATAGGGTCGGCGCCGCATGAGAAAAGTCTTGCAAAGAGCAGGCTATTGTTGGATATTAGGGGACGGGCTGGGGTGTATTTGGTGATTAGTGAGGAGCGGTGTTAGTGAGGGTTTTGTAGGTCAGGGTGAGTAGTTTGAATTTGATTCTGCTGTGGATGGGGAGCCAGTGTAGGGATTCACAGAGAGGAGCGGCAGAGACAGAGCGTCGGGTGAGATGGATAAGCCAGGCTGATGCGTTTAGGATGGACTGCAGGGGGGAGAGGCGGGAGATTGGAAGGCTAATCAAGAGGTTGTTGCAGTAGTCCAGGCGGGAGATAACAAGCGAGTGGATAAGTTGCTTGGTGGTGTTAGCAGTCAGAAATGGATGAATTTTGGCGATATTTGGGAGGTGATTGTGGCAAGATGAGGATGGTGATTGGATGTAAGGGCTGAAGAAAAGACTGGAGTCAAGAGTCACTCTGAAGCAGCGAACTTGGGCTGAAGGAAGGATAGTGATACCATCAACAATTATACAAAAATCAGAAATTGGAGTAGAGTTAGAGGGGGGAATTAGAAGGAGCTCGGTCTTGGACATATTGATCTACCGCCAGGGAGGTTAAGTCCCAAACTTCTCACTTTTTTGCATCTAGGGTCTGTAATAACACAGAACCCTCCTTGCCAGTGCCATGATGCCATACTAGATGGCTTTTTGTAGGCAACAAATCACAGGCAATCCTGTACAGCTGTTTCGGGCTTATTATGCCCTCATCAGCAGGAGACAGACTGTGAGTGGTTGCTATTGATGCTTTATCCCTAAGACAAATCAATACACATTTAAGTTGTGGTAGAGGGCAAAAAAGTAACATTAAAAGCCTCCACACTGCAAATAATAATAAAGTTTATAGTTGCAGAAGACATGTACACGTCACGGCAATTCAGAGAACTGCTTACAGAGCTCATGTGCCATATTCCCCATATGCAGCAAAGAACTCTGGTTAGGAAATGCAAATGAAATCCCAACTTCTCACTTTTTTTGCATCTAGGGTCTGTAATAACACAGAACCCTCCTTGCCTGTGCCATGTCATACTAGATGGTTTTTTTGTAGCACAGGTCAGGTTATGCCACCAGTCACAGTCACTCCTGTACAGCATATACGAAAATTAACCAGGGGACCCACAGCCAGGATATCAACTTCCAATTGCTCCAGTGCTAACTGCCGCCAAGGACATACAGCTCATCAAAAAGGCATGCACTCCTGGAGTCTTAACTATATGGTTTTTTTTGTGGAAGGAAGTACAAAAATCAACTTTCCATTCCACAGAGGAGTTTTTTCGAGATGAAAACTGCAATTTATTTTTTCTTTTTACTACCACAATAAATAAACATATAGTTAAAATACTCCAGGAGTGCGTGCCTTTTTAATGAGTGTGTGTGTATATATATATATAAGTCCAGACAAGCCTTCACTCCACATACCAGAAAAATGTCTTTGCTCCGTTGCAGAGATCCAATAGCCGTTACAATTCTCCACAAAACTCGTATGCACACGAGGGCTTGTAAAAAAGTGATAAATTCAATGAATTTATCACTTTCCTCCGTGTACAGCCGAGTTTTGTGGATTATATATATATTAAAAAAACACTTCACACTAACTGAACACCTAACTGTATTAACGCTAAACACATAATATGATTACACACACGTATTACTGTTCCTGAAATATGTATGTAATAGATATTTTGAAAGGTTTCTATCTCAAAGGTTGTACTTATAGACATCCATATGAGAAAAAACACATACTGTAAATACATACGTTTTTGTTACCCCTCAGAAATGCAAAAAATTTTGTATTTGCATGGGCAGAGGGTAGTATATCTGTCCCATGGCAGGTTGTCCCAGAAAAAAACCAGAAATATGCAGCATTCCATTGTTGTTCTCGTTTTACACAATGATAGATCATAAAAAGCCAGCAAGAAAATGCTTCCAAGTCTAAACATATTTATTCAAATAATTTAGTATGTCAACAACAACAAAGGCCTCCACGCTAATATCCATTAAGTCTATGTAATTACTGATTCATTAACGGTCTGTGCATAATTACAAGCTTGAAGTAAGCAAGTCAACTGTAATGAAATCTGATTAATAGCTTGTGAAAGCTTCATCTATGAACCTAAAGGTTTTCATCATATCATCAAAAATTCAATAGGCATAAGAAACTGTACAGTATGTCACCAGAGTACACATAAATCCTCATTCAAGACTATCACACAATAACATTTGTGGTATTAAGTTTAGGTTTTGACAATATCATGACAGATGAGTACTATTAAACGTCCACTGGTGCAACTCCTAAATGGACGGCTTTCCGGCATATGACAACTTTTTACATTTAAATGGCTATAAAAAATGTTCAGATAATTAAAACGAAATCTAATCAAAGCCATAAAGCCAAACATGCTCTTAATTGTGGTACAGGCAGTCCGAAATGACAAGGAATGGGAAAAGGCAAGGGCTCAGATAAGACAGTGAAAGGTTGTGAGGGCTCTTAAGTGATAGGAGGTTGGCCGGCTCTTATGCTGTTGACGTACCAATCGGTAGATTCAAACAATGATTTTTGTTTTGACTTGGAGTGTCTAACGGAGAGATGTACGGTTGTCATGAAAGAAAAAAACTGGTTGACATTACGTGGTTTTGTTTTCGGAGGATTCAACCCAATCCAAATTGAATAACAAGGATTATTTGATATGCAGTGTTGACAACTGCGAGGGGCAGAAGGGTCCATTGGTGAAGGATACATTTACGAGCTATGAGTAAGATCATAGGGATTATTTTAGGAAATAGTCGAGAATTTGTCACCTGCACTGCAAGACAGCAGTAACTGGATCCAAGCTTGGAGTCCTTCTCAATATTGAATTTAAATAGTTTGATGTTTGCGTGCAGAACACATAAATATAGCAAACTCCCCAAAGCAACAATATAGGTCCATCAACTTCACGTAGCATTCACTGAGCCGTGTCCTATATCCAGAGAGGCATTTGTCTTTCATGACATGATGCAACTGGGAGCAATTGAAATATTTTAGCAGTAGCAGAAGTAAGGGAATCACGGGAGTATCAGGGTTATTCAGAGAGAAGTGAAAACCAGGAGAATGAATGGAGAATTAAAAATTCTAGGTCAAAATAGCCAAACCAGAAAAATTCTCCCTTTTATCTCACTTTCCAAATCAGCTATCTGTTCATTCTCCTGGCAATTTTCCTGGTTTTCACCTCTCTTTGGTTAACCCTGAATGAGTGGAAAGGAGTATGTCCTTGAGATAAGCCCAAAGGTAATGTTGCATGAGCAGGACATGGACAAGTCAAGGTGCTAAGGGAGCTGATGGAATAGTAGAGGGTGTGGGTTCAGTGAGAAGGCAATCAAAGGGGTGAGTCCAGTCACCTTAATTAAATGTAAGATCATTGTATGGATAAAGTTTGTGTTGGAAGTAAGCAAAAGCAGGGTTGTCCAGACCTGGAATGATAGAAACATAAAAACATAGAAAAATGTCGGCAGATAAGAACCTTTCGGCCCATCTAGTCTGCCCAATTACATGGATACTTTACCTGGATTTATCTTTTGTTTAGGATAGCCTTATGCCTATCCCATGCCTGCTTAAATTCAATTACTGTTTTGGCCTCTACCACTTCTACTGGAAGACTGTTCCATGTATCCACCACCCTCTCAGTAAAATAATGCTTCCTGATGTTACTTTTAAACCTTTGCCCCTCTAATCTAAGACTATGTCCTCTTGTTTTGCTACTTTGTTTCCTTTTAAATATACTCCCTTCCTCTACCTTGTGGATTCCCTTTACGTATTTAAATGTTTCTATCATATCATTAAATGTTTCTATCATATCATTACCTGGAATGATACGTTTATTTTGTAAGTGAAAGGATTTTCTTTCTTAGGAACACAGACATTGAACAGAGTGTATTGTGACACATTCAAAAGGAATAGTCACCAGTGTTGGTATAACAAAATACACTAGAGCAAATTTTTTATTATAAAGAACAGTATGACAGCAGACATTAATGGTGTTTGCCCCTTTATCAAGGCTACATTTTAATGTCTAGGATGATTAAAAAACCAGCATGGTCCAACACCTGTGTGTAGATAATTGAGGCACAATAATTTACTAAAATGGTAATTCCACTGGAGTTGGAACCATAGGAGGTTGAGATGCAAACCTCTATTCATTTATCCTTGGCGAGGGGAGTGCTCGGAGGGTCCTGATCAGTGGGGTAACTACAAGGGTCACAGTGGTCACACTTGTAACCAGGCCCTGGCATTCCACCACTGGAGGGGGGGCCAGGCAGTGGTGGAACCACTGGTAACCCTTTAAGGACCAAGGGTCTTTAAAGTCAATGCATTTATGACTGAACAGTTCTGTCATTGGTCCTTAAGAGGTTAATTAGGCAGCAGAGGCCATGTTATTTTTCCTTTGGCTATCCATCACGTGTCTGACACTTCCTGGTGTCTCATTGCAGGTCTGGTGGTCTGTTGCTTGTGATCGCTCAAGTGTGATGTGTCCCTATCTGTCTCTTGAAACAAAGCAGTTCTTCTGCACACTGTTTTCATAAAATAATCACAAAAAGGGTGCTCATCTGCAAGAAGGACTCACCAAGGTGCTATAAATGTGTAACTAAAGCACAATAAATCAAGAGGGCACAACTATGAAATACTATATACCAAAAGTATAATAAAAAATATCTTTAAATAAATGCAAAAATATATAATGTCGGTAACAAGAGTAAAGTATCACAAATGTTACATATAGTTACAGCACACAACATGAAGCATATAGTAAGGCGGCCCCACAGGTTCGGCAAAAATAAACACAAGAAAAACCAAATAGCTGAACCATATGAAATATGCAATATTAGGGAAAGCACAATGCGAAAAGCAGCCAAAACATAAAGTGGGTCAGTACAAACTCCTGAAAGCCAAGACAAGGCACACCAAGGTTTCGGCAATCTATCGCCTAGTATCCCTATTATATATGCATTAGCTATGGAATTTAATGCTATGGTAATATTAATATAATAGGGATACCAGGCAGTAGGTTATAGTATTATTAGGTTTGGAAACAAGCAATTTTTGGATAGTGCAGGAGACATGTATACAGGGATTTTTGCAAAACGTTTTTAGTAAAAATGAAAACTCTCGCTGGGGGGGGGACCCTTCATGGATTCTTGCGCCGGGCCCTGAGTTTTCTAGTTACACCTCTGGTCCTGATGAGTGGTTCAGTCTGGGGGCCCAAGATTATTATGGCAACTAGACATGTGCACAGCTCAAAATTTCGTTTTGATCTAATGAATTAGTCCTAAAATGCAATTTATTTAATTGCTAAAGAAATTCGTTTTCAGTTCTTTAGTATGAAAACTAATTTCATTCATCCGAAAACCAGTGGATACAATTACTATTGTTGTGGTGGCTCCTCAGAGGGCTGAGATCGCTGCTCGTTACAGTATCTCTCACTCTCAGCACAATGTGGGCCATATTACATTGTTGGTGCTAACTTAACCAGAGCTGTTGTAAACTTCCCAGAGCCATTATAGCCTATGGAGGTTTTCAGTTTACAACAGCTCTGGTTACGTTCGCACCAACATTGTAATACTGCCCCGTGTCAGGCAAAGCTGTTACAGTAACTGACTGCTGCTTATCACAGTGCTCAGAGTTTCAGTAAAAGTAGTAAATAATATTTTTATATATAAGAGGTTAGAACAATATTATTTCCTTGTTTTACAGAAACTCTGAGCGCTGTTACAGTCAGTTACCGTAACAGCTGAGACTGATACATTGTACTGAGAGATAATATAACAAGCAGCCGATCTCAGCACTCACAGCCACTGGATTTAAAGGGCTAAAAAAAAAAAAAAGGCTCCTCTCTGTATAATGTATAGAACATCCTCCTGCATTAATTAATACCCCTTTCTGTATAATGTATACAACATCCACCTGCATTAATTAATACCCCTCTCTGTATAATGTATAGATCATCCTCCTGCATTAATTAATACCCCTTTCTGTATAATGTATAGAACATCCTCCTGAATTAATTAATGTCCCTCTCTGTATAGAGCATCCTCCTCAATTTATACCTTTCTCTGTATAATGTATAGAACATCCTCCTGCATTAATTAATGCCCCTCTCTGTACAGAACATCCTACTGCATTGGCATGTGGAGGGTGCAGAACTTCGGATGTTACACTCTTCATTGCTGGTCTCCTTCACTCATCAATGTAATATCACAAAAAGGACTGAAACTAAAATGTAGTGCATTTTATTTTAGTTTCTTTCGTTTTTTGTACTGAGCAGTTTCGTATCTCTTGAGTCGTACGAAAACTAAATTATCCCAAAATTCGGACTAAATCGTTTTAGTACTAAAACAAATGCACATGTCTAATGGCAACCCTGTCTGTTCTGAATCCGCAGATAGCTGTTAGTGTCTATAATAAAGCACACACCCATATAACTGACTTTGTGCAGTATGACACGGAAAAATACGCCTACATAATAAAGCCACAAATTAAATATATTTGAAAAGAAATTCAGTCCGTTATAAAGCATAGAAACAAAGCAGAATGGATGTTGTATAAACAGTAATTGGAAAATGGTGAGATCAAAGTATAGGAATAAATCTTTACCGACAGAAACTTATCTACAAAAAAAATATATAGAAATTGTTGGGGGGGAAAAAATGTAATTATTTCCACAACAGTATGTTTTTCACACAGAATGCCAAACATGAATGACAGAAAGCAACACTGTGACCACTTAGGATCTAGTTCCAGATAACATTTGAATTCTTTATAGGACACGGCTAAAGCTGCATCAAGGAGTGAGAATACTCATTTCTAAAACCAATTCCAACCCCATTCTAAAGCGGTATTGTGAAAATCTCTTTATATATTATAAAGCCTATACATTAAAAGGTGTAATCGCTCTCTCAGCACTTTCACAATTTCTAGCTGTCTGTAACGGGGAAGGATGTGCTACATCTTATCTGAATTTCTGAGGATCTTTCCCTGTGATTTAAATGAAAGAGGATAAGTATCTGAGGCAGCAAAGACAATTTTGTTGATCTAAGTAGGTTCTAGTACTACTTTTAATATTGGTATTGCGCTGTATGGATAACCTTGATAGAAATTGCTTTCACTACCGGTAAATTCCAGGAACATAAATCTGTATCTTCCTGAAATAGAAAATATATATATATAAATAAAACACAACGACCGCTTTATAGTAATAAATATTTCATAGAGATTTAAAATGATATTCCAGAAATGTGCAATTCCATCTTCTACAAACTGCACCTTCATTTCCTTTAAATAGTTAGAATGACTTGCTAAATAATAACTTTGTTAACTGTTAAAATTTTATTGAAGGGATAGAGTATAGTCTACAGTGTTTGGAACATGAGATACATATGTAGTTAAACCTTAAGGCTAGAGTCAGACGAACGCAGTCTGAGCGCACTCTGCGTGCGTGCACAACGGACAGACGTACTGACGGAAGATACTGTAGACACCACACGGTCCGTTTTTGTTGACGGACGTAGAAAAAAAAGGGAACTATGGGAAATAAAATTAATATGAAAAATGATAATAATTTGAAAAGGATATGAAAAGGCATTTTGTGCGTCAAGGTGCTGGACGTCGCAAATGCGCTGCGTCTGACATCTCATCACTCACACAGAACGCTACGTGGACGTGGCGCACTCTGCGCGTCTGTCTAGCGGTTTTACGCTCTTGCTTAACTTGCGTCCATTTGCCACGTGCGTTGTGAGTGCGCAGTTCGGTGCGCACGTACTCCGTGTGTGGGTCTCTATTCTATGCTACAACGGATATTAAACTGTGCGGCAACACGGACGTGATAACTGAGTTCGTCTGACACGGGCCTAACCCCTTTGCTACCAAGCAATTTTTGTTGAATTTTTTTTTAGATCACAACATATATTTGAAATGTGGGATGCAAAGATAGCAATTACCAAACAGGGTAAAAGAGATTATTTTTCTGAAATAGTTAAAAAAAAAAAAAAATGTAGAATCGATCATTTTTAAATTTTTCTTTTATTTGTTTATCCATTAGAAAAACATTGTTGAAATGAAAGATTCTGAACTCTAGATGGTGTTCTTTATCTTACACAGTGTAACACGGGGTCTGCATTATCAACATACAGGCAGAAATAGTCTTTTTTGTCATATACTGTAACTGTGATCAAGATAAATAATTTTAAAAATCTTCAGATCTCCTGCTTATGGGGATTTGTAGGGATCACAACAAGGTTATTAGCAATGCAGTTTCCACAAAATACAAATAGAATATAAAAATATTATCTGTGTGGCTTAATGCCCATGTTTTTAAATTACAGTAGCACCTTGTTTCTGTACTGTACAGGGATTTTCAGTCATTGTAACTCCCTGATTATTATTCCTGTACAGCAGTGAGTGACCCCAGAGATCTCCCTGTATTCTGCCATCTTCCTCGGTGCTGTAATACAATGGTGATGTGTTTGAACCTTTTGTTACAGTGAGGATTGAGGCTTCTATATGCAGCTTCTTTTATCTCTCTGCAGGGTGCATGGAGATAGATAAGACAATGTCACTGAGAACCCAACACCAACTCTTAACCAAAGCTTGTAGAGTGCCCCCCCCTGAAACCTGTGTCTGGATCCACCCCTGAATGGAAACCGCTGGTAAATCAGCTTTCAGAATCACTGAACACCATATAGGATGCAGGGTCCATCAGATGGACTTTTTGCCTTGAGAAAGTTACTTTTATGTAACGAAACGCGTCGGCGTTTATGTCCTATTAAACTTGCTTTTAATACTTTTATTTCGCCCAGCCTTTTTGTTGTATCCTGCATCCTATATTGTGTTCAGTGATTCTGAAAGCTGATTTACCAGCGGTTTCCAGCTACGCCACAGGTCTACGGCTGGATTACAGCAGCTGAGTATATTGATTGATGTGCCCATTGCATTAATATCCCGTGAGCATGTTATAGGAGCAGGGGTTTCTGTATCATTTATATATGCAGTTCTGCCCTATGATTTTTTTCATTTGTCTTACAGTGAGACTCCTTATATTCTTATTTATGGGGACAAATAGTTCCCAGTCTCCCTCCACGAATCACTCCGCGGCCCTGCACGATCTCGCTAGATGGCGAGGAGCTCATGGCTTGGCAGCAAAACCATCAATGGAGTCCAGGGAGTAGTACCCTCCCTCATACTCCCTGCCGCTGCGAATATCAGAGAGGGTAGCGCTGCGTTTCGGGACAGGCTGCTGAATTAGCACCTGCTCCATAATATGGTGCTAAAACGGGGACGTTAAGGGGAAACCTGCAGATGCAGGGTTTCCCCATTTGCGTCCCCGATTGAGCACCATTAACGTAATATGGACCTTACTATTTAATGTGTTTAACAAATTATTTTATCTCACAGCGTCAAAAAAAACAAAGGAAGATTGACTAAAATGTGATACACCAGTCATTATTACATGGATTAGGACCAGACGCATGTGAATGATAGAAAATGTTTCTTAAATAATGAAATTTATAACTTTTCTACCTTATATAAGCGTCAGTATAACCGGGCAGCAGGGGACACTTATATGAATATTCCTTCATTATCTCAAGCTTGTCAGTCTTCACCATTCATTACTTTCTTCCTGAACTTTATATATTGCTAATTAATTGATATTTAGTTCAATTAGTGATTTACTGTAATAAGACAAAACAAAGCTTGTGATGTAAAGTGCTGGACGCTGAAATGAGGGGTTGGAGGAAGTAACAAGAAATAACACATGCAGGTCTATTCAAAGAAAGGTGAAACTCAGGAGAATGACTGGAGAAGTGAAAATGTTAGGTCAAAATAGCCAAACCAGAAAAATTCTCCCATTTATCTCCCTTTCCAAATCGGCTGTTTGGTCTAGATTGTTCTCTTCTCCTACCAGTTCTCCAGGTTTTCACCTTTCTCTGAATAACCCTGAAAGTCTTCAAAGGATGCACAGAACTCATATTCGTTCACTGACAAACAGGGGTACAGATTTATTAGGACACTTGAAATAAAGCGCACATGAATGAGTTAGTTACCCTGTACTATACACACACCAATAATGGTTTTTTTTGTATTGCTGTTTTATTTGTTTTCCATATATTCCTTAGACTATAGCTCTCTAATTCATTTTACAGAATAATGAAATATATGACATATTGTATATACATTTTCTTTATAACCATTAATTATTTGTAACCATTAATTTTTGTAACAACTGTAACAATTCAATATTCTTGGACCCAGGACATCCTTGAAAATGGGATAAATCTTAATGTATCTTTCCTGGTAAAATACTTTATAAATAAATAAATAATTCTTTAACCATTTCACTACCAAAAACCTGTAAACTTGACTTTGCGTTGTAATTGCCATTTTCCCCCATATTTAATCGTTAAATTCAAATCCCATATTTCAAAAAAGTTGTTGTTTTTTTAAACAAAAATCACTTGGTAGTGAATAGACAAAAATGTTCTATGCCACATACTACACATTGCATTAACCCCATAGTGACCAGGCAGTTTTACCATTGTCTGTCCGAAGGTATCCACTGCTGTTTTTACATTTCTGCGCTGTTTTACTTACTCGTTTATGCAACCCACACATATTATATACCGTTTTTCTTGCCATTAAATGGACTTTCTAAAGATACCATTATTTCCATCATATTGAAGAATTTACTATAAAAAAATTATGAAATACGGCAAAACAAATGGGAAAAACACTTTTTCGAATTTTAATCCCCAAAATCTACAACCGCAAAAAAAGACCCCGGCTAAATAGTTTTAAAATTTTGTCCTGAAATTACAAATACCCAATTTTTACATGTTTGTGCTTCTTAACCCCTTCACTGCTGAGCCATTTCACCTCTGTGTGCTGAGCTCATTTTGACTGTTTTATGCTCATCATGTTTAAAGGATTTGCAGTCCTATTTTATTATACCCCAGACAAAATTATTTAAAAAAAACCACACCTTTTTATTTATTTAATTTTTTTTATTTTTACACCAAACCTAGTCATGTTTTGTACCTTTGTAAATGCCATGATCATGCCTTTCCAATGATACCAAACATGACCCTCTAGCTGCCACAATTTGGGAGCTATAGGGATCCGAAAGATCCCACTAGTTCCACTTGGCAGCTAGGGTGTTAACTGGCCCACTGACATCATTGCACATATGGAGACTACATCAGTGGGTGGGGGTAACCCAGAGGCTTGGTTGACATCAAACATGTCAGTCACTACCGGGAGCGAATCGAGTTCCGGCACCTAAGACGTTAAAAATCGGTGCAGCTGAAAAGGGCAGACTCTGCCCTTTCCAGCGGCACTTTTTTTTCTAGCTACAGCGGTTGGGGAGATAGAGTGGTCCAAAGGACCCCCCTCCCCTTTCAGGTTCCCCCTGCAGGCACCGGGGGGGTCCGCACCTGAAAATGACATCATCACGACAGCTGAGACTCATAAAACCATCGGGCTGGCTTCAATGAATCCAGTCCGAAGTGGGACCCAGGCCAGAGAGGTGAGTATAGGTAGGGAGGGGCGTTAAAGAACCATGATGTACATAGTACGTCCTTGGTCCTTAAGAGGAATTTTTCACAGGACGTACTATGTACATCAGTGGTCCTTATGGGGTTAAAACATGTTGATGCATTTAATGAATGTAAAACGCTTATTTAATGATAACATATTGAATAAAATAAACACTGATGCGTGACATGGTTTGTATTTCATGATTCACTATAATAAAATAAAAACAATCTTAATTTCTCTTCCTACAGCTGTCGTCCATATGACTCCACTTACTGCTAAAGAGAAAATAAAATGGATTTAGAAAATATCACAGGATATAATTGTACTGCAGATCTACTATCAAAAGGAATTACAAGCAAAATTGTTATTTCCATCACACTGTCTATACTGACATTGATGACAACTGCAATAAACTCCCTTGTAATTGCTGCAATAATCGTGACACGAAAACTCCACCATCCTGCTAACTATCTGATATGTTCTCTGGCGGTGACAGATTTCCTAGTCGCTGTGTTGGTGATGCCTTTTAGTATCATATATATTGAAAAGGAAACATGGCTTATGGGACAGGTTGTCTGCGACATCTGGTTAAGTGTAGATATAACATGTTGCACGTGTTCTATACTGCACCTCGCGGCTATTGCACTTGATCGATACAGAGCGATCACGGATGCCGTGGAATACGCACGTAAAAGAACTCCTCAGCATGCTGTGTTCATGATTACCATGGCGTGGATAATTTCCATTTTCATATCTATGCCTATCCTGCTTTGGCGTCACCAAAGCACCAACAGAGACGATGAATGCCTCATTAAACATGACCACATCGTGTTCACCATTTACTCTACATTTGGAGCTTTTTACATCCCGCTGGCATTGATACTTTTGCTTTACTATAAAATCTATAAGGCGGCAAAGACATTGTATCACAAACGGAACATGAGCAGGGTGGAGAAAGAGCAGAACGGCCAGGTCCTCTTGGAAGCCTGCGGCAAAAGTTCTACCTTGTGTATAGCGGAAAAGTCTTTTTCGGATCATTCGACGGATTTTGATAAAATTCATATTACAATGAGGACCACGAGAGCAGAAATGAGACAAGAAAAAATGTGGAAAAGGCAAAAAATATCCAGTTCAAGGGAACGGAAAGCAGCTACAACTTTAGGATTAATTTTGGGGGCCTTCGTTATATGTTGGTTGCCTTTCTTTGTCAAGGAAGTCATCGTTAACATTTGCCACACGTGTTATATCTCTGACGATATGTCGAACTTTCTGACTTGGCTTGGATACCTCAATTCCCTTATTAATCCTCTTATCTATACCATATTCAATGAAGACTTTAAAAAGGCATTCCAAAAATTAATGCGGTGCAGACATTACCTTTAAATTCATTTTTTTTTCTTTATATATTTGAATTATTTTTATACTGAATAAAAAATGCAGATGTTGTACCTGTAACAGCAATGTTGCAAAAATATAAATTAATTTAAATGCCTCCCTACACTCATATGTGAGAATATATTCCAATTAAAATGATCACCAGTTATTTTGCATAATTTAATGCAACACAGCTGTGCACGAGTTATTTTTATTCTGATGACATTTACTTAAGTAACAACATTTTGGAAAAGACTGGGCTAGTGGGACTAGCGTTAATAAAGTCCATTTTATTTATTTTTTGCTACCGTTATTATTGCATAATGCAAGATTTGCAGTTTTCCAGCAAACTGTATCTGAGTTGCTAATGCACACATTTACATAATTTATCATACACAATGTGTTGACCACGTTTGCCACATTTCCTTATTATTCAGTATTATGAAGTGCTTCTGTTCCTCTTTCAATTTTCCTGTTTTGCCCTAAATTTTATGTCATTTCCAGTTCGCCATAACTCAACATTTACTAAATATAGCATATGTTTTAAACACTCAGACTAATTTTTCAGTGTAATATATATTCGGGGTGAGTGCATTTTCTCTGGAGATCGCGTCTATAGGGGCGTCCTGATATCTCTTAAAAAAGGCCGATATCAGCCAAAAATAGCAGCATGCTTATAATGTAATGTATGGATTTACTGAAAATATGTCAGTAAAACTGAAAATATTACACATTTGTCATATAATACACATAAAAAATTATATTGACCCTATCCGGCCGCAGGACGTACTATGCCATCCCTGCAATGGGTGGGCCTTGAAGCTGTGGGGTGTACCAATATGCCCCATTGACGTCAATGGGCCTGACCACTAGCTGACGCATATAGCAGGCCATTTGCTGCTGCAGAACGGCCTGGTTCAGTCCACCCCATAGCAGCCAATTACAAGCTATGCATGTCTGCTGTGTGGGCGGGCCGAAGGAGGGCCCACCACAGCAGCCTGCTAGCGGGGCGTGCTAGTACGCCCTGGCTGATGTTAAAGCCCTCCCACCAGGCACAAAATGCCAGATGTGAAAAGGGTTAACCCCTTCACTACCATGATCATGTTTACATGTCAAGCAGTAGCAGACACAGCATACCGAGACCATGGTAACAGGATCTGGAGCTATGCTGTATCATTGCAAATTAAATTCATGTGTTGCAAACTAATTTCATTTCCAAATGGGCTCCGGAAGATGCCTCCCAAGTTTTAGCACCTCAGGCATGACACCCAAGGTGCTACAATAGCATTTACCAGTTAATATCTCTGTGTAATGTAGCGCTCACTCCCGGAGGAGCTGCTGAAAATGAACCACGGGTCAGTCTCCCCGCACTAGGGAATAAATATACTCCAACACAGTTGTGAGTTTTTATCATTTAAATAGTTTACTAAAATCTTGAGCAGATGTTGAAACACGGTATTCACAAGTATTATTACAGTATTTTCGTATCACGGTAAAACGCGTAGCGGAAAAGAAACGAAACACGAGGCTTCGTATTTCGGAAAATAAAATATTCGCAACCGAACATAAAAGCAATGCAATTTCCCGATGGTTCAGAAAAGGCGACACGTAGCAAAACCCCAAACATACAATCCCTTCGTATTACGGCAAACGCGCAGCGGAAAAAGAGGAAAAATATATTCGGAACGTATCTTTATCTTTAACCCCGGTTCCGATTCGTAACAAATTGAGTCCTGCGCAGGTTAAGTCCCAGAATGTAAAGAAGGTGTATATGTATGTGTATGGTACCCGGGTACTGTTCAACTGGCCAGTGAATTTACATGAAGGAAAATCTTCGACTAGTCAGTTGGGGCCCTGTGGACTTTAAAGAGAAAACAGCAGCTTGACCTTTAATCACAAACAGCCTTGGAGGCCTCTCACCCATCCGACGCAGGCTTTAGGCTCCGCTGACCCAGGACGTCTCTCCTCCGGATTTTGACTGGGGATACTAGCGGCCGGATCCGTTGTCTGACTTCATGCAGCTTGTCCAGCTCACCGCCTGCTCTCCGTTCGATTCCGCCGGTCTGCAGCAATGTCTGAGCTCTGGCAAGTCTCCTTCTCCTCAGGTTGAGTGACCCGGACAGGAATAACAGGTCTCCCTCGGGCTTTGGCCTAGGTTCTCTCACGATCTCCTCAGTGCGTCTGCTTTCTCCTGTTCCCTGGCGCGCTCTGGAACTTTCTCCACGAGGCAGAGGATGTAAGTGTCCAGTCCCCACCCACTTCCTGTCTTCTGGCAAAGCATGCCGGGCATTGTAGTCCCAATGTCCAGTATCTCTGATCGCGATCGTCTCCATCTTGTGGCCAAAAATAGGTACTGCCACAGCAAGATTTTTAACACAGCGCTACAGTAACAATGCGATATTCACTTGCTGCAGCATGGAGCCCCTGCTGCAATAGCTCCTGTGGGCCAACAGATGGTGACGTATAAAAACATAAGAAAAAATATGTCATCTGCGCTTATTCCCATTATACCATGTGAAACAAAACACGATTACAGGCTTTGGTTTCTGTTAATGGCCATTAAGAGAGTAAGCTCACCCACCAACGTCACGGCACCTCTAGTGAGGGTGAGTCCTATCCAAAAATGAAGCCACAGGCTGCTGTGTAGCGAACCATAACATGCTCATGCTGCTTTTCAGTCATGAGGCAGACTGGTGGGTCATATTTATGCCCTCCCAGAAAAAAATCCACCTTGGGATCAAAAAGCAAAGACACGGAGCGGAACATGCTGCAATGATGACCTGGCTGGAGGTACAATAAAGCATACATAGTACAGGAGTAGTGGGGTCGTGCCTATTCCCTGATGGGGCAACTGAAACCGCCAGATGTATCCAGCCCAGGAATATGTATAAAACATAAGAAAAAATATGTCATCTGCGCTTATTCCCATAGTCAACTGCGCTTATTCCGCTCTGTGTCTTTGTTTTTTGATATCGTGTATATATAATGACTATTCATACTTTATAATTAACGAAAAGGCGTTGTTTTTCCCCCCAAAATCCTCTGGTTCCTGGTAGGGATGTGCATGGCTGAAAAATTTGTTTAGTTTAGTTTCATTTCGTTACGTTTTTAAATCATTTCGTTTTCAGAATTTCGTAACTAATTTTGATTTGTATTTCGTTTAGTTTCGGATCGATTTGAAATTTCGAATCGATTCGAATTTCATATATCAATTCGATAGTTGACAAAACCCCAATTAATCAAATTTTGCTGTTAAAAGAAAAGCTAGGGTTAAATTTTAAGCTGTGTCACAGATTTAGTATTTGAGTCAAATTAAACTGAAGCAAAATTAATTTGTTTTATAAAGTCCTTTGCTGACTATTACTTGTATTGTAAGTTAAGATCAATTCGATAGTTCATTTCAAATTCGATAGTTGATATCCATTCAATAGTTGATATCAGTTATTCAAATTTTTCTTTTATGATGATGACACAGGGTAAAATGAAATAAATTCGTTATATACCGTTTTGTTTCGAATTCGTATCGTATCGATTCGTTATTCGTAAGTACTTTCGAATACGAATTATCGAATCATGTTCCAAATTCTGAATTTTTCCGAAACGAATGCACATCTCTAGTTTCGGGCAGTGGATGTCTGGAAAATCTTTTGGCAGTGAAGGAGTTAATTAAGTGGAATACATGAATGGTTCAGTTTGTCTTTCTTGAAGAGTTTACAATACTAGATCATAGAGATTCTGTGGATTCCACATACAATAGTTCCGCAAGCTTGATGTTTTGGAACTACATTTCCCATGATGCTGAGTCAAGCTAGTGAGTGGTTGGTTATCATGGGAGATGTAGTTCGAAAACCCCTGGACCCATGCAATAGAGAATATTGAGTGCAGAAAGGGTTAACTCATGATAATAAGTGAAATTTCAACCACTATCAACATGGGCGTTCTCCCAAGATGCTTTAGTGGCAAAGCGCCAAGACTTAAAGTTTGCTGAAAGTAACAAATAAGTTTGACCTTTTAATTAATATGTCTGTAAGGTCTGCAGGTTTCTTACAAAGCAGTTCCTGTACGCTGTATTCCCAGATCAGAGTAATGGTTAGTGGTTTACAGCATAAATCAGAAATCCTTTCCTAATAATAAGGAACATAATTCACTTTGGGATGCTATATAAAAATACCAACTGGATCTATACTCGACTTTACTCGACAGGAGAACCTGCTACTACCTCAGTAATGATGTAGCCTCGGAGAACATGTAAAATGTAACTTTGCTGTTAAGAACTTGCCAAATTCAATAAAATCCTATGACCTCTCCAAAATCAATGGTATCATTGTTTGCTGCCACCAATTAGGTGAGTCATATGAGCGCAGTATATAACATTCATATGAACGCGTGAGTTAAAGAATTCAATTTGGAGAATAATCAAATAACGTGACAGATCTTTCTGAATTGATATACTGGTGCGTGTGTTTGTGTGTTGTAAACATGTGCAGCAATTAAACATTTCAATTTGGAGATTTTAATGAAGATAGGCAGATTTGCGGCCATCAGAAGAATAATAATAATTGGAAGATCACAAGTATTTTTTTGTTTTGAGTCGATATTTATACAAAATACTGTCTCTAACAACTTAAGGGGTTATTCAGAGAGAGCCGATCTGGCCCCGACATGGCAGGGAATTTCCCCGTACGGTGAGATTTCTGGGCCATTCGGCTATTCAGAGAGCAGGCAGTTCGCCACATCTTGATGAACTGCCAGCAAGTACGGTGCCTGTTCGACAGTGAAATTCCCCATAGAGAAGCACTGCTTCGTCTATTCAGAGAGAAAAAAACAGCAGTGAAAAGTTGCCGAATTGCCCTGCTGTTCTGTGGTTTCATTCGACAGATTTATTCCGGTGAACCCCTTGGGCTTCAATGTTAAAAATATTCCTGTTTTAATCCAATATTTTATAATTCGTTTATTCTTTTAATCTGCAGTAAAAAGTCTCTTTATTTATTGATTTTTTTTTTAGGATCTTTTAGGCATTTTTCTGGATTTTTTCAGCAATTTTTTTTTCCTTTTTTTAAAAGGGTTTTTTCTTTTTTCTGTAACAGACCTTTTATTTTGCAAACAGCATTTCAATTTTGACACTTTCAATCGTTTTTTTTTTAACCCCTTTCATCAGCTTTTCGGCTTTGATCGACGGATCGTCTGCTTATTCCGGCTGCTGGTCTGCGCTTTGATCGACGGCTCGTCGGCTTTTTCCGACGCATCCAACGTGTTTTTTGCAGAGTTCCGGTGGGATTTTGGTGGGATTTCGGCAGGTGTGCGGCGGGTTTCTCCCTGCACTCTGGGGACCCTGTGATAAATGCTTAATTCACCGCAGGGAGGGAAACTTTGATTTCCCGAAGTCAGGGGAACGAGAGAGCACCGAAATAAAGGCGACATTTCTCTGAATAACCCCTTAAGTGTTAAGCGATTTTGTTTTGAAAATAAACATATCCAAGTGAATGTGGTATGATGTACCTTCGTGCAGGTAAAAGGAAAATTCTCAGCAGGATGGCCGCAATGGCCTATACACAGATTGGTGTGAACAAGGATTAAAAATGAACTTTTAATAGAGTACTATAAAAAGGATCCACAGATCATGGTAGTACAAGACAAGACGTAAATATAAGGAATTGGGGTATGGATAAGGCCCCTTGGCTTTCAGGCACATACACAATAGCACAGCACCCCAGTATTTAGAGAGTAGTTAATCTGTCGAGCAGAAAAGGAAACAACGGGCCTTCCAGGGTCCGTAATATATAGGAAAGACAGAAAGGAAAACTCAAGGGTGTGCTGTGCCTGGTAAATAGGGATGTGCGTTTCGGGTTTCGGAATTTCGGAATTTTCACGAAATTTCCCGATTCGTGTTTTCAAATACGGCCGATTTTCTGAAAATTTTTAGATCCGAAAATGGCAGATCCGAAAAGTTTTCCGAGCCGAAATGAAAAATTTTCGGAATTTTCGAATGGACTTGAAATGTGTCAAATCGAAATTTCTTTTCGCTCTATTCATGATTTCGGTTCCATTCGTGATTTCGGTTCCATTTCGGTAATTCTGGACATCGTATATTTAACTAGACATGTGCACAGCACAAAATTTCGTTTTGAACTAATGGATTAGTCCTAAAATGCAATTTATTTAGTTACTAAAGAAATTCGTTTTCAGTTCTTTAGTATGAAAACTAATTTCATTCATCCGAAAACCAATGGATACAATTACTATTGTAGTGGCTCCTCAGAGGGCTGAGATCGCTGCTTGTTACAGTATCTCTCACTCTCAGCACAATGTGGGCCATATTACATAGTTGGTGCTAACATAACCAGAGCTGTTGTAAACTTCCCAGAGCCATTAGAGCCTATGGAGGTTTTCAGTTTACAACAGCTCTGGTTAAGTTAGCACCAACATTGTAATACTGCCCCGTGTCAGGCAAAGCTGTTACAATTACTGACTGTTCGCTGCTCATCACAGCGCTCAGAGTTTCAGTAAAACTAGTAAATAATATTTTTATATATAAGAGGTTAGAACAATATTATTTCCTTGTTTTACTGAAACTCTGAGTGCTGTTACAGTCAGTTACTGTAACAACTGAGCCTGATACATTGTACTGAGAGATAATGTAACAAGCAGCCGATCTCAGCGCTCACAGCCACAGGATTTAAAGGGCTGAAAAAAAGGATCCTCTCTGTATAATGTTTAGAACATCCTCCTACATTAATACCCCTGTCTGTATAATGTATACAACATCCACCTGCATTAATTAATACCCCTCTCTGTATAATATATAGAACATCCTCCTGAATTAATTAATGTCCCTCTCTGTATAGAACATCCTCTTCAATTTATACCTTTCTCTGTATAATGTATATAACATCCTCCTGCATTAATACCCCTCTCTGTATAATGTATAGAACATCCTCCTGCATTAATTAATGCCCCTATCTGTATAGAACATCCTACTGCATTGGCATGTGGAGGGTGCAGAACTTCGGATGTTGCACTCTTCATTGCTGGTCTCCTTCACTCATCAATGTAATATCACAAAAAGGACTGAAACTAAAATGTAGTGCATTTTATTTTAGTTTCTTTCGTTTTTTGTACTGAGCAGTTTCGTTTCTCTTGAGTCATACTAAAACTAAATTATCCCAAAATTCGGACTAAATCGTTTTAGTACTAAAACGAATGCACATGTCTATATTTAACTATTATCGGTTATATCGCTGATTCTGTAAACTTTGTATTTGTAAAGGCGTATCACTTGTTTCTTGTGGCATTCGGGTCAGTTTAGCGTTTTTTAAATCGTTTTGTTCATTTTTTTTGTTCCTTGGCTTTCATACCATTTTAATATGATTAAATAAAGTTGTGAAATGTATATTCAATTATTCATAAGAAAAAAAGGATCTTTATTTAATAAAAAAAACACGATAGAATCGCCAGAATTATCGTAGACACTTTGAAACGAGGAGAACAGACGTTCCGAAAAAACGAAAATTTCCGAAATTTCCGAAAAGTCGATACAAAAAACGAGCAAAGTGACACGAAAATACGAAAAATGGTCGATATTCCTAAAAAAAATGTACACGAAAAACGATCCGAACCGAACCGAACCGAATCGAAACAGAAATCGGTCGAAACGAGCCGGATCGAAAAGTTTAAACATCCGAACAAATCGAACCGAATCGAACCGAAAAAAAAATCGGTGCACAAGCCTACTGGTAAAGTAAAAGCAAATAATACAGTAGACAGATCTGTTACAAACTGGGAAGCAATGTTTCCAGACCGTCCCTTGCTGTATGAGGAAAGGGCAAATGCTAAGCAGGTTATGGCGCCCCTATACCAGCAATAACAATGTAAAGAGCCACAATTTAGCATTCATAGCCAGAGGTGCTGAGTTGCAGCAGCACATTTGAGGATAAGTGCAGAACAGCTACAAAAAATCTAAAAACGTTAAAGAAGGATTACGCATGTTGACTGCTTTGGAGATACAGTCAGCCAAATATTTTAAATTCAATGCGTTTCCCCGTTAAAGTAAGGGATCAGAAACGGCTTCATCAGGAAGCAAAACCTTTACTCTAGTCTCCACCACCATGAAGGTTTTGCTTCCTGATGCATTAGATGCATTAGAATCATTAGAAACACTTTCGCTACGCTGTGAAAGATTTTGGCATTTGGATGTCGGTCATTAAATTGTGTGTTATGTCTGCACCTCCATCTATGACCCGTGTCAGACGAGCGCAGTGATCACGTCCGTGTTGCCGCACAGTTTAACGTCCGTCGTAGCGTAGAATCATGAACAGTAGAGACCCACACACGAAGTGCGTGCGCACCGAACTGCGCACGCACAATGCTAATTGCAAACAGAAACAGAGGCAAGTTAGGGAAGAACGTAAAACCGCTAGACGGACGCGCAGTGTGTACCACGTCCATGTAGCGTTCTGTGTGAGTGATGAGATGTCAGACGCAGCGCATTTGCGATGTCCAGCACCTTGACGCACAAAATGGCTTTTCATATCCTTTTCAAATTATTATCATTTTTCATATTAATTTTGTTTCCCAGAATTCCCCTTTTTTTCTACGTCCGTCAACAAAAACGGATCGTGTGGTGTCTACAGTATCTTCCGTCAGTACGTCTGTCCATTACGCACACACGCAGAGTGCGCTCAGACTGCGTTCGTCTGACTCTAGCCTATAAAGTCAATTTATATTTTACTTCCCAAAGCCCTCTAAAACCTGCTTTGCTGATGATTTTATGGAAAATGACTTCATATTGTGTTAGGAATTTAAAGAATGCAGTTAAAACCCATAAAATCAGTCCCTCAATCTACTCCCACTACTCTAGGGGTTATTCACAAAGGACTGAACTTGCCACTGAATTTAACCATACGGTGCAATTTCGTGACAGTTCATCTATACACAAAGCTGTCAATTCACTAAATACTGGCGAATTGACAGTAAATACGGTGCAGTTCGGCGATCTTTGGCGGCAGCAAAATTGTCCCATAGAGAAGTAATGGTTAATCTATTCAGAGAATGTCAAACTGCACCTAAGTGTCTGTGAAATGCCCTGATTTTTGGTGGTTCAGTTCGACAGGTTTAAACAAGAGAATCCCTTATGATTCAATATAAAACAAATATACAATTTTTTTAATTTAAAAAAGTTTATTCTTTTCATTTTCAGCAAAACGTCTTTTTATTTATTTATACTTTAGATCATCTGTTTTGTATTTTTTTTTAGACAAAATTTTTGATTCCTAATTTTTTATACAGGCTTTTTTTTTTTAATTCTGTAACAGACTGTTATATTATTTTTTAAAGGACCTTTTTATTATTTAGACACATTTTAATAAATTTTTATTGGTTTAAACACCTATTAGGAGAATAGAGTTCTGTTTTTTTTTTCTGCAGTTCGGTGGCCAGTTCAACAGCCAGTTCGGTGGTCTTCCGAGACCAGATCAGCGGTGTTTGGGGACTCCATCTTTGGTGCACTACGTTGACCCTGCGGTGAATAGTGAATTCACTGAAGGGTCGGCGAAATGGAATTGCCGAAGCACAGCCTTAGTGCACCAGAGTGCAAGTCACCGAAATTCCACAGAAATTTTGGTGGTTTGTAAACAACCCCTTTTATGGGATTCAAAGTGTAGATGACAATTTTTTTTGTTATGTTTTCTTTTTAAAGAATGCTCATTTTTTGGATGATATTCCCAATTCTTGTAGAGTTACAAGGAATTACAACAGAATTTTTTTCACCATTAGATTTATGAAATTAAGTTGCATATTGCTCAAAAAATGTTTGAAAGTATAATTGAACCGAATCTTAAAAATGTGAATTTCATTCCGATGCCGTAATTAAATTCAGTCATTGCAGCACATTTGCTATAGTTTAGTTAAATCTTAAATTATTCTGTCTGAAACATAGCTTGCTGCATATTTACATAAGGAAAAAACGTGTCCGCCAGGTTCACTTAAATTTCATTTGTACATTGTTGTCGATTCAAATGGTGAGGAAATGAGTAATGTAGCCTTGCATGAAAAATAGAACGTGGACATTGAGCCTTCCTACCTCATTAATGGACTTTAATATATCTCCCACTTCGCTTCAAATACTCAATTTCCATGCATGAATCACCTGCCCCATTCCGCTCCCCGTATTTATTAATAGGAAATAAACTCTGCTGAATGTATATAACCTGTATGGTTTTATTCCAGTATCCGTTCAAGAGCGCTTGGAAGTAATTGATAATTACTGAGAAATAAATGAAATATTGGAAAGTCAGACCCGTGAGCATAGAGAATCAGAGATGATTGTACCATTATCGTGTGTAGCTGAAGACCTGAAATTCTTCAATGTAGTAATTGTGACAATTATGGATTTATGATAGCAACGACGCGTTTCGCTAACCAGCAGAACACACATTTGAATTGGTATTACACGTTTCCAAAGTATTCTAACTAATGTCCTCTACGCACAAATCATTTTTATCAAAGAACTGTACAAATTTAGAAAAAAAAAAGTTATTTATACAAAATTGCCTTCCCATTATATTGTTTTATGTATAGTCAAGTGCCTAATTCATTATGGAGGTTGACATTTAATTTCAAAGCAATAATGTGTTCAGCATAATCAACTTATATCACTTAGTCCCTATTGGTTCAGAAATTTAGCAGACGACGTGATGAATATAATTTGCTTAATCGGGGACAAAGATCAGGTTTATTACGTTTATGCACCCTTTGAATGCCTTATACGCTAATCATTTGTTACATTAAAGGAATATTCTACTGCTGGCTTTCAATTGCACCCTCAATATAGTCTATGTACTACCAATGTATCGGATTTCTTTTTGAAAATCTGTGAAAATCTTCCAGAGTAATTCTATTCAGCCTTTGTTGCTGAAAAAAAGATACATAGTTGTGTATTATTTGTTTAATAGCTAATCTGTCTGTCTTCCTGTCTCCCACTCTGTAACCTGATATCAATTCCTCTCTACGACCACTTCTTTGCTGCACACAAAAAAAATTAATCTCTCTCCCTTTTAGTATTAAAGTGTCGTTTTCTAATTATGCTGTGTGGGATAGCATTATGATTATTTTTGCAGAAAGTATCAGAGTTATTACACAAATCATACACTTTTTTTTTTTTTTTTTTACCCAGTACCAATTAGTCTCAGTGGTTTGAAAAATGTTGTTTTGCAACAGTCTCCGCGGTCGTTTTGGAATATTTCCAATTGTTCAGGCTTATCAGATTTGCAACATGAGATAAAATGAAGCGATTCACGTATTCTAGACCACTGGTGGTCCGAACTGAATGTTTTTTTTGGGGGGGGGAACAATATGAAACAGCTTTTGATGTTGACTCTTGAAAGGTTACAGGAGAAATGTAATCCTCCAAATAAGATAATGGTAAAAAAGATTTTTTTAATAACAAATATTTGTAATTTGGTAAAAAAATCTTGTAAATAATGTAACGCTATGTGTTGTATTTAAATTTCTCAAGCGGTAAGTCTGGCGGAAAATATCATTAGTATCACATTGCCAGTGCTACTGTTACTTTCACTGAAATCAAACAGGTAATTTGCATGAAGATGCTTTACACGTGCTATGTCTGGATCCTAGTGATGTCTCGGCGGTTGCAAAGCCGGAGAATCACTGCTTCTAGTGCAAGTATATGTCACAATCTATAATTCTTCATTTTTTCACAGCATGGTCTCTGAAATCCATGTCGCCTAAAACGACTGCCAGCTGTGTTTCCATTATTGTTTTAAAAAGATCTTTATTTTCTTTCCATCTCATTCATTTTAACGAGACAGCAGCATGCTCACTCTTGCGTACGGCGGTTAAATATCTCAAGTGAGAATATTTTTTTTTAAAACATATAAGTTTTATGTGACGTTTCTTGCCATTTAGCAGCGCAACCAAATGGATTGAAAGAATGACGCCAAAAAGTAGTACTGTAAGGCTAGAGTCAGACGAACGCAGTCTGAGCGCACTCTGCGTGCGTGCATAACGGACAGACATACTGACGGACGATACTGTAGACACCACACGGTTCGGTTTTTTTGACGGACGTAGAATGAAAAATGGAAATACGGGAAATAAAATTAATATGATAAAAAGGATATGAAAAGCCATTTTGTGCATCAGTGTTGGACGTCGCAAATGCACTGCGTCTGACATCTCATCATGCACACAGAACGCTATGCGCACATGACGCACTCTGCGCGTCCGTGTTAGCGGTTTTACATTCTTGCCTAACTTGCATCCGTTTGCCGCGAGCGTTGCGTTGTGTGTGCGCAGTTCGGTGCAGACGCACTTCGTGTGTGGGTCTCTATTGCTCATGATTCTATGCTATGGCGGACGTTAAACTGTGCGGCAGCACGGACATGATCAATGCGTTCGTCTGACACGGGTCTAAATACTCGAGTATACCGTGAGATTTTTGTGAAAAAAAATTTAAACAAAAATTGGAAGGGTCGCGGTATATTCGAGACATCTGCAAACAAAATAAAGAATAGACTACGTGGCTGCTGTCAGACGAGCGCATTAAGTACTTGCGCACTGACCTGCCTCCAGGCGTTATAAAGCCTGGGCTGGGAGGAAGCACATGACCCGTCAGTGCAGGAAACCACGTGTGCTGTATCAGCTGACTGCACCTCGCGCCCCGCCAGGCAGCATTGGGCGAGGTGTGCACACTAGGCGGATCCGGGCAGCAGCAGTTCGGGAAGGGAGTCCGAAGCCATGGCCAAGGTGTGGGAAGAGGTGGTGTCTGGCACCCAGGTGAGCGGCGGGCCGACGGAGGTGACGTCACTTCCAAAGGTGGGGAATCCAAAATGTTTGTCTAAAGTCCCTTCTGTCACTTAGCTGAGGGCTGTCTTTCTCGGTTAGCTTTCGGCAGCTCCCTGACTCTCCACTCACTACTGGCAGCATTAGGGCTTCCCCTCACAGGGGCTCCCTTGCAGCCAGGTACCGGTTCCTGACTCATGTACAGGGCCCCCACCTGTATAAAGCAAAGTGAGGCTCAGTAGACCCAGTCACTAGTCCAAATATGGGCCCGTGGCTAGTAACTGCTTCTCATGTGGCCCCTAGCTTCCAGTACTGAGCTTGTCCTGCCCAGGTCCACCTCTTCTCCATTACCTGTTCCACAGTCTGAGCTGATACACTGTGCTGATACACAGGGCCGGTGCTAGACTATTTTGCACCCTAGGCAAGACCAGCTACTTGTGCTCCCCCCAGAAAAAAAATTCAACTGTTGAAGTGCGGGGGGGGTGACACACACACACACAGTCAGTGCAGGGGGACACACACTGTGCACGGGGAGACACACACACACACACTAAGGGGAGGTCGACACACACTGTGAACAGGGCCACACATGGTTGTTCGGTGCCCATCTTACCTCTCTGCAGGTCGGGCCCAGGTTCGGTCTGTGCCTCTTTCTTTCCTCTGCCGCTTTCTTTCTTTCCTCTGCCTCCTGTGCCTTTCTTTCTTTCTTCTGCGCCTCTTTTGCCTTTCCTTACATCTGCCTCTTTCTTTCTGCCTTTCATTCTTTTGTCTGCCTCATTTGTTTCATATGCCTCTTTCTTTTGTGCCTTTATTTTTCCTTTCGTTCTTCTGTGCCTTTCTTTCTTCTGCCTTTTTTCCTTCATCTGCCTCTTATGGCGCCCCCACATAATCTGGTGTTGCCTGCACGTCACCATAAGATGCCCCCCTTCTGCGCCACTAGCGGGGGTCCACTTTGCAAGCCGTCACTGTCGGCTACACAAGCAAGCAATGAGGAAAAGCAGACTGAATCCTGCAATCACTCAGCAGCAAATCATATCACCTGTGCTGTGCTTCAGATTTCTGGCAAACCTGACCTGTTGGGGGGGACTTGAGGACCGCAGATGGGAACCACTGCCCTACAGGAATCAATATAGAGATACTCCACATATAAATTATTCAAAGGCACATGTTCCAAGACACAAGTGATTTACGCTATGTGCATTAATAGAACTTTCATTAGTTTCTTCAACATTATTTAAAACACGTGCAGTTTTTATTGCTTTATTTCCAGATAAATGTACAGTGAATATAAGTCATATAAAAATGTTATTGTTTGCACGCCCAAGCAGATCAAAGACCTGCTTACCCCCTTTGCCACACTCCCGTATGTAGCAAGGAATTTTGGGAAGGACATGCAAATGAAGTGCACAATTTCTCAGTTATTTTTGCACTAAAGGGGTTATTCAGAAAGGACCGAAATTTCAGTGAAATTTTGGTGCTTTCTCGTTCGATGCACTTCGGTGATTCTAATTCACCAACCTTGCTGTGAATTCACTACTCAGTGCAGGGTCCTCAAAGTGCCCTGATTATGGAGCCGCCAAAGACTGCTTAACTGACCAACAAACGCCACCGAAGACAGCCGAACTGCAGAAAAGAAGGGAAAAAAAAAAAGGAACATTGCTATCCTTTAAAAGGTTTTTTAAAACCATAAAAATGCATGAAAGCGTGTGGAAATAATAAAAGAAGGTCCTGTAAGAAATAATAAAATGGTCTGTTACAGAACAAAAATCAAACCTTTAAATCAAAACTGGGAATCCAAATTTCCACCTAAAAAAAAATCCAAAAAAATAAATAAATAAAAAGACTTTTTACTGAAAATGAAAAAAGAATAAACGGTTGAATAAAAGAAATAAAACAGATAATATGTTTTAAACATTGATTGAATCCTATGGGATTTACCGGTTTAAACCTGTCAAACTGAACCACCGAAAATCAGGGCATTTCACTGACATTTGGTGCAGTTCAGCGTTCTCTGAATAGATTAACCATTACTTATCTATGGGGACAATGTCGCTGCCGTCGAAGATCACCAAGTTGCAGCGATCTGCGGCAATCTGCACAGTATTTCTGTCAGTTCACCAGTATTTGCGAATTGCCAGCTGTAAGAACAGACGAACTGCCATGAAATTCTACCACGCGGTGAAATTCACCATTCGTTGCAATTTGTTGGCACCGGCTGGATGGAGTAGAGGTAACGTTACTGCTCTATAACTGTGGAGACACAGTTTGGAATCTCGGCAAGAGCACCTCTCCAGTAAGTGTCCTTGGGCAAGACACCTAACGGTACATACTCGTCACCCAGGACACACTTGAAAATGAGAGAAATCTCAATGTATCCTTCCTGGTAAAATACTTTCTCCAAAATAAAGTTTGCTGCTTATTGAATAACCCCTTAAAAGTCTGCTGAAGCACAGACTCCCCACATGCCAGTGCTAAGAAATTCTAGAAGTCCTCATGTAGTTACAGTTACAGGTATTTATAAAGTGCTAAAAAGTTCTGTAGCGCTGTACAGTGGGAGAGACATAATAACAACTATACATACATGTTACACGCACAGAACAGTTGGAGAGAGGACCCTGCTCGAGAGCTTACAATCTAAAAGGAGAGGGGTGACACACTAGGTGAGGTAAGTGGCAGAGTATGTGAAGTAGTAGAGTGCAAGTAGCGGCACGAAATGTACAGTGGGGGATTATGGAGTGAGCTGATAGGCTTCTTTAAAGTAATGTGTTTTCAGAGACATCTTGAAGGACTGGAGACTGAGACGGGTAGAGTCTAATGTTGCGCAGGAGGGAGTTCCATAGAAAGGGGGCAACTCGGGAGAAGTACAGATTAGGTATTTGACAACATGAAGTCATTACCATACAGCTGTTTTGGGCTTGTTCATCCCTCGTCAGTATAAGATAGGCTTGTACCTGTTACAGAGTGATTCTGACTTCAGGCAAAAATCAATATATTTTCCATTTCAAAGTGATTCAGAAAAATATAAGTACAATGTTAGACATGGATATGTTTTGAAAAGTAATAAAATAGATATACTAGTAAAGCCTTTATTGGATAAAGACAAAAGAGATTTTTAGCAAGTTTCCAGAAGAGTTAGGTTTATTTATCAGGAATCAAGTTAAACGCTGACTTTCATCTCTGTAATTATATTGGTGAACTTTATCTGCTACATTAAACTTACTTATGCTAGTGCCAAGGCTTGCATTAACACCAACTATGGAATAGAGCCTCTAATGTTTTCAGCAAATGTAATGATAACACAAAGTACTTGGTAGTGAAAGGGCTAATAGAGCAAAAGAAGAATTATTATTTTTACTGACATGTATACTTTATAAAAACAATTATTAATCAGTATAATTCAATCTAAGAAAGTTTGTTTACTCAGAGACGTCACTATTTTTTTATTTTATCGGTTGCATCGGGAAAGGATCAAAATTCCATCTAGGGCAATCGGAATGGAAAACAATTCACAGTGATGTATGTAGGAAATATCTCATCCTATTGCTAAGAAACTATTCCTTTTCATGTCATTACAACTGGCTTGTTTCCTGTGTTGAATCAATCCAGGAGCTGTCACGTTACGTTTATGCAACAAAGACTCATTAAAACAGCTCTCTGTGCAGCATCAAAGGTGTCCCTTGCCTTGTCGTTTTTGTCCTGGATTTGATCTCTACAAACATTATTTCAAGTTAATAAATTAAATAAACAAAAACATATCTGAAAGCTTTGTGTTTGATTTTAGCCACATAATAACCTCTGCGTTCTTAGGGGGGGGGGGTGCGTTGTGTTCTTGCCACAGTGTATACTGAGGAGTAGCTATGAAACATAGGGAATATTAGCCTTTGATCACATTAAACAGCAATGCAGTATTAGGCTAGGGTCAGACGAGCGCACTTTTAACGTGTGTTTAGCCGTACTAAATCACGACCGCGCTAGCAGTAAATTACGTCCAATGCCGGGCAGCATACGAAGAACGGCCGCACGAAAGTGTGGCCGCGCAACGCAAGTGGAAAAACAAACACATTTATTTGAGAACGTCAAACCGCTAGTACTAACGTACAGAGTGCGCTGCGTCCGCTAGCGCCGTGTGCACGTGATTAGGAGACGTCAGACGCTGCTAATGTCCGGCCAACATAACGTCCAGACGCAAAAAGTGTTTTATTGATAACCGTACAAAATCACGGACGAAAATGCGCATCGTATGACCGCTATAGCGTATTCCGTGAAAAAATACGTCCATTAGTTCGAACGCACTTTTTCACGGACAAAGCGAAAAATGCGTTAGTCTGACCCCAGCCTTAGAGTTATAAAGAGTACAGCACCAGAATCAGCCGTTTGAGCATCTAGAATCACAAATGTATTTTAAGACTTTTGTTTACGGATATAATCTCAATGTATCCTTCCTGGTAAAATACTTTGCAAATAAATAAATAAATTATATACAGTATATATTGTTATATAGCCACTAGATGGATCAGTGCTTTGGGCTTTTCTTTATTGGGCAGCCACAGTACATGCAGAGTACTCCATAAACAAGAAAATAAAACAAATATAATTCAAAATCCTACTCCTCATTAGGGATGAGCCGAACACTCCCCGAGTTCGGTTCGAGCCTGAACTACCCATTTGTTCGGGTCCGAACCCGAACCCGAACTCGAACCCAATGCAAGTCAATGGGGCTGAAAATTCGGTTTCTAGAGTGCCCTCCAAGAGGGCATATATGCTACATATTTGCCATAAAAGGTTTATGGGGGTCCGGGTAGTGCCCTGGGGGACAGGAAACAAGAACAAAAAGTTAAAAAAAAAGTTTTTAAAGGGACAGTGAGTTTTCGATGAAATGAGGGTTAAAAATAAAAACCGAAAATTCCTTCAAATATCATGCCTAGGAGGTCCGAATAACCTGCCCGTGAAGTGGCGGATTTCTAGGATGTATAGAAACACTTAAAAACAAAAAAAATGACGTTTCATATGACGGTAAATGCTTTTCCTTTAATCTATCCATAAACAACTGCTTGGGGCGGCAGTCTGTATGAAAAGAGGAGACATTTTCGTACACGCAGAAAAAGTTTACTGATTTTTTTGGCTAAATTATTGTGAAATATATGCAGACTTTGGATGAAAGTAACAATAGGTGCTTTAAAATTGGTCCTTTAGCGTCCCCAACAGTGCCGTCACACCGTAACCCCTCTGAGGATATGAATCTGACACAGGTGTCAGTGGCAGCGCACCCAAATATTGTGCTTTTGGTGCCAGGCCTGCAAGTACTATCATACAGTAACCCCTCTGTGGTATTGTGGAAGAATGCAGGGGTGGACCATGTGGTCCTATATTGAAAAGATATGATTCTGGTCAAGGCGTCAGTGCACCCAGATATTGTGCCTTTAATGCCAGGCCAGCAAGTATCATCATACAGTAACCCCTCTGTGGTATTGTGGAAGAGTGCAGGGGTGGACCATGTGGTCCTATATTGAAAAGTTTTTTATCTGTTAACAAGGTGGAAAGCCTGCCCAGAGGGCAGTCTATTGTGGATATACTGCCCCAGCTCATGGATATATGGCCCAGCTCGTGGATACTGCCCCAGCTCGTGGATACTGCCCCAGCTCATGGATATTGCCCCAGCTCGTGGATACTGCCCCAGCTCGTGGATATTGCCCCAGCTCGTGGATATTGCCCCAGCTCGTGGATATACTGCCCCAGCACGTGGATATTGCCCCAGCTCCTGGATACTGTCCCCCAGCTCCTGGATACTGCCCCCCAGCTCCTGGATACTGCCCCCCAGCTCATGGATACTGCCCCCCCAGCTCATGGATACTGCCCCCCCAGCTCATGGATATTGCCCCCCCAGCTCATGGATACTGCCCCCCAGCTCATGGATATTGCCCCCCAGCTCATGGATACTGCCCCAGCTCATGGATATTGCCCCCCAGCTCATGGATATTGCCCCCCAGCTCATGGATACTGCCCCAGCTCATGGATACTGCCCCCAGCTCATGGATACTGCCCCCCAGCTCATGGATACTGCCCCCCAGCTCATGGATATTGCCCCCCCAGCTCGTGGATATGCCCCCCAGCGCTCATGGATATATGCCCCAGCTCAGACATGAGGCGGCTGTCCGAATGCTCTATTGGCATTCGGACAGCCGCCCCATACTTACCTTTCCGAGCGGCGCTGGGAAAGTGAAAGTTTCCCGCTTCCGCTCGTTGAAGGACCCAAGCCGCGGTCACGTGGAGGTTTTGTGCATGCAGAAGATATACCCGATCTATTCCGTTACTTCGGCATCAGGGGATTGATAGCTGCTGATCCAGGACTGATTCATTTTTATAAATGTCAGCCGGTCTACAGAGTCGGTGGACAGACGTACTCTTTTGTCTGTGACAAAACCTCCAACGGCACTGAACGTCCTTTCGGAAAGCACGCTAGATGAAGTGCAACCTAGTAGCTGCATAGCATATTGGCTAAGTTCTGGCCAGTGATCCAATCTGAACACCCAGTAAGCCAGTGGATCATTTGCTGGAAAGGTATCCAGGTCTGCCTTTGCCCCTAGGTAGTCCTGCACCATATGGTGAAGATGCTGGCAATGGGTGCCTACATTTGACGTCCCTGGGCGTCGAGGACTAAAATTTTTTAAAAAGCATCAGTCAAGCGGCGCTGGCCTTCACCACTATTTCTCTGATCACCCGCAGCCTCAGAAGCACGTGTGTCAGCACTTGGTAATCTACCAGTGCCTGGAAAGGTGTTACACAAGTGTCGCTTTAGAGCGTCCTCGAGTTTTTTCATCCTGTGCTCCCTCTGTGCGGGCAGGATGAGCTTTGCAACTTTCCCCTTGTATCGTGGATCAAGAAGGGTTGCCAACCAGTAATGATCCCTCTCCTTGATAGCACGAATCCTGGGGTCCTTTAGCAGGATTTTCATCATTAGGGAGCCCATGCAGCGTAGGTTGGAGGTGGCATTAGCTTTTGAGTCTTCCTGGTCAATGAGGATGACCGTATTGTGCACTTCCTCCTCCCAGCCACGCACTAGCCTTTCTGTTTCTGGGCACACAAAACCCTCCCTTGAGGAATCCCCACCTTCAATGCCCCCACTACTTAAATATTCCTCCTCCTCCTCATCCTCCTGTCTGATCTGAGTAGGACCTGCTGGAATGCTGTCTGCGGAAAGACTGGGGCCTTGAGAGCTAGGAAAGGCCTCCTCTTCCTCCCGCTGCTCTGCCTCTAGAGCCACATCTATAATTCCCCGCAGAGAGTGCTCCAGCAGGAACACTAAAGGAATTGTGTCACTGATGCATGCACTGTCCCTGCTCACCATCCTCGTTGCCTCCTCAAATGGTGACAGTACAGTGCATGCATCCTTGATCATCAGCCACTGCGGGGGGGAAAAAAACCAAGTTGACCTGAACCTGTCCTTGTACCATACTCACACAGGTACTCGTTGATGGCCCTCTGCTGCTTGTGCAGGTGCTGCAGCATTGCTAATGTCGAGTTCCACCTGGTGGGCATGTCACAGATCAGACGGTTTGTGGGAAGGTGGAATTCTCTTTGAATTTCTGCCAGGCGAATGCTTGCTGGGAATAACAGTCTGAAGTGACTGCAGACTTTTCTGGCCTGATGAGAAGCTCTGGCAGCCCTGGGTACTTGGTTAGGAAACGCTGTACCACCAGATTTAGGATGTGTGCTAGGCATGGTACATGCGTCAATTTACCCTTGCGTAGGGTGGAGAGAAGGTTGCTGCCATTATCGCAGACGATCATTCCCAGCTCAAGCTGGCATGGTGTTAACCATCTCTGCACCTGCCCCTGCAGAGCTGACAAAATTTATGACCCGGTGTGGCTCCTGTCCCCTAAACAAACCAGCTCAAGCACAGTATGGCATCTTTTTGCTTGAGCCATTGCGTAGACCCTGTCAGGCGTCGGTTTAACTGCCACTTCACCAGAGACAGAGAAGGAGGAGGAGGAGGAGGAATAGGTGGGGGTGGTGGAGCAGACAGACCTCATACAAGCAGCTTTCTGGAGGCGTGGTGGATGAACAAGCTCCAGCACAGAGCCCCGTCTTGGATCACTCCCAGCTGCAATCAGAGTTACCCAGTGTGAGACGGCCATCACCAGTTAGAAAGGACAAGCATGCCCCTGCAGAGGATGCACCCCGTCCACCACGACCAGAGGCACAGCCTCCCGACACAGGGGCTGCTTGCCCTCTTATCTGTGTCTGGGAGCGTCTGCCTGTCCTTTTTGTTCTTTCAGACATGGTGAGTGATATATAGATTAATATATACAGAACTCTGATTCAACTCTGGTATAAAGATTTAAAGAACTCTGGTATAACTCAGTGAGACACATTGATAGCTGGCAGCCGGTGACAAGAGACAGATCACCTCAATTCACAAATGTTTTGTAGAAATTAGTGAGCCCCGAAATACAGCGTGGTACTGGATGTGTGACGAGACACAGATCACCTCAATTCACAAATGTTTTGTAGAAATTTGTGACCCCCAAAATACTTGCTGGCAGTGACAAGAGACAGATCACCTCATTTCACAAATGTTTTAAAGAAATTAGTGAGCCCCAAAATACAGCGTGGTACTGGATGTGTGATGAGACACAGATCACCTCAATTCACAAATGTTTTGTAGAAATTAGTGAGCCCCAAAATAATGTGTGGTACTGGTTGTGTGACAAGAGACAGATCACCTCAATTCACAAATGTTTTGTAGAAATTAGTGAGCCCCAAAATACTGCGTGGTACTGGATGTGTGATGAGACACAGATCACCTCAATTCCCAAATGTTTTGTAGAAATTTGTGACCCCCAAAATACTTGCTGGCAGTGACAAGAGACAGATCACCTCAATTCACAAATGTTTTAAAGAAATTAGTGAGCCCCAAAATACAGCGTGGTACTGGATGTGTGACGAGACACAGATCACCTCAATTCCCAAATGTTTTGTAGAAATTTGTGACCCCCAAAATACTTGCTGGCAGTGACAAGAGACAGATCACCTCAATTCACAAATGTTTTAAAGAAATTAGTGAGCCCCAAAATACAGCGTGGTACTGGATGTGTGACAAGAGACAGATCACCTCAATTCACAAATGTTTTGCAGAAATTAGTGAGTCCCAAAATACTGCGTGGTACTGGATGTGTGACGAGACACAGATCACCTCAATTCCCAAATGTTTTGTAGAAATTTGTGACCCCCAAAATACTTGCTGGCAGTGACAAGAGACAGATCACCTCAATTCACAAATGTTTTAAAGAATTTAGTGAGCCCCAAAATACAGCGTGTTACTGGATGTGTGACGAGACACAGATCACCTCAATTCCCAAATGTTTTGTAGAAATTTGTGACACCCAAAATACTTGCTGGCAGTGACAAGAGACAGATCACCTCAATTCACAAATGTTTTAAAGAAATTAGTGAGCCCCAAAATACAGCGTGGTACTGGATGTGTGACGAGACACAGATCACCTCAATTCCCAAATGTTTTGTAGAAATTAGTGAGCCCCAAAATAATGCATGGTACTGGTTGTGTGACAAGAGACAGATCACCTCAATTCACAAATGTTTTGTAGAAATTAGTGAGCCCCGAAATACAGCGTGGTACTGGATGTGTGACGAGACACAGATCACCTCAATTCACAAATGTTTTGTAGAAATTAGTGAGCCCCGAAATACAGCGTGGTACTGGATGTGTGACGAGACACAGATCACCTCAATTCCCAAATGTTTTGTAGAAATTTGTGACCCCCAAAATACTTGCTGGCAGTGTCAAGAGACAGATCACCTCAATTCACAAATGTTTTAAAGAAATTAGTGAGCCCCAAAATACAGCGTGGTACTGGATGTGTGACGAGACACAGATCACCTCAATTCACAAATGTTTTGTAGAAATTAGTGAGCCCCGAAATACAGCGTAGTACTGGATGTGTGACGAGACACAGATCACCTCAATTCACAAATGTTTTGTAGAAATTAGTGAGCCCCAAAATACTGCATGGTACTGGATGTGTGACGAGACACAGATCACTTCAATTCACAAATGTTTTGTAGAAATTAGTGAGCCCCAAAATACTGCGTGGTACTGGATGGGTGACGAGACACAGATCACCTCAATTCCCAAATGTTTTTTAGAAATTTGTGACCCCCAAAATACTTGCTGGCAGTGACAAGACACAGATCACCTCAATTCCCAAATGTTTTGTAGAAATTTGTGACCCCCAAAATACTGCGTGGTACTGGCTGTGTGACAAGACACAGATCACCTCAATTCACAAATGTTTTAAAGAAATTAGTGAGCCCCAAAAAGATTTGCTGGCACAGTGACAAGACCCAGAAGATCACCTCAATTCACAAATGTTTTAAAGAAAGTTGTAAACCCCAAAGAAACTTGCTGGCACAGTGACAAGACACACATCACCTAAATTCCCTGATATTTGGTAGAAATGAGACCCCCCATACCCCCCAGTAGCGTGGCAGACCGGCAGTAACAAGACACAACTATCTCCTTTGAAATCTCCTCTGAAATGCGTGCAGAATCGGCGCGTGGAAACGTTATATAGTGTGCTGCGGGACTTAGCTCTGTGAGCCCATGATTGGGCAAAATTTGCCCAATCAGGACTCTGAGCGGTGATTGGCATAGTGTTGAACCAGTCTTGCACCAGACCTGTGGTCAGGTGCAAGGCTGTAGCCAATTACGAGCTTCAGGCCAGTGGGAAAATGCATTGTGGTCCATTGTGGTCGAACATGCGGCGAACACCCGGAAATGTTCGGTGTTCACGATCTCATCGAACAGGCCAAGTTTGGGTCGAACCCCGAACCGTCCAAACCCGAACCGCTCATCCCTACTCCTCATACGGAGTCTAACTAAACATTTGTTTCTCCTCACTACAACATTGGGCAGCTAAGCCGCTTACCAATAAGCAAAATAAAATAATGTACTTCCCTTAGCAGCTTCAGGGTTTTGTTTCCTTCCCTGCTGCACCCAGCACAAAGACTGCCCTCTGAGAGTGAACCACCGTACCTATAAAGGCAGGGCAGTCTTAATAAGGCGTCAAGTGCAAATTAACACTATAGGGGAAAGGGGCTGTATCCATCTGCTCGCTAATAAAACTGTGGTCTATTACCCTGCCTCTAATCACAATACACGCATATATATATATATATATATATATCTATACTGTATATATGTAATCTTATTTTACTTTGCATTCATGTTCCTTTTTTTCCCTTGGTTTTGTGGTTTGTTCTTTTATTTATTTTATTTTGCCATCGTGGTTTGTTATATCTTGATTTTTTCTAATAAAACCTATTCACTGCTGCATAACTAGCAGTATCAGTGAAAGTTTTTCTATCTTTTTCTGGTGCTGCAAACCCACATGGAGAAATTTGGAGCAACACCTGCAGAGCACCACTAGAAAGGTTGGGCACAAACCTACAAACAGTACCAAGGCGCACACTCTGAGCCGAGGCCATTAAGAGGCCCCAGCGACGGTGAGTGTTATTCCTAAAGGGATCCAGTGGGTGGCGTGTGAGATGCATATAACGCTATCAGAGCTAGGGATGAGCTGTTCGGTTCGATCAGTTCGGAGTTCGATTCGAACATCGGCAGTTCGAAAGTTCGCCAACTTCAAACTTTTTGGCGTGTTCGGCTCAAGTTCTAAAAATTTTTTTTGAAAAAAGTATAAAAAATGCTTAAAAAATACTTAAAAATCTAGAAATAAAGAGACTCTTTACTGCAGAATATTATAAGCAACGGTTTATTAGATATTGAATTAAAAACTAATGTCTAGGTACAAAGATTCTCACCTCAAAATGACCTGTGCTCTCAAACGGCGTAAACAACAGGTGTTTAATTAGTGTTTGGAAATAACATGTGCTTCTAATTAGTCCGGTCCCATGTATTTGATACATTGTATGCAGACTGGGAGTACTAGGTGTCGTGTGTGGGTCTGTGATGGCGATGTTTCCATACATCCAACAAATTCGCCACTTCACGGGCAGGTTATGGGAACCTCCTAGGCACGATATTTGAAGGAATTTTTCGTTTTTATTTTTAACCCTTATTTCATGGGTTATTTTACTTTTTGATCTTGTTTCCTGTCCCCCGGGGCGCTACCCGGACCCCCATACACCTTTTAAGGCAAATATCTAGCATATATGCCCTCTTGGAGGGCACTCTAAAATTCGAACTTTGAGTCCCATTGACTTGTATTGAGTTTGTGTTCGTGTTCGAGTTCGAATTCGAACTTTTGAAAAGTTCGAGTTCGAATGCGAACCGAACTCGGGGGTGTTTGGCTCATCCCTAATCAGAGCTATGTCTCTCTTGTGTTTTATTTCTATTCTGCATTGAGATGACACAAGCCTGAGCAAAGAAGGGACAAGCAACTCATTAACTGGCTAGAGGCAATCATTCCTAAGAGCCAGGGCATTTGGGCTCTATGCTGCTTGAGTTGGAAATTTCGTGAAGCTCATATCAACTTGGAACTGTTTATGATTCTTCTTTTTTTCACTAAATTAAATTCTTATGTATTTTCAATTTTATCTACATAAATCCTTACAGAAACGGGACAATCAGGACTAAAAATCATTTCGCATGGACATGTAGAGGTTTTTCAATATTATTTATATTATTTCTTGTAATTTGTGCTATCAAGGCTCTCACTTTTTGTCCTCCTCCTTAATTGTAGCAGTATATAAATACAATTCAGAAAGTATTCAGACCCCTTCTTTTTTCAAGTACATTTTTGTTGTAGGCTTATGCTATAAATGCTTAAAATATATTTTTTTCCCACCAATCTACACTCTATCAAGGTAATTCAAAGAGAGCCGATCTGGCCCCGAAATGTAACCGAACAGTGAAATTCAGCTTACGGTTACATTTCCTGGCCATTCGGCTATTCTAAGAGCAGGCAGTTTGCCAAATGTTGGCAAATTGCCTGCACATATGGTGCCTGTTTGAGGGCAGTGAAATCCCCATAGAGAAGCAATACTTCATCTATTCAGAGAACACCGAACAGCTGAGGAATGTCAGTGAAGTGCCCTGCTGTTCGGTGGTTTCAATTGTCAGGTTTAGGCTAATGTCAGATGAACGCATTCAGAGCGCCTCTGCGTGCGTGCATAACGAATGGACGTACTGACAGAAGATACTGTAGACACCACACGGTCCGTTTTTCTTGACGGACGTAGAAAAAAAAGGGAACTATGGGAAATTAATATGAAAAATTAAAAAATGATAAAAATTTGAAAAGGATATGAAAAGGCATTTTGTGCGTCAAGGTGCTGGACGTGGCAAATGCGCTGCGTCTGACATCTCATCATCACTCACACAGAACGCTACGTGGATGTGGAGCACTCTGCTCGTCCGTCTAGCGGTCTTATGTTCTTGCCTAACTTGCGTCCATTTGCCATGTGTGTTGTGCATGCGCTGTTCAGTGCGCACGTACTTCGTGTGTGGGTCTCTATTGATCATGATTCTATGCTACGACAGACGTTAAACTGTGCGGCAACACAGACATGATCACTGCGTTCGTTTGACACGGGCCATATTCAGGCAAATCCTTTAGGCTTCAATGTTAAAAATATTCCAGTTTTAATCCAATATCTAATAAACCATTTATCATTTTATTCTGCTGTAAAAGTCTCTTTATTTATTGATTTTTTTGTGGGATTTTTGTCGAATATTTCTCTGGGTTTTTTTTTAAATAATTTTTTCATTTTTCTGTAACAGCCCTTTTTATTATCATTCATTGGATCTTATATGTAAATTTCAGACATTTTCGTTCAGTAGTTTTTTTGCAAACAGCGTTTCAAATTTCAAACTTTCAAGCAAACTGTTTTGTTTTTTTTTCACTCCATTCCTCTGCTAGTCGGCTTTTTCTGGCAGCAGCTCTGCGCTGTGATCGCTGGCTGCTTGGATTTTTCCGGCAATTTCAGCTTGGTTTTTGCGGCGGTTTCTGTCGGTTTTCAGTGAGTGTTCGGCGAGTGTTCTGCGGGATTGAGGCAAGTATTCCCTGCACTATGGGGGCCCTGCAGTGCTTGCTGAATACACCCCAGGGTCGACAAACTAGGAATCGCCGAATACCCCAAAGTGCGGGGAACGAAAAGTCACTGAACGTGTGGTAACTTTTCAGATCTCTTTGAATAACCCTGAATATCTCATAATCTCATAATGACAAAGCACAAACCATATTTTGGACAACACTGTAAGTTTATTTTTTTTAAAAAATGGAAAATCATATTGAATATTGAATAGTTTCCTTTTGTCACAGTTTATGCTACATGTGCATATATAGTTTTTAATTTTTTTTGGCTAAATAAAGTTAAGTTGCCATAATATCACTTCCAAATGCTTCCAAAAAAAAGACATTAGGTTTAAAACTTTATTAACCCCTTCACTACTGAGATCGAGATATCTCAGGCTTCAAAGGCACCATCCGGTGTAACAATATCGATCTGCAGACAAAAGCAAATGCAATTTGTTTGCTGCAAACAAATTTCATTTTGGTTTTGGGCTGCAGAAGGTGCCCTGTGGGCATAATGCTCAACGATCTAAAACTGGGTAAAATCGTCTGATTATGCCCTGACATCTGACATTCAGCAGCCGAGAGAAAAATAAAATTGGGCTGCAGCTGAAACGTCTGTAACTCAATTTGGCAGCAGATTGCACCATCTACTGGCCAAATAGGTTATTTACAGTATGAAATACAATGGGAATATGCCCAAATATTTCTTACTGTATAATTAATTAAGAATGATTTTATAAAAAAAACACTGGCTTCTGACAATGTTTTTTGGAAAATCACTTGGTAGTGAAGGGGTTAAAGACGGGAACATAATGTAAGAAAAAAATTGTTTTTGAAATATGGTTAGTTTACAACATTCTGGCATAATGGGCTATATCGTATCTCGTTGATGTGCTAAGCCCTTTCCCTTCTTTAGGATGATTTATGTTGAGTCCAAGTGAGTGATGAGAGCTTTCGATCTAATTCACTGAAGCTTAGACGATGCTGTGCACAAGAAAGACATCCATCAATTGGCTTCTGAGACAGATGCTGTCAATATTTGTTGCTGAGGCGGGAGAGGTTCAGGCAGTGGTTAGGATTGAAATCACAGCGGGTGAATGTTCTTGCCGTTTATGACTGTCCTATCTGTGAATTAAACCCCATGCAGATGAGTTGTTTGTGAAAGCTATGAAGTTCGTGCTTATTTCCCACAAGTCTTGATCAATTCCATCATCGACTGATTCCGATCCAGCTATTGATTTGTAAGTTTCTAAGATAAAATATGAATCGATCTTTTTTTTACCAAATCTCCGGAAAATGACAAACAAGATATCAATAGAGAAAATAATGTACTGTAATATCACATGTATTATAAATGCCTGGTGACTCACAGGAAGCCGCAGAGTTTAATCTATTGATATGTAAAAAATTCAACGCGCTCCACTTCAACCACTTGACACCCAAAATAGAGTTATCTCGATTTTGCAGGGTAACATATTGACAAGCACTCAGTAGCATATCAAAAGACCATTTTCACACCTTTTTAAAAGAGAGATTAGTGTGTCCCCTGTGGAGAAACTAGCAGGGTTATTCAAAGAGAGCCAAATTGGCTCCGAAAATGCACCGAACAGTGGAATATCCCCATACGGTGCAATTCCGTGGCAATTCGGCTATTCAAAAAGCAGTCAGCGCACCAAATATTGGTGAATTGCAAGCGAAATACGGTGATCTTTGACGGCAGTGAACTCCCCATAGCGAAGAAATGGTTAATCTATTCAGAGACCACCAAACAGCACCGAAATTTCAGAGAAATGCCCTGATTTTTGGTGTTTTCATTCGACAGGCTTAATCAGGTGAATCCCATAGGTCTCAATGTTAAAAATATTACCATTTTTTTAAAAATATTTATTCAATGGTTTATTCTTTTCACTTGCTGCTTAAAGTCTCTTTATTTATTTTTTAGGATTTTTTAGACATTTTTCGTGATTTTTTCGGCAAAATTATTTTCCCGTTTTTTTAAAAATGGCGTTTTCTTTCTGTACAAGACCTTTTCCATTATTATTCAAGGACTTTTAAGTTATTTCCAGCCGTTTTCCTTTAGTAGTTTTTTTGCAAACATAAAAGTTACAGTGTTTTTTGGTTTTTTTTACCCTTTTGTTGGCTTTTCAGCTTTTTCTGGCAGCTGGTCGGTGCTCTGTTCTGCTTGTTGTTGGTGTTTTTTTGGATCGATTTGGTGTTTTTTAAGATTTTTTTCTAATAGATTCTGCAGGTTCTCGGAGTGTTTTCGGATCGATTCAATGTTTTTTCTCTGGTTTTGCGGTGGTTTTTCCGATCGATTCGGCGGTTTTGCAGCAGTTTTTCAGATGCATTTGACGGCTTGTTCCCTGCACTTCGGGGACCCCGCATTGAATGCTGAATTCACCGCAAGGTTGGCAAATCAGACTTGCTGAAGTGCGGGGAACGGAAAAACAGCGAAATGTCTATGACATTTTGGTGCTTTCTGAATAACCCTGTAAATCCTTTGTTTTATGTCTCCCCAGGCACCCTGGAGAAACATAAAACCAGCTGCAGACCGAATCTTCACTGTTGCAAAAAGTTCAAACAGTTTGCTGCTTCATTACAGCTGCCAGGAAGGGGCAGAATACAGGGAGTGATCTGGGGTCTGGAGACTCGGTAATAAAAACATCTATTAATACTTTGTTAGAAACGTACAAATTAATATCTGAATCAGAATTAGGGGGTTATAATGAGTGAACATCCCTGTACAGCACAGATACAAGGTGTTACTGTAATTTCCATATACAGACATTATGTCCCATACAGATATTTTTACATTCTACTAGTATTTTTCAGAAGCTGCATTGCTAATAATCTCATTGTGATCACTATACATCCCCATAAGCAGCAGATCTGACCATTTTTATTATGTATCTTTATCACAGTTACTGTATCTAACACAAAGATCTTTTCTGCCTGTATGATAATAATGCAGACCCCATTTAAAAGTGTGTAAGATAAAGGACTCAATCTAGAGCTCAGAATCTTACATTTCATCAATATTTCTGTAAAGGATAACCGGATACAAGAAAAATTAAAAAAGAGAAAATGTAAAATTTTAAACTATATCAGAATGACATTTTATGTGCGGAACTTCGATTTCATCCTATATTTATTTGTTAACCACTTCACTACCAAGTGATTTTCCAAAAAAGCCATTGTCAGGAACCAGTGTTTTTTTTTGAAAATTCAATTTAAATTAATTATACAGTAAGAAATATTAGGGCATATTCCCTGTGTATTCTTAGCTGTAATAACATATTTGGCCTGTAGATGGCGGCATCTACTGCAAAATTGAGTTAAAGCTGTTACAATTGCAACTCGCGGTTACCGGCATTAGCTGCTGAATGTCTGATGTCAAAAAATTCAGTTAGCTCATATTACAGTTTTAGCTCTTTGGGCTTTATGCCCACATGGCTAAAACTTTGGGGGCACCTTCTGCAGCCCAAAACCAAATGAAATTAATTTGCAGCAAACAAATTTAATTTGCTTTTGGGCTGCACATCCCATACTTCACATAATTGTTATAGGGTATTCAGAGAGAGCTGATCTGGCCCTGAAATTGCACCAAATAGTGACTTTACCCGTACAGTGCAAGTTCGGAGCCATTCGGCTATTCAGAAAGCATGAAGTTCGCCAAATATTGGCGACTTGCCAGCAAAATACAGTGCTGTTTGGTGGCAGTGAAATTCCAATAAAGAAGCAATGGTTAATCTATTCAGAGAACACCAAACAGCAGAGAAATGTCAGTGAAATGCCCAGATGTTCGGTGGTTTCATTCGGCAGGTTTAATCAGGCGAATCCCATAGGTTTCAATGTTAAAAATTTTCCCGTTTTTATCCAATACCTAACAAACCATTTATTCTTTTAATCTGCAGCAAAAAGTCTCTTTATATTATTTTTTAGGATTTTTTTAGGCATTTTTCGGCAAAAAAAAATCAGATTTTTTTTAAATAGCGATTTGTTTTTTTTCTGTAGCAGACATTTTTATTATTATTCATAGGACCTTAAATGTTAATTCCAGACATTTTCGTCCAGTAGTTTTTTTTGCAAAGAGCGTTTCGAATTTTAAACTTTCAATCATTTTGTTTGTTTGTCTTTTTTACCTGTTCATCGACTTGTTGACTTTTTGTGGCGGCTAGTCGGTGCTGTGTTCGGCAGATCGTCTGCTTTTTTTGGACGCTTTCGGGGTTTTTTCGGTGGTTTTGCAACGGATGGTCAGCTTTTTTTGGATTGCGTTTTTTTGATGGTTTTTCTGTTCGATGCGGCGGTTTTGTGGCAGAATTTCGGATGCGGTCGGTGGATTTTCCCTACACTTCAGGGACCCTGCGGTGAATGCTAAATTCACCGCAGGATTGGGGAATTTGATTCCCCGAAATGCGGGGAACGAGAAAGCACCGAAATGTTGTCAGACATAACAAGGAGCTTGTGACTATTTTATTGCGACCCTTACTGTCGCGGGCATTAAAATGTTATATACAGTGGCAAGAAAAAGTATGTGAACCCTTTGGGATTACGTGGAGTTTTGCATGAATTGGTCACAAAATGTGCTCTGATCTTCATCTAAGCCACAACAATTTGAAAAACACAGTCTGCTTAAAATAATACAACACAAACATATGTTTTCATGTTTTTATTGAACAGAACATGTAAACATTCACAGTGCAGGGTGGAAAAAGTATGGGAACCTTTGGACTTAATAACTGGTTGACCCTCCTTTGGCAGCAATAACCTCAACCAAACGTTTCCTGTAGTTGCAGATCAGACCTGCACAACGATCTGGAGTAATTTTGGACCACTCCTCTTCACAAAACTGTTTCAGTGTAGCAATATTCTTGGGATGTCTGGTGTGAATCGCTCTCTTAAGGTCATGCCACAGCATTCCAATCGGGTTGAGATCAGGACTCTGACTGGGCCACTCCAGAAGGTGTATTTTGTTTTGTTAAAGCCACTCTTTTGTTGAATTACTTGTATGCTTTGGGTCATTGTCCTGTTGCATCACCCATCCTCTGCGGAGCTTCAGTTGGCGGACAGATGGTCTTACGTTTTCCTGCAATATGTCTTGATAAACTCTGGAATTCATTTTTCCATCAATGACAACAATCTGTCCAGGCCCTGAGGCAGCAAAGCAGCCCCAAACCATGATGCTCCCTCCGCCATGTTTTACAGTGGGGATGAGGTTTTGATGTTGGTGTGCTGTGCCTTTTTTTCTCCACACATACAGGGTTATCCAAAGAGATTCGAATTGCTTGAGAAAGGTAACCGAACGCTGAAAATCAGGGTTCGGTTACCTTTCCTGGCCATTCGGCTATCCAGAGAGCAGGCAATTCGCCAAATCCTGTCGAATTGCCTGCACATACGGTGCCTGTTCGGTGCCTGTTCGAGGGCAGTGAAATCCCCATCAAAAAGCACTGCTTCGGCTATTCAGAGAACACAAACCAGCAGTGAAAGGTTCCCCTAATGCCCTGCCATTCGGTGGTTTAATTCGGCAAATTTATTCAGGAGAATCCCATAGACTTCAATGTTAAAAATATTCCCGTTTTAATTCAATATCTAATAAACCGTTCATTATAAAATTCTGCAGCAAAAAGTCTCTTTATTTATAGATTTTTTAGGATACTTTAAGCATTTTTCTGAATTTTTTAAAAAAAAATTAAAAGTCCGATTTTTTTTTTTTTTTTTTTCAGTTTGCTTATTTTTTTTGTAACAGCCCTCTTTATTATCATTCCCTGGATCTCCTGTGAAAATTTCAGACATTTTCGCTCAGTAGTTTCTTTGCAAACAGCGTTTCTTTTTCCCAGATTCATACAAATGGTTTTTCTAATTTATTCACTGCCTCCTCTACGTCACAGCTGCTTCGGCTCTGTGTGATTCGGCTCCTTTTCGGCTCCTGTTCGGCTCCTCTTCGAAGGTTAATCCAGATGTTTTTGCTTGTTTTCATAGTGCATTCGGTTAGTTTTCGTCAAGTTTTCGGCAGCTTTTCCCTGCAATTCGGGGACCCTGTGGTGTTTGCTGAATACACCGCAGGGTCACCGAAATGCAATCGGCAAAAGGAACCGAATTGAAGAGAACGAAAAGTCACCGAACGTGCGGTGACTTTTCGAATCTCTTTGGATAACCCTGTTAGTGTTGTGTTTTTTTTCCAAACAACTCAATTTTGGTTTCATCTGTCCACAGAATATTTTGCCAGTAGTGCTGTGGAACATCCAGGTGATCTTTTGCAAACTTCAAACGTGCTGCAATATTCTTTTTGGACAGCAATGGCTTCCTCCGTGGTGTCCTCCCATGTCTTCCATTCTTGTTTAATGTTTTCCTTATTGCAGATGTGTCAACAAAAATGTTAGCATGTGCCAGAGATTTCTGTAAGTCTTTAGCTGACACTCTAGGATTCTTCTTTACCTCATTAAGCATTCTGTGCTGTGCTCTTGTAGTCATCTTTACAGGATGACCACGCCTAGGGAGAATAGCAACAGTGCTGAACTTTCTCCATTTGTAGACAGTCTGTCTTACCGTGGACACATGAACATCAAGGCTTTTGGAGATACTTTTGTAACCCCTTCCAGCTTCATGCAAGTCAACAATTCTTGATCGTAGGTCTTCTGAGAGCTCTTTTCTGCAAGGCATGGTTCACATCAGGCAGTGCTTCTTGAAACCAGAAAACCCAAAATTGGTGTGTGTTTTTAAAGGGCAGGACAGCTTTCAGCAACACATCCAATAAGATCACACTGATTGGACTCAAGGTTGGCTCACTCCTGGCTCCAATTAGCTCTTGGAAAAGTCATTAGGCTAGGGGTTCACATACTTTTTCCACCCTGCACTGTGAATGTTTACATGTTATGTTCAATAAACACATGAAAACATATAATGTTTGTGTTGTATTATTTTAAGCAGACTGTGTTTTTCAAATTGTTGTGACTTAGATGAAGATCAGAGCACATTTTATGACCAATTCATGCAAAACTCCACGTAATCCCAAAGGGTTCACATACTTTTTCTTGCCACTGTAGTAGCATCACTGGCATTTGCAGCCTGTGGCATTAGGATGTGCACCCATAGAACAATTATTAATTGAAACTTCTATAGAAGATTTTGCTCAAAATGTACATTTTTCATGGGAAATAACAAACCTGTAATCAGACATACAGTCAGTGTTTTTGTTGTTCATCATGAACCAGCTAAGGGACATCTAAAATGCCAATGTAAGAGGTGAAAGAGGACCTCTTCACCCAACATTAGGGAGTGCCTGGGCACACCACGCTCACCCCCTGCGCAAGCCTATGAGTAGCATATGTATAATAAGCATTATAAATGTAGTGTAAGAATTTCACATCAATACACAAATAAATACCCTATCAGAAGGGCGTCTCATTATCATAATCAATCATGATGAATACCGTTCCTCATACTGTGTGAATTCATGACATCAAATATTCGCTGAAATCCCCAACGTATTTCCCAAACGAAAAACTTAACGATAAAGTACCTCTTATTATTTTAGTTTTCTTCCTTTCGGTCTCTCACATTCATTTTCCTTAGGTCTGTATAAACTTGCCATTGATAACAGTAGACAGGATAATTTTAATTATGAGGATTTGATTGGTTTATTACACATTTTTATAACTTTGATAATGTCAGGAATAAAAATGGCATTTAAATATCATCAACTGAATTAAAATCTGGAAGGTTTTCCATGAAACGGTGCAAAGATGGAGATTCTGGGAGAAGACAGATGATTTATGACATTTTAATAAAAGTGTTAATGATTAATATGATGCCTTAATGTTATTTTTTTTTATTATTTATATCTGGAACAGATACCCTCAATTGTATCCATAAAACAGTCATGAAAATCCATCGACTGTGCGCCATATTTTTCTGATAAGTGTAACAAATCCAGTTAATAGAAGGAAGATGATAACATTGAAACTATGCATATATACGGAACTATGCATATATAGAGAAAACATACAGGGGGAGAGAAAACATACAGGGGGAAACTGATCCTCATATCTCCAAGAGCAGGAGCACAGAAACAAATACAAAGCAGTGGCCAATGGCCAAATCTCTTCCCACAGGACCCTGGTCCTGTAAAATGTAAGTAAGGTGTGTTGAACCCTTGTGGTCAGCTCAGCCATCAAATTAATATTTTCCATGCTTTTTTCTCCGCTTTTGTTTCTTAAACGTTTTTCTTTTTTCTGTAACAGCCCTTTTCCCTGGACCTCATATGTAAATTTCAGACATTTTCGCTCAGTAGTTTCTTTGCAAACAGTGTTTCACTTTTCAAACATTCATACAAACTGTTTTCCTAATTTATTCACTTCACTCTGCGGTCTCGGCTTTTTCCGGCGGCTTCGCAGCGTGTGATCGGCTCCTGCTCGGGTTTTTCCGTGGTTTTCGGCAGGTTAATCCAGATGTTTTTGGGGGTTTTCGGCGTGCATTCGCTGGGTTTTGCGGTTAGTTTTCGTCAGGTTTGCGACAGCTTTTCCCTGCAATTCGGGGACATTGTGGTGTTTGCTGAATACACCGCAGGGTCACCGAAATGGGATCGGCAAAAGGAACCGAATTGAAGAGAACGAAAAGTCACCGAACGTGCGGTGACTTTTCGAATCTCTTGGAATAACCCTGTTATCTCCGTTTCTCCGTGTCTCCGTGTTATCTCCGTGTCTCCATTTTAGCTTAGGGCAGGTGATAGGGCCCAGTACCATTAAAGTATTTGCTTGTCACTATGTAGCACTGAGCACAGAATGGTGTGAAAGGGTCTGTAGTCTCGGAATTGTATTGTGTGGGATGTGGACATCACCAGGGAGAAGATTAGAAGTATTTTATGCTCCCTGTCTTATCTCATTCAACTGCCATATCATATCTCAGGAAGCCTACACCACACAATACACCCCTTGCTGCCTTATTGAATCAGTCTCTCCTCCAACCCATTGACTGTTAAATACCGTAGAAGCTAAACCACAGTTTTAAAGTAAAACTCACCATAAGATTTTGGTAAATGTTGCATCATGGGAAAAATCCACAAGATGGAAACAGGTGATAAAAACCTTACTTTAGTTTTCCTTTTTACATGCAATTACTTCAAACAAAGACAAAAACAGCAGCGTGTGTTTTATAAGGTGCTTTTGTTTGGATTGCACATGTAATCTAGCTACAGTTAATATTAGTGGTAGTGTCCCTTTAACAGAAATGCTAACAGCTCATTGTTGCCATTGCATTTACCTTAACCTTAGCTCAGCGGATTTCTTTCTGTCATAACCTTTTCACTATCAAGTGGTTTGCCAAGAAATCTACTCTGAGAGAGCAAGGTTTTGCAGATTTTCATAAAAATCCCATACATTACCTGTAAATTACATACATGCACAACATACACCAATGGCCCCCCTCCATCAAACCCACTAGGTGCAGAAAGATTGATTCAGAGGGATTTACTCACCTTCAGAGGGCGCCCTCTACTGGGGAATCCCCTCTCTTACTGTGCAGTCAGTACTGGGTGTAGAAAAAAAAGGGGGGGAGTAACATACTCATTTTAATGTCTCCTCAAGTGCAACACAGTCCAAAAATATATCTACAGCTTCCCTTAAAATGTATTTTCATGGTTTAATAGTCACTACTGCTGAAAAATGAAATGTCCTTATTGTGTTTATATTATGTTGCTGATATCTTACGTGTGTTATGTTTATTTAGGAATATATTCTACTCTATGTGTCACTGTGCACATCCATTGTGTGATCTTTTGTGTTGAAAACTACCCCCCGAACAGTATCTTTCCATCTTTTTTCCTTACTGTGGGACATTGGGCATAGAATGGTCTCTATGGATCAGAAGTCCAGAAAACCGGCCTATTGATTTAAATTGCGCAGAATATATGTAAATCCCATTACCAGGGAGAACAACAGAGAGTTGATAGCCAACTATCAGATCTCATTAAGCTGCAATCTCTAATCTTGCGTAACCTAGACAACACAATAGATCCCCTGCAGCCTTGTCTAAGCATTCCGTCCTCCACCCTATTGTCTCTTCACTACTGTTTTATCCTATATCACAGCTGTAAAGTGAAACTTGAGTTAAGATTTTGGTACATGTTGCATCTTGGGAAAAATCCACAAAATAGAAACAGTAGATTAAAAAAACTAACGTTAGTTTAACTTTATATATGTAATTACTTAAATAACCAGAAGCATGTGTTTTGTTATAAGGGTTATTCAAAGAGCTCCGAATTGCTGGAGAAAGGTAACCGAACGCTGAAATTCAGGGTTCGGTTACCTTTTCTGGCAATTTGGCTATCCAGAGAGCAGGCAATACGCCAAATACTGGGGAATTGCCTGCACATACGGTGCCTGTTCGGTGCCTGTTCGAGGGCAGTGAAATCCCCATAAAAAGCACTGCTTCGGCTATTCAGAGAACACAAACCAGCAGTGAAAGGTTCCCGGAAATGCCCTGCCATTCGGTGGTTTAGTTTGGCAAATTTATTCAGGAGAATCTCATAGACTTCAATGTTAAAAATATTCCCGTTTTAATCCATTATCTAATAAACCGTTTATTATAATATTTTGCAGTAAAAAGTCTCTATTTATAGGTCCTTTTAGCCATTTTTTGGAATTTTTTTGAAAACATTTTTTTTCTTAAATCGTTTTTTCTTTTTTCTGTAACAGCCCTTTTTATTATCATTCATTGGAATTTATATGTAAATTTCAGACATTTTCGCTCAGTAGTTTGTTTCCAAACAGCGTTTCACTTTTCAAACATTCAGGCTAGGGTCAGACGAATGCAGTGCGAACGCGCGTGCAGCTGCACTTTGTCACGGCAGTAGTAGCAGCAAATGACGGCCAATGACGGGCAATATACGAAGTACGGCCATGCAATGCAAGCGGCAAACAAATGCATTTTTTTCGAGAACGTGACGTACAGAGTGCGCTGCGTCCGCTAGCGGCGTGTGTGCGAGATTAGGAGACGTCAAACGCTGCTAATGTCCGGCCAACATAACGTCCCGATGCAAAAAGGGTTTTATTGATGATCCGTACAATATCATGGACGAAAATGCGCATCGTATGACCGCTATCGCGTATTCCGTCAAAAAATAAGTCCATTCGTTCGAACGCACTTTTTCACGGACGATGCGAAAAATGCGTTCTTCTGACCCTAGCCTTAAGCGTACTGTTTTTTTCTTTTCTTCTCCTCCTTCGTCTGTGGTGTTGGCTTTTTCCGGCGGCTGCACTAGCGTGTGATCGGCTCCTGCTCGGGTTTCTCTGGCATCTTCGGTGGATTAATCCGATGTTTTTGCTGGTTTCGGTGTGCATTCGCCCTCGTTTTGCGGTGAGTTTTCGGCGGGTTTGCGACGACTTTTCCCTGCATTACGGCGGCCCTGTGGTGCATGCTGAATACATGGCAGGGTTTTGCCAAAATGGGATCGCCAAATCGTGCCGAATTGAAGAGAACGAAAAGTCGCCGAACGTGCGGTGACTTTTCGATTCTCTTTGAATAACCCTGTATGTTTTTTTAATACATAACTAATCTCGTTACAGCTAATTTTAGAGGTAGTGCTTCTTTAAATTCCTTTTCTCTTTATATTTATTTCTCTCATTCCTTTCCGCTCTCTTTTCTCCCACTCTATTCCCTTTACGCTTAAGTTTAGTTTCACTGATAAAATATATAATCCCAGCATATACCTGTTATCTTTCTACTGTCAGTCAGGTTAAATAATTGAGTACTAAAGGTCAGGAACTGACACTGACATATGGTATCCGTTCTGACATTGAACATTTTGTATCATTGGGGTATTCACTTTTTTTTGCTTTTAAGTTACTTTCATATCTTGTGTCAGCGATTGACATTAACATTCTTTAATGGGCAAAAGTTTATAAAATGCAAGTTAAGGGATTTAAAACCGACCATCTGTTCATTTTCCATAAAGATATAAACTCTGTAAGTTTAATGTAAAATGAACATTTACTTAAAGGAACACTCTACTCAAAAAATCACCCCCCGTTTTTTTATCCTAACCTATCCCTATTCCCTTAATAAAACTTTAGATTTTTTTTTTTACTTGTACCTGTAATACTTACCCTAAAATCCTCTTGTTTCCAGCGGCGTCTTTTTTTTTTTATACTCACCTCCCTCCTCTTCCGCTCCCGTCCTTCTTGCTGCGTCTTGGCTTCTGGTTTACGTGAGAAGCGCGCATGCGCGCCTCTCACATAAGCCAGCCAATCGGCAGGCTTCCTCCCGGCTCCCTCTGAGGATTAGTGTTGCGCGCAAGAGGATGCACACAACACTAACCCTCAGAGGGAGCCTCCAGCTTCTGCGGTGAGTAGGAGACGTCATCGCGCTTTCCTACTCGGCAAAAGTCGGCAGAAGCGGGAAATATGATTCCCGCTCTGCTGACTGACCGCTGGGAGGGCGGAGTAAAGTCCTCCGCCTCTCTCAGCTGTTTTTAGCTTTTTGAGCTGAACCGCTGAGCGGAGGGAGGGGGGACAAAGGGCAGGATACTCCGGGCATCATGACCACCTAAAATAGCTTAGGTGGTCATGTTGCCTAGAGTGTCCCTTTAAGGTCCAGTTTTTAAAAAATGCTTAATCATAGAATTCTGGCTGGAAAAGTCAAAAGGGGTTATTCAAAGAGAACCAGAATGTTGCTGACATTTTGGTACTCTCTCTCGTTCCCCGCACTTCCCTGCACTTCGGGGAATCAAATTTCCCCACCCTGCGGTGAATTCAGCATTCCCTGCAGGTTCTGCGGCGTGCAGGGAAGACCCATCGCAAACCAGCCACAAAACCACTGAAAATCTGCCAGAACCGAGGCAAAAAACACACCAAACACGTCAGAAAAAGCCGCCAAACATAACGCAGACTAGCCGACAAGCTGACGAACGAGGTAAAAAATCCACCGAACATCCACCACAAACCTGCAGAACATCCACGGTAAACCCATCGGAATGCCACCAAACGCAGCCGACAAGCCGCCGGACAGGTGGAGGAAAAAACCCCAATACTATTGAAAGAGTCAAAATTGAAACGCTGTTTGCAATAAAACTACTGAAAGAAAATGTCTGGAATTTCCATATAAGATCCTATGAATGATAATAAAAAGAAAGAAAAAGGGGAAAAAAAATTGCCGAAAAAATCCAGAAAAATGCCTAAAAGATCCTATAAAAATCAATAAGTAAAGAGACTTTTTATTGCAGATTAAAATAATAAATGGTTTATTAGATATTGGATAAAAACAGGAATATTTTTAACATTGAATCCTATGGGATTCATCTGAATAAACCTGTCGTATGAAACCACCAAACCGCAGGGCACTTTGGCCAATTTTCACTGCTGTTCGGTGTCTCTGAATAGATTAGGCTAGGGTCAGACTAACGCATTTTTCGCGTTGTCCGTGAAAAAGTGCGTTCGAACGAATGGACGCATTTTTTCACGGAATACGCAATAGCGGTCATACGATGCGCATTTTCGTCCGTGATTTTGTACGGATCGTCAATAAAACCCTTTTTGTGTCTGGACGTTATGTTGGCCGGACATTAGCAGCGTCTAACGTCTCCTAATCACGCACACACGCCGCTAGCGGACGCAGCGCACTCTGTACGTCAGTACTAGCGGTTTCACGTTCTCGAAAAAATGCGTTCGTTTGCCACTTGCGTTGCGCGGCCGCACTTTTGTGCGGCCATTCTTCACAAGCAGCCCGGCATTGGACGTCATTTGCTGCTAGCACGGCCGTGATTTAGTGCTGCTAAACGCACGTTGATACTGCGTTAGTCTGACCCTAGCCTTAACCATTGCTTCTCTATGGGGGATTTCACTGCCCTCGAACAGGCACTGTATTTGTTGGCAGTTCGTCAAAACTTGGCGAACTGCCTGCTCTTTTGAAAAGCCGAATGGCCCCGAAATATCACTGTACGGAATAATTCATTGTTCGTTGGATTTTTCCTGGGTCAGATCGGCTCTCTCTGAATAACCCCTTTAGAATTGATTTTATTTTCTTCTCGATTATTCACACTCAATTTTTTAATCCAGGGGTTGGAAGTAGTTATCCTTCAGAAAGTGTTATGAAAATGTTTCCTTCCTGTGTAATTGATTAAAATGATTTTTCAACAAAATCGCTGCTTCCTGACAATCAGGGTTATTCAAAGAGATCCGAATTGTGGCCGAAAGGTAACCGAACATTGAATTCAGCGTTCGGTTACCTTTCCTGGCCATTCGGCTATCCAGAGAGCAGGCAGTTCACCAAATGTTGGCGAATTGTCTGCACATACGGTGCCTGTTCGAGGGCAGTGAAATCCCCATAGAGAAGCAATTCTTCGTCTATTCAAAGAACACAAAACAGCAGTGAAAAGTTGCTGAATTTCCCTGCTGTTCGGTGGTTTCATTCGACAGGTTTATTCAGGCGAATCCCATAGGCTTCAGTGTTAAAAATATTCCCGTTTTAATTCAATATCTAATAAACCGTTGATTATAATATTCTGCAGTAAAAAGTCTCTTTATTTATAGATTTTTTAGGATCTTTTAGGCATTTTTCAGGATTCTTTTGCGAAAGTTTTTTTCAATTTTTTTTTTTAAATCGTTTTTTCTTTTTTCTGTAACAGCCCTTTTTATTATCATTCATTGGACCTCATATGTAAATTTCAGACATTTTCGTTCTGTAGTTTCTTTGCAAACAGCGTTTCACTTTTCAAACATTCAAGCATACTTTTTTTTTTCTCACTCCATCCGTGTGTGTGTCCGGTTTTTCCAGCGACTGCTCTGCTCTCTGATCGGCGGCTGCTCGGGTTTCTCTGGCATGTTCGGCGGGGATAATCCAGATGTTTTTGGGGTTTCGGTGTGCGTTAGCCGGGTTTTGCGGTGAGGGTTCGGTGGGTTTGCAGCGGCTTTTCCCTGCAATACGACGGCCCTGTGGTGCTTGCTGAATACACCGCAGGGTCGCCGAAATGGGATCGCCAAATCGTACTGAATTGAAGAGAACGAAAAGTCACCGAACGTGCGGTGACTTTTCGATTCTCTTTCAATAACCCTGAATATTTTTTTGGAAAATCACTTGGTAGTGAAGGGGTTGAGTAGTTCAATCATTACGAATAAACAGTTGACAATCGATAAGCAAACCTGAACATTTTGGGGTATGGAATCCTCTTCCTCAGGAAGCTGCTCATGTAGAGTCTTCCTGCTGGGCATCCTGTTTGACATCCCAGTTTTGACTTTGGCTCTGTTTCCTGACTACATTTTGATTTCTTCTCTCCTAGACCCTGGTTGATGAGTACTCGTCGCTGTTAATGACCTTGCTCATCTTCCTGTATACTGTGTACCTCTACTCTCACAGACTTTGACTTGTTCATTAGACTACTCTAGGTTTTACCCAGCCATTCTATGGACCAGGTTAAGTAGGGATTTGTCACTTGGCATACTGGCTACATAAAATAGGGCTAACCCTAAGACAAACATGCAGCTACATTTTTCAGCAATAGATGCTGCTTCTTTGTTTGATATGAGCTCGGCATACAGACATTGTTAGGTGCACACCGTAAGTATGCAATTAAATTGGAGGTCTATCACAGTGTGACAGCCTCATTAGAAGGCTAGATAGAAGATAGAAGCACCTGTGGCCGCCTATAAGTGCTGTGTAAAGAACAGTCAGGCACCTAATAATGTAGGCAACAGTAAAGGTAGGTTATGCACTCTTGGTACCAACTGTAATACAGGAGACAAGGAAACAGTTGAAGGATTCTCTTGGGCTCCAGAGTGGCAAACTTAGAACTCAATCAAAAATAAATGGAGGAGACAGGCACTCCAATCCAATAGTGGCTTTTTACTTAGATATTTTTCAGAGAAACATTTTGGCCGTTTACTCAGCCTTTATCACGCTTTAGGCTGGGGTCAGACAAACGCGCGTGCAGCCGCACTTTATTATGGCCGTAGTAGCAGCAAATGACGTCCAATGACGGGCAATATACGAGGTACGGCCGCATAAAAGTTCGGCCGGGCAACGCAAGCGGCAAACGCATTTTTTTCGAGTACGTGAAACCGCTAGTACTGACGTACAGAGTGCACTGCGTCCGCCAGCGGCGTGTTTGCGTGGTTAGGAGACGTCAGACGCTGCTAATGTCCGGCCAACATAACATCCAGACGCAAAAAGTGTTTTATTGATGATCCATACAAAATCACGGAGGAAAATGTGCATCGTATGACCGCGATCGCGTATTCCGTGAAAAAATACGTCCATTCATTCGAACGCATTTTTTCACGGACGACGTGAAAAATGCGTTCGTCTGACCCTAGCCTTAATAGTTTTCATGGAGAGCCGAAGTGTTGCTGACTCTGGAGAACATCTCAATAAAAAGCCCCGTTTGGACTGGATTGCAGGGTCTCCTCCATTTTTTTTTTGATCGAGCACATTCAGTGCCTGTTCGAGGGCAGTGAATTCCCCATAGAGAAGCAATGCTTCGGCTATTCAGAGAACACAAACCAGCAGTGAATGGTTCCCCAAATGCCCTGCCGGTCGGTGGTTTCATTTGGCAGGTTTATTCAGGAGAATCCCATAGGCTTCAATGTTAAAATTATTCCCGTTTTAATTCAATATCTAATAAACCGTTCATTATAAAATTCTGCAGTAAAGAGTCTCTTTATTTATAGATTTTTTTGGATATTTTAAGCATTTTTCTGGATTATTTTTTTTTAAAAAAGTCCGATTTTTTTTTTTTTTCAAGTTTACTTATTTTTTCTGTAACAGCCCTTTTTATTATCATTCCCTGGACCTCATATGTAAATTTCAGACATTTTCGCTCAGTAGTCTCTTTGCAAACAGCGTTTCCCTTTTCAAACATTCAAGCAAACAGTTTTTTTTAATTTATTCACTCCATTCGTCTGCGATGTCGGCATTTTCCGGCGGCTGCGCTGCGTGTGATCGGCTCCTGCTCGGGTTTTTCCGGCGTCTTCGGCGGATTAATCCAGATGTTTTTGCGGGTTTCGGCGTGCATTCGCCGGGTTTTTGCGGTGACTTTTCGTCGCGTTTGCGGCAGTTTTCCCCTGCGCTTCGACGGCCCTGTGGTGCTTGCTGAATACGCCGCAGGGTCGTCGAAATGGGATTGCCGAATCGGCCCGAATTGAAGAGAACAAAAAGTCACCGAACATGCAGTGACTTTTCGATTCTCTTTGAATAACCCTGTCTGTCTGTACTGTGGCTGGAAAATAAAGCAAACAGTGAATGGCCTGTCCAGTGGTTATTTCACAGCATATACCTTCTGATGTGCAATAAAAATGTATACAACATTATTTCATAGTTACTTACGTGTTTTCATCTTGTTAGTCTTTTGCATGTGTATGTATTGTAAAATAAGTTGTCTAATCTTCTCCCTATCTACCATTGGATAAAATGTTTGGGGACAGTTTACCGTATACTGAACAATACGCCCCAAATAAATATATAATAATATTAACAATACTAAATAAATACTGACTATGCATTCTGCTGGCTCTACCGCTTGCAATTCTATGCATATATGCATCATAATAAATCTAATTCTGTGACGTCACTCCCCGACTCCAGAGGGAAATCAGCCTAATATTCTTCTACTGCAGGCACATTGCATTAATCACAGAAGATTTACTGCCTTCTGCAAAAAAAGTTATGCATGATGGAAATCTTGTTCACTCATAGTGGCAGACGGAAGACATGCACAAATCATTCTGTCACATCGTGGGCAAACACAATAATATAGGGACAGCACAGGTCATTTATAGCAAACCTCTCTCGTTTCCGTGGATGTTAAGGTCATTTTTCGATAGCACATGTTTCTTTGGAAAGTAAAGTTGCTTGTGCATGTCTGCTAGGCTTGTGCACCGATTTTTTTTTTCGGTTCGATTCGGTTCGATTTGTTCGGATGTTTAAACTTTTCGATTCGGCTCGTTTCGACCAATTTCTGTTTCGATTCGGTTCGGTTCGGATCATTTTCCGTGTACATTTGTTTTTTGGAATATCGACCATTTTTCGTATTTTCGTGTCACTTTGCTCGTTTTTTGTATCGACTTTTTGGAAATTTCGGAAATTTTCGTTTTTTCGGAAACGTCTGTTCTCCTCGTTTCAAAGTGTCTACGATAATTCTGGCGATTCTATCGTGTTTTTTTTATTAAATAAAGATCCTTTTTTTCTTATGAATAATTGAATATACATTTCACAACTTTATTTAATCATATTAAAATGGTATGAAAGCCAAGGAACAAAAAAAATGAACAAAACGATTTAAAAAACGCTAAACTGACCCGAATGCCACAAGAAACAAGTGATACGCATTTACAAATACAAAATTTACAGACTCAGCGATATAACCGATAATAGTTAAATATACGATGTCCAGAATTACCGAAATGGAACCGAAATCACGAATGGAACCGAAATCATGAATAGAGCGAAAATAAATTTCGATTTGACACATTTCAAGTCCATTCGAAAATTCCGAAAATTTTTCGTTTCGGCTCGGAAAACTTTTTTCGGATCTAAAAATTTTCGGAAAATCGGCCGCATCCGAAAACATCCCTAATGTCTGCACTTCTTCACCGAAGCTAAGTAATGTCATAAAGATATGTAATAATCTCCTCAGCATTGGGCAACAACCAACGAAGAGAAGACACCGGTATTCCATGATTCGAAGTTAAGCAAGACCATAAATACCGGGATAGTAGAGAGAAGAGGTCATGATTGAAAAGAGGGAGACACAAAAAGTACACTTGAGACAATTTTAGATATGTACAGTTGCAGAGAAGTTACACTATACAGAGATGAGGTAGGAGAACATTTTGGAGCAAACAGATGGATATTAGAGGAGCAGAAGGACAGCTTGGACATCAGATCTTATAATATCCAGGTAAGACAGAAAGATATTACTGTACAGATAACCAATCCGAGTCCCTAAGGGCTCAGAAGATTGGGGGAGATATTTTATTTATTTATTTATTTTTTGGAGAAAGGATTTTACCAGGAAGGATACATTGAGATTTCTCTCGTTTTCCAGTATGTCCTGGGTGGCGATTATGTACCGTTAGGTGTCTTGCCCAAGGACACTTACTGGAGAGGTGCTCTTGCCGGGATCGAACCTGTGTGTCCACAGTCTCCACGTTTACCATAGAAAAGGGATTATACCCTACAACGTACATGAAAAGGATATACAGATCCTAAGGCATATACTCATTTTATTGAAAACACCAACACATAGATGGCTAATTAACTTTGCCCCTTGACCATTCTACCTCGGATTACCCCTTTGCACCTTTGCCTGGATCTCCCCTAAATCTATGTGCCCTCCTCCATTTATACAAGTGAGGGTATTCCTGCATCTTGGGCTCAGACACCTCCATACCTGCGGTGCCTGCCCGGTGTCAATCCTGACACTGTTTAGCTGAGAATAGTAGGCAGCACGAACCGCCGCGGTATTAGATGCCTGTGGTATACATGTGCTAATGATAGCAACAATTCAAGGTAAATTATGAGGCCCCGCCATGCTAAATAGTTACTCTGACTAATTCCTCTGTGATGTGGATTCATACAGCAAGGCTTCTGATAGTGATAGGCACGGTTTATGTATCAACCATTACTATCTGGCACCAGTCTGTACCCCCACACGACTCCGGTTGCTACACCTCCGACGTTTGCCATTATTAATTGATAGCTCTAAGAAACTTATTTTGGGCAAAGTTAATTAGTTATCTATTTATCATGTTATGTGTTGGTGTTTTCAATAAAATGAGTATATGTAAGGATCTGTATAATGTATCCTCTTTTTCTGTACAGATAAAGACAGTATTAGCACCAACACAACACATGAAAACAGGCGATGCACATTTTAAGGGTGTGACAAGAAGATAATAGCGGGTTGAAAGAAGAACACATGATAAAAGGCATCTGGTCAAGAACTGATAAACAGATACCAAGTGGGATTGAAGAGCAAAAGACCAACAGACTGGTATACATTTTTAAGGGCAGCTTGATCAGCAAAAAAGTGCAGGTATAGGACACACATTCCACAACGAAAGAGAGAAAGAACCAACAATACATATAACATAGAGAACAGAGAACACACAGTGAAAATAAATTTTCAATATGGCCTTGTTTTTTATTTCATGTTTGATTCATTAAGGTTCTATGGGTAACTTACATATTAAAAGTGTGCCTGCAGGTTTCGCCTTAGCGTCCCCGTTTTAGCGGGATATTATGGTGCAGGTGCTAATCAAACAGCCTGCACCGTAACACAGCGCTAAGCCTCAGAATGCTTGCAGCAGCGCTAAGCACCACCGCGAGCATCCCCTCCATGGAGCCCATAGGACTCCATTGAGGCTAACGTTGCCATTCACATGACCTGCAGGATGTCGCCTCGCGAGATCCGGCAGGTCGGCGTAGTGAGTCATAGAGGGAGACTGGGGGACTTTTTTCCCCTAGTCCCCCACTGCTCCCAGTGGCAAGAGCTCAGCATCTTTCCTTCTAATTTCCATCTAGATGTTCCTGCCTTACATTTCGGTGAGTTTCCTTAATTAGGATTTCAGGAACAATCAGGAAACTTATGCTCATAAACATTGTACTTACTTATAGTTCTCAAGGTTTAAATCCGCATTATTACTTTTTTTCAATGTGTTACTCATTTTGGAGGCATTTGCTTTGTTTCTTAAAAAATGTCTATTATTTCCTTTCATAATGTAACCTATACTTCAATTGGCAATAGACAAAAAAATAACAGTGACAAAATGTTTGATGCTTAGAGTGGAATAGAGATACAATATACAATGTTATGTATTCCGCTGTACTATTATAATTGCGTTAGCTCTAAACATTTGGCGGAGCGACGGAGGTCCATTGATGTCAGAGGGGCGCATCATGCCACCCTGAGGCTTCAAGGCCCACATGCCGCAGGGATGGCATAGTACCAGGGATGCACCATCAGGGAAGGCAGGTGAGGCAGAGCCTCAGCAGCCATTAAGCATTAAAATAATAAAAGAAAAGAAAATAAACTCACCAGCTCTGCGCTCCCCCACTGGCAGCTCCGTCCTCTGCCTCTGCGCACATTCTTTTTCACAGCCTACGCAATTTGCATAGCGGTTAGCTTCCCTGCTACGCTAATCGCGTAAGGTGCTCAAGAAGTCAGCAGCCACATCTGTTCAAATAGGAACGGACGCCACTGTCTACTTCCTGAACACTGCACGTCAGAGCCTCAGAGAGGCACTGACACAGCAATGGAGTAGCTTGGACCAATGGGAAAGCACCATTGGTCCAAGGCATTAAAAAAAAACAACTGCATAGGAGGGAGGCTGGCCTCTCATTGACAGGCAGGGGCACAGGCAGCTCCCTCTAGTGGCAGATACAGAGTATGACAGGCACAGGCGGCTCCCTCAGCTCCCTCTAGTGGCGAATACAGAGTATGACAGGTGCAGGCAGCTCCCTCTGCTCCCTCTAGTGGCGGATACAGAGTATGAGAGGCACAGGCACAGAAAAAACTGTTTTTCTACCATATTTTATTTTTTCCATTATTCTGCAAAGAATACCGGCTCAGGAGCCCTGGTGCTTTATCAAAATCACATAGCATTTTAAAATAATTCTCCAAAAAGTAATCTTTATTTACAACTAATCCCACAGTGCAGAAACTGATAACAAAGGCTGTGTAATATAAGTTGTACCAGGGAGCTGCTAGCGGTTACTGGCTTGTGCCCATATAGCTACTTAGCAGCTCCCTGTTATTGACTTTGGGCTAGATTTAATTCCATTGGCAGTTTAATCCCCAAAAAATATCTGCAGGTAGAGTATGATATTTTCTTCAAAATATTTGGTGATTCAATCAACGTGAACTGAGAATGAAATATGCCCATGTTTTGATAATGAAAAAAAGCCGGTAACAAGCACAAAGAACAATAATCGCAACTGCAACAGGATAACGGAATGCAATAAATTATGTGTATATTTTTTTCATATTTTGGTATTTTGTGCCTTTTCACTTAATTTCTGTTGATGATACATTAATTATTATTGCTATGATATTGATTTGAATTGAGAAATGAGGCCTTCGAACTTTGGTGCTGGAGAAGACACCTGCGAGTCCCTTGGACTGCAAAGCGACCAAACTGGTCAGTCCTAGAGGAGATTAACCCTGATTGCTCTTTAGAAGGCCAGATCCTGAAGATGAAACTCCTATATTTTGCCACCTAATGAGAAGGAAGGACTCACTGGAGAAGAGCCTAATGCTGGGAAAGATTGAGTGCAAAAGGAGAAGGAGACGACAGAGAATGAGGTGGCTGGATGGAGTCACTGAGGCCGTAGGCGTGAGCTTAAATGGACTCCTGAAGATGGTAGAGGACAGGAAGGCCTGGAGGAACGTTGCCTATGGGGTCGCGACGGGTTGGACACGACTTTGCAACTAACAACAACAACATGATATTGATAAAGATATGATAATGATCAAAATCAACATACATTGCACCTACTTGAAAATTCAGTGTTTGTTTAACACCTTCATTACCAAGTGATTTTACCAAAAAAAACAGTGTCAGGAACCAGTGTTTTTGGAAAATAATTTTAATAAATTACACAGAAATAAATATTTGAGAATATTCCCAATGTATTCCTTACTGTAATAATGTATTTGGCAGCCAGATGTTGCCATCTGCTGGATAAATTGAGTTATTGCAGTCACGACCACACTTCAAGGCCCCAGGCATCAGTTGGAGAAAACCATATAAGGACATTCCCTAGGCAATTTTAAACAGTTTTAGCACTTTGGGCATTATGCTAATGCTAATGCTTTGCGGCACCTTCTGGAGCCAAAAAGCAAATAAAATTAATTTGCAATAAACAAATTTAATTTGCAATCATACAGCATAGTCTTGCAGAGATATAAAACAAGCTGCAAATATCAGCCCCAATCCTCACAGTAACAAAAGGTTAAAACACTTTACTGTTGCATTATAGCAGCCGATAAGAGGTCAGAGTACAGGTAGAGCTTTGGGGTCACTCACTGCTGTACAGGGATGTGATGCATTGGATTATAATAATTGAAAATCCATGTACAGTACAGATACAAGATGTAACTGTAATTTCCATACACAGGCATTATGACACAGACATTATTTTTAAATTATGCTGGTATTTTGTGGAAGCTGCATTGCTAATAATCTCATTGTAATCACTAAAAATTGCCATAAGCAGGAGATCTGAAATTTTTTATTTTGTATCTCTATAAGAGTTACAGTATTTGGCACAAAGGACTTTTCTGCCTGTATGCCGATAATGTAGACCACATGTGACATTGTGCGAGATGAGGGACACCATCTTGAATTGAGAATTTCGTTCCAGCAATATTTCTGTACTGGACAAGTGAAAACATAAAAATAAAAATGAGCAAATGTACATTATTTTAATTTTTAAACTGAGAAGAGGAATCTCTGTGCATCATGTCTATGTTACCCTATATTTATTTGATTACTTTGCATCCCATGTTTCAAACAAATGTTCTGATAAAATTTTTTCAACATAAATAGCACGGTAGTGAGGAGTTAAGTGTATATTTGGGCATACACGTTTACAAATTTTAACTATGCTGAAAAATGATAAAACAATTGACAGTTTTCTATGTATTTCCTTGTGAAACAAAACCTAATCAGAGGTTTTGGTTTACTTGAATGGCCATTGAAGTTTAAGCTCATCTGCCCCGTCAAGGCACCTCTTGTAAGGTGAGTCCTACCTATTGAAACCATAAGCCGCTCCTCTGAGCCACTACAGACTCTCTTGTTCCTTCTCAGCTAAGAGGCAAAATGGTGGGTTTTATTTAAACACTCACCAAATACTTCCACTTCGGGGTTAAAAACAAAAACATGTTTCTTTACAGTTAACATAGTCATGTTTGGTATCATTGCAAAGGCCATGCTCTGGCCATTCTAATGATACCAAACATTAACCCCTAGCTTCCACGAACCGGAAGATAGGGGGTTCATTGTAACCCCCTATCTCCACCATTGGTGGCAGCTAGGAGTTAACTCCAGAACTGACGTCATTGCGCAATGCGCAATGACATCAGTCATCAGGGGGAGATCCCGGAAGCTTGGCCGACATCCAAGATGCCGGCCAGTTCCGGGAGGGACCACGATACGGCACCTGTTAGCGCCGAATCGTGATCCAGCCCCAATGGGTTAAAGCCATCCACCGCTTGGAAGGGCAGGCTTCCAAACGGTGCCTGGATTTTGACCGTGCCCCCAGCCAATTGGGAGGGAGAGAGGTCCAAAGGACCCCCCCTGCTCTTCAGGCACCTTCTCCGCAATGGCAGGGGGGTGCCTGATTAGATGTCATCACACACGGCGAGATGACATCTAATTAGTGCCCGATGCGGTCCCGGATGCTGGGCTGACATCAAAGCCCCGGGGGGGCACAAAGATCGGCCGGAATCCGGCCGATCACTGGCTGCAAAGGGAGGATGAGCTCAGCGCTTCCTACGCAGCCAACGCTTCCTGCAGCTGGACGCGCTGAGCACGTCCTCCGCAGTGAAGTGGTTAAACTTCAATGGCCATTCAAGTAAACCAAAACCTCTGATTGTGTCTTCTTTCACAAGGAAATATATAGAAATGAGGGCAGATGACACCTTTTTTTTCTTGTTATGCTTTATACATGAACTGGGTTGTTACTCTTGGTTGTTGTTGCAGCCGCCCTGGTGGGTATGGGCGCGACACCGCTTTTCCTGTATGTATGTAATAAACTCAGACCTTTAATAATAAATAAACTACAAGCTGCGCTCCTTGTGAATTCAACATAATTAAATAGCAGGTTATTAAATTTAATATTAAGCGCCTAAGGCTAGGGTCAGACTAACGCATTTTTTGCGTTGTCCGTGAAAAAGATGCGTTCGAACGAATGGACGCATTTTTTCACGGAATACGCGATAGCGGTCGTACGATGCGCATTTTTGTCCGTGATTTTGTACGGATCATCAATAAAACACTATCAGGGTTATCCAAAGAGATCCGAATTGCTTGAGAAAGGTAACCGAACGCTGAAAATCAGCGTTCGGTTACCTTTCCTGGCCATTCGGCTATCCAGAGAGCAGGCAATTCGCCAAATACTGGCGAATTGCCTGCACATACGGTGCCTATTCGGTCCCTGTTCGAGGGCAGTGAAATCCCCATAGAGAAGCAATGCTTCGTCTATTCAGAGAACACAAAACAGCAGTGAAAGGTTCCCCTAATGTCCTGCCATTCGGTGGTTTAATTCAGCAAATTTATTCAGGAGAATCCCATAGACTTCAATGTTAAAAATATTCCCGTTTTAATTCAATATCTAATAAACCGTTCATTATAAAATTCTGCAGCAAAAAGTCTCTTTATTTATAGATTTTTTAAGATACTTTAAGCATTTTTCTTTTTTTTTCTTTTTTTTATTAAAAGTCCGATTTTTTTTTATTTTTTTTTTCAGTTTACTTATTTTTTTTGTAACAGCCCTCTTTATTATCATTCCCTGGATCTCCTGTGAAAATTTCAGACATTTTCGCTCAGTAGTTTCTTTGCAAACAGCGTTTCTTTTTCCCAGATTCATACAAATGGTTTTTCTAATTTATTCACTGCCTCCTCTACGTCACAGCTGCTTCGGCTCTGTGTGATTCGGCTCATGTTCGGCTCCTGTTCGTCTTTTTCGAAGGTTAATCCAGATGTTTTTGCTTGTTTTCAGCGTGCATTCGGTTAGTTTTCGGTGGGTTTACGGCAGCTTTTCCCTGCAATTCGGGGACCCTGTGCTGTTTGCTGAATACACCGCAGGGTCACCGAAATGCAATCGGCAAAAGGAACCGAATTGAAGAGAACGAAAAGTCACCGAACGTGCGGTGACTTTTCGAATCTCTTTGGATAACCCTGTTTGTGTCTGGACGTTATGTTGGCCGGACATTACCAGCGTCTGATGTCTCCTAATCACGCACACACGCCGCTAGCAGACGCAGCGCACTCTGTACGTCCGTACTAGCGGTTCTACGTTCTTGCAAAAATGCGTTCGTTTGCCACTTGTGTTGCGCTGCCGCACTTTTGTGCGGCCGTTCTTCGTATGCTGCCCGGCATTGGACGTCATTTGCTGCTAGCACGGCCGTGATTTAGTGCTGCTAAACGCACGTTGATACTGCGTTAGTCTGACCCTAAGCTAAAGGACAGATGTGCAAGGCAGCGTTTAGACACCCAACATGAAAATAGCTAAAGCAATAATACTACGATTAAATACTGAATGACTTAAGAGTTTTAAAGATCATTTGACCTTACTTTATCTGAGCCAAGATGTTTGTTTCTTACTTGTCAACTCTCATTGCTGTCAGAATGAATTATTATGTCAGAAAAAAAAAATCACAGCATCCTCATTAACCCTCATACAAAACCAGTGCACAGAGCAGAGACGAGGGAAATATTAGAAAACTGTTTTGGAATGTATTATGTTTTAGAATGAATGGCGTATGAAAGCTTAACCCTGTGGGGAAGTTAATTTTGGCAGGATTTTGCTGTATGTTATGTAGCACAACGGAAGCTATTTAATATTAACCCTTTCACTACCAAAATAGAGTCAACACGATTTTCAATTGTACTGCATTCAAATAATAATAATTAGTAATAAATAATAATTAGCATATCCAAACCCTATTTGCATACTTTTCAAATCAAGAAAAGCTAAATTCTGTGTTAAATCTATCCCCAGTCATTTTGTATTACTGTAAAACAAGCTCTAAATAGCAGACCCAATCCTCACTTTAACAAAAAGGTTGAAGACTTTGCTGCTGCATTACAACAGCCAGGGAGATTACAGAATACAGGGAGAGCTACTGCACATTAATTAGATTAATGGGGTTACAATTGCTGGACAACTCTGTACAGCACAGATACAAGGCGTTAATGTGATGTCCATATACAGGTATTTTGCCATGTATAGATATTATTTAACCCCTTCACTACCAACAGGGTTATTCAAAGAGAATCAAAAAGTCACCGTAATTTCGGTGACTTTTCGTTCCCTGCACTTCGGGGCGATCCTATTTCGCCGACCCTGCGGAGTATTCAGCAAGCACCGAAGGGCCACCGTAGTGCAGGGAAAACCCTCTGCAAACCCGCAGAACTCTCACTGCAAACCCGCCGAACACTCACCGAAACCCGCAGAAAATAGCTGGATTAACCCCGCCGAACACGCTGGAGAAACCCGACTAGCCGTCGAATTCAGCGCAGAGCAGCTGCTGGAAAAACCCGACACGCAGACGAACGAGGTGTAAAAAAAAAACTGTACGCTTGAAAGTTTGAAAATTGAAACGCTGTTTCCAAAAAAACTACTGAACGAAAATGTCTGGAATTTACACATACGATCCAATGATTGATAATAAGAAGGACTGTTACAGAAAAATGAAAAAACAGTTAAAAAAACCCTGACAAAAAATCTTGACAAAAAAATCCCCACAAATGCCTAAAAGATCCTAAAAAATCTATAAATAAAGAGACTTTTTACTGCAGAATATAATAATAAACGGTTTATTAGATAATGAATTAAAATGGGAATATTTTTAACCTATGGGATTCTCCTGAATAAATCTGTCGAATGAAAGCACTGAACAGCAGGGCATTTCGGAAAATTTTCTCTGCTGTTTTGTGTTCTCTAAGGCTGGGGTCAGACAAACGCAGTGTTAACGTTCGTGTTGCCGCACATAAGTACGTCCGTGATAGCATACAATTGTGTTAAATGGAGCCCCACACACGAAGTACGTGCGCACAGAAGTGCGGAGGCTGACGGACGCTGCAAACGGACGCAGGTTAGGCAAGAACGTAATACTGCTAGAACGGACGTGCGGAGTGCGCCACATCCACAACGTCCGCATAGCTTTGTATGTGAGTGATGGAACGTGGTCAGACGGACTGCATTTATACGTCCAGCATTTTTGACGGACAGAATGTTGTTTCATTTTTATTTATTTTCCCTGCTACATCAGTCAAGAAATCCGTCAGTGAAAAAAACGGACTGTTTGTCAGTCAGTAAGTAAGTCCTACTGCACGGACGCACAGTCCGTACAAAATGCGCTCATCTGACCCTAGCCTAAATAGATGAAGCATTGCTTCTCTATGGGGATTTCACTGCCCTCGAACAGGCACCGTATTTGGCGAATTGCCTGCTCTCTGAATAGCCGAATGGCCAGGAAATGTACGCTGAATTTCAGTGTTCGGTTACATTTCGGGGCTTGATAGGCTCTCTTTAAATAACCCTGCAAGTGATTTTCAAAAAGAAACCATTGTCAGAAACCAGCGGTCTTTTGAAAAATAATTTTTATTAAATTGTACGGTATTATATATATATTACTGTAAATAACATATTTGGCCAGTAGATGGCACCATCTACTGCCAAACTGAGTTACAGAGGTTTTAACAGCAGATCTATTTTCTTATATTTCTCCTGCATCGGCTGTTGACAGCTTCTAAAAGCCCAATATTTCAGAGCTTTCAGCTGCCGTTTTTACAGTATTAGCTCTTTGGACATTACGTCCAGGGAGTGCAGATGTATAACAGAGCTGTAAAGCAATAAATCGGCTGGGTGGAGTAGAAGTAAAATCACTGCTCTGCGTGGAGAGAGCCTGTGGAGACATGGGTTTGACCCCAGCAAGAGCACCTCTCCAGTAAGTGTCCTTGGGCAAGACACCTAACGGTACATACTCGCCACCCAGGACATACTTGAAAACAAGAGAAATCTCAACGTATCCTTCCTGGTAAAAAACTTTCTAAAAAAAAAAACACTCCCAGCAGTGTGCTTCTAAACTATAATTTGTGTTAGAATTTAGTCTATATAAATGAGATGCTTTCCTTTTGTTCTAAATTATGTTTTTTGACATAAATGGTCCAATAGGAAATTATGCAATCTAAAAATTCTGGAAATAGCCTAGATTCTGAGCCTGTCTTTAGCGGCTTCCGTAGATAGTATGTGTGTATGCGTATAAAGCTATGTACAGTAAGGTCCAGAAATATTGGGACATTGACACAATTCTAACATCTTTGGCTCTATACACCACCACAATGGAGTTGGAATGAAACAAACACGTGCTTTAGCTGCAGATTGTCAGCTTTAATTTGAGGGTATGTACATCCAACTCAGGTGAACGGTGTAGGACTTACAGCAGTTTTCAGATGTGCCTCCCACTTGTTAAGGGACCAAAAGTAATGGGACAGAATAATTATTATTCTTTATTTATAAAGCGCCAGCATATTCCGCAGCGCTGTACAATAAGCACAGTATAGACAGGGTTACAATACATTGAACAACATTTGACAAACAGTACAGGAGGAGATTGAGGGCCCTATTGTCACGGTGGCCCCCGCGCCCCCCCGGCGCCTGGCAGCAGCTTCCTCGCTGCTCGCTGGCCAGGCGCCGAGTGATATTGCGGACGCTTCCGCACACGTGAGACGCCGGGGGGCGGGGCCTGGCGGCGAGACGCGGACCCGCCGGGTTTAAAGCCCAGACTCACAGAGACGCCGGTGCCCTGACGTGGTAGTTACCTCCCGCAGAGCTCTTGAATATTTTGGCTAATTATCGATTCTGTGTATGACCCTTGGCATTGGCAAACTAACGATTCTGTGTATGACCCTTGGCATTGGCAAACTAACGATTCTGTGTATGACCCTTGGCATTGGCAAACTAACGATTCTGTGTATGACCCTTGGCATTGGCAAACTAACGATTCTGTGTATGACCCCTGGCATTGGCAAATTAACGATTCTGTGCATGACCCCTGGCATTGGCAAACTAACGATTCTGTGTATGACCCCTGGCATTGGCGAACGAACCACTCTGTGTATGATCCTTGGTATTGGCGAACGAACCACTCTGTGTATGATCCTTGGTACTGGCGAACGAACCATTCTGTGCGTAACTCCTGGTATTGGCATTAACTCTTCTAATTCTGGTATTAAGGTCAGTCTGTGTGGCACCCGAAGCACACATCAGACTACCCCTTGTGTTGTTAGGGTCTTGGGAAGAGCTAATTGTTCTAAGGTCTTGTGTATCATCCTATGTCTGTCTAGTCGTGCCGACCACTCTAAGGATCGGAAGGGTAGAGAGTGTCCTGCGTATAGGGACCACCACTCTAGTATCAGGGGGATCCGTGACACCTATTCCCGTAGGAACTCACAATCTGGGAGGGTTGGGGTTGGAAACAGGAGGAGAGGACTGTAAGGTGAGAGTGATTGATGGTTGCGTCAGTGAGTTGGGTGGTAGGCTTCCCTAAATAGGAATGTTTTAAGGGAGCGTTTGAAGGAAGAGAAGTTAGGGGAAAGTCTGACAGTACGAGGGAGAGCGTTCCAGAGAGTGGGGGCTGCGCGTGAGAAATCCTGCAGTCTATCATGGGAAGAGGTGATGCGGGGAGAAGCTAGGCGCAGGTCACTGTTTGACCTTAGGGAGCGGGCTGTGGTGTATCTGGTGATTAGTGAGGACAGGTAGTGGGGCGCTGAGTTAGTGAGGTTTTGTAGGTAAGGATAAGGATTTTGAACTTAATTCTGCAGTGGATGGGGAGTCAGTGAAGGGACTCGCAGAGGGGAGCGGCAGAGACAGAGCGGCGGGTGAGGTGAATTAGCCTGGCGGAGGCGTTCAGGATGGATTGTAGGGGGGAGAGGTGGGACAGAGGGAGGCCAGATAAGAGATTATTGCAATAGTCGAGTCGGGAGATTACCAGGGCGTGTATGAGTTGTTTTGTGGTGACAGCGGTAAGAAATGGCCGAATTCTGGAAATATTACGCAGTTGGTATCGGCAGGAGGAGGAAAGAGACTGGATGTGGGGGATGAAGGAAAGAGCAGAGTCAAGTGTAACTCCAAGACAGCGAACTTGGTTTGATGGGGATAATAATCATAAATCAAACTTTGAGATAGGGAGTGGTAAGCGCCCAAAACAAAGTGATGTGCCCAGTACCCAGCTAGACCAGAAATTTTTTCTCTCTTCCAATTCTCTCATATGTTGAACCTCTACGGATGTAACCACAGGATTGCCCACATATCCCTAGCGTTTTTCCATTTCGCGCTGACCAGATACGTATTTTATTGCATAAATCAAACTTTCCCTTCTTAATACTTGGTTGCAAATCCTTTGCAGTCAATCACAGCTTGAAGTCTGGAACGCATAGACATCACCAGACACTGGGTTTCATCCCTGGTGATGCTCTGCCAGGCCTCTACTGCAACTGTCTTCAGTTCCTGCTTGTTCTTGGGGCATTTTCCCTTCAGTTTTGTCTTCAGCAAGTGAAATGCATGCTCAATGGGATTCAGGTCAGGTGATTGACTTGGCCATTGCATAACATTCCACTTCTGTCCCTTCAAAAACTCTTTGGTTGCTTTTGCAGTATGCTTTGGGTCATTGTCCATCTGCACTGTGAAGCGCCGTCCAATGAGTTCTGCAGCATTTGGCTGAATGTGAGCCGATAATATTGCCCGAAACACTTCAGAATTCATCCTGCTGCTTTTGTCAGCAGTCACATCATCAATAAATACATGAGAACCAGTTCCATTGGCAGCCATACATGCCCACACCATGACACTACCACCACCATGCTTCACTGATGAGGTGGTATGCTTAAGATCATGAGCAGTTCCTTTCCTTCTCCCTACTCTTCTCTTCCCATCACTCTGGTACAAGTTGATCTTGGTCTCATCTGTCCATAGGATCTTGTTCCAGAACTGTGAAGGCTTTGTTAGGTGTTGTTTGGCAAACTCTAATCTGGCCTTCCTATTTTTAAGGCTCACCACTGGTTTACATCTTGTGGTGAACCCTCTGTATTCACTCTGGTGAAGTCTTCTCTTGATTGTTGACTTTGACACACATACACCTAACTCCTGGAGAGTGTTCTTGATCTGGCCAACTGTTGTGAAGGGTGTTTTCTTCACCAGGGAAAGAATTCTTCGGTCATCCACCACAGTTGTTTTCCGTGGTCTCCTGGGTCTTTTGGTGTTGCTGAGCTCACCAGTGCGTTCCTTCTTTTTGAGAATGTACCAAACAGTTGTTTTGGCCACGCCTAATGTTCTTGCTATCTCTCTGATGGGTTTGTTTTGTTTCTTCAGCCTAATGATGGCTAGCTTCACTGATAGTGACAGCTCTTTGGATCTCATCTTGAGAGTTGACAGCAACAGATTCCAAATGCAAATAGCACACTTGAAATGAACTCTGGACCTTTTATCTGCACATTGTAATTGGGGTAATGAGGGAATATCACACACCTGGCCATGGAACAGCTGAGAAGCCAATTGTCCCATTACCTTTGGTCCCTTAACAAGTGGGAGGCACATCTGCAAACTGCTGTAAGTCCTACACCGTTCACCTGAGTTGGATGTACATACCCTCAAATTAAAGCTGACAGTCTGCAGTTAAAGCACATTGTGTTTGTTCCATTCCAAATCCATTGTGGTGGTGTATAGAGCCAAAGATGTTAGAATTGTGTCAATGTCCCAATATTTCTGGACCTGACTGTATGTGTTCGTATCACTGTGTCACATACAGTGGCAAGAAAAAGCATGTGAACCCTTTGGGATTACGTGGAGTTTTGCATGAATTGGTCATAAAATGTGCTCTGATCTTCATCTACTGTAAGTCACAACAATTTGAAAAACACAGTCTGCTTAAAATAATACAACACAAACATTATATGTTTTCATGTTTTTATTGAACAGAACATGTAAACATTCACAGTGCAGGGTGAAAAAAGTATGTGAACCTTTGGACTTAATAACTGGTTGACCCTCCTTTGGCAGCAATAACCTCAACCAAATGTTTCCTGTAGTTGCAGATCAGACCTGCACAACGATCTGGAGTAATTTTGGACCACTCCTCTTCACAAAACTGTTTCAGTGTAGCAATATTCTTGGGATGTCTGGTGTGAATCGCTCTCTTAAGGTCATGCCACAGCATTTCAATCGGGTTGAGGTCAGGACTCTGACTGGACCACTCCAGAAGGCGTATTTTGTTTTGTTGAAGCCGTTCTTTTGTTGAATTACTTGTATGCTTTGGGTCATTGTCCTGTTGCATCACCCATCCTCTGCGGAGCTTCAGTTGGCGGACAGATTGTTAAGTTCTAATTTCCATTATAATTACCATAAACCTTTTTCAAGTTTCTTCTTATATATCAAAATTGAAGTAAGGCGCAGCGCGACTCTGATCAGAGGAGACGATATACACAACCACACCGAGATATGGCAGATTATCATCTGATCAGTCCGTGGTCTGTCAGATTGGTTTATTGTTCCAACATCCAATAGAAATGTTCGTTATATATAAAAACTTCCTGCAGTTTTCACTCCCAACATAGGAATGTGATACAACAACCAATCAGAGCAGATACATTTCTACATCATGTAACAAAGATTTCGCGGGCATTCGAAGTTAACACAGGATATCTATTTCCATCACCCCGCTGACTAGCCTCGAGAGGAAACGAAATTGAACAGACACCGTGCTGGAAAAAGGAGGGGGGGATTTCACACTAATGCAAAAATTAAAAAACTACCCATCATATTAAAATACCTTTCATAGATGGTCTTATGTTTTCCTGCAAAATGTCTTGATAAACTCTGGAATTCATTTTTCCATAAATGACAACAATCCGTCCACGCCCTGAGGCAGCAAAGCAGCCCCAAACCATGATGCTCCCCCCTCCGCCATGTTTTACAGTGGGGATGGAGTTTTGATGTTGGTGTGCTGTGTCTTTTTTTCTCCACACATACAGGGTTATCCAAAGAGATCCGAATTGCTTGAGAAAGGTAACCGAACGCTGAAAATCAGCGTTCGGTTCCCTTTCCTGGCCATTCGGCTATCCAGAGAGCAGGCAATTCGCCAAATCCTGGCGAATTGCCTGAACATACGGTGCCTGTTCGGTGCCTGTTCGAGGGCAGTGAAATCCCCATGAAAAAGCACTGCTTCGTTTATTCAGAGAACACAAACCAGCGGTGAAAGGTTCCCCTAATGTCCTGCCATTCGGTGGTTTAATTCGGCAAATTTATTCAGGAGAATCCATAGACTTCAATGTTAAAAATATTCCCGTTTTAATTCAATATCTAATAAACCGTTCATTATAAAATTCTGCAGCAAAAAGTCTCTTTATTTATAGATTTTTTAGGATACTTTAAGCATTTTTCAGAATTTTTTAAAAAAAATTTAAAAGTCCGATTTTTTTTTAATTTTTTTTTCAGTTTGCTTATTTTTTTTGTACCAGCCCTCTTTATTATCATTCCCTGGACCTCCTGTGAAAATTTCAGACATTTTCGCTCAGTAGTTTCTTTGCAAACAGCGTTTCATTTTCCCAGATTCATACAAATGGTTTTTCTAATTTATTCACTGCCTCCTCTGCCTCACAGCTGCTTCGGCTCTGTGTGATTCGGCTCCTTTTCGGCTCCTGTTCGGCTCCTGTTTGGGTTCTTCGAAGGTTAATCCAGATGTTTTTGCTTGTTTTCAGCGTGCATTCGGTTAGTGTTCGGTTAGTTTTCGTCAGGTTTTCGGCAGCTTTTCCCTGCAATTCGGGGGCCCTGTGGTGTTTGCTGAATACACCGCAGGGTCACCGAAATGCAATTGGCAAAAGGAACCAAATTGAAGAGAACGAAAAGTCACCGAACGTGCGGTGACTTTTCGAATCTCTTTGGATAACCCTGATAGTGTTGTGTGTTTTTTCCAAACAACTCAATTTTGGTTTCATCTGTCCACAGAATATTTTGCCAGTAGTGCTGTGAAACATCCAGGTGCTCTTTTGCAAACTTCAAACGTGCTGCAATATTCTTTTTGGACAGCAATGGCTTCCTCCGTGGTGTCCTCCCATGTACTCCATTCTTGTTTAATGTTTTCCTTATTGTAGATGTGTCAACAAAAATGTTAGCATGTGCCAGAGATTTCTGTAAGTCTTTAGCTGACACTCTAGGATTCTTCTTTACCTCATTAAGCATTCTGCACTGTGCTCCCCCTGCAGTCATCTTTACAGGATGACCACACCTAGGGAGAGTAGCAACAGTGCTGAATTTTCTCCATTTGTAGACAGTCTGTCTTACCGTGGACACATGAACATCAAGGCTTTTGGAGATACTTTTGTAACCCTTTCCAGCTTCATGCAAGTCAACAATTATTTATCGTAGGTCTTCTGAGAGCACTTTTCTGCGAGGCATGGTTCACATCAGGCAGTGCTTCTTGAAACCAGTAAACGCAAAACTGGTGTGTGTTTTTAAAGGGCAGGACAGCTTTCAGCAACACATCCAATAATATTACACTGATTGGACTCAAGGTTGGCTCACTCCTGGCTCCAATTAGCTCTTGGAGAAGTCATTAGGCTAGGGGTTCACATACTTTTTCCACCCTGCACTGTGAATGTTTACATGTTATGTTCAATAAACACATGAAAACATATAATGTTTGTGTTGTATTATTTTAAGCAGACTGTGTTTTTCGTAAAATTTTTGTAAAATGTTGTGACTTAGATGAAGATCAGAGCACATTTTATGACCAATTCATGCAAAACTCCACGTAATCCCAAAGGGTTCACATACTTTTTCTTGCCACTGTACTTGTCCCTGCTATTGCAAACCAAAAATCAGAATTGGTAGAGTGCCTCTCTTGAAATTGTGTCTGGATACACCTTTGCAATTGATTGGGTTTGTCGTCCATAAATCTCTCGGAAGCTAATAAAACGCTATCAGTTTCCAAGTTTTGACTTCAAGCCTAAAATAAGTCGACATGTAAATGAAGGCAGACATTGAAATATAAGGTTAACCAAAAATTACTGTTCAAAACATATACAATAGGTATCTATTTCCCAGCTGACCTGTACATGTCTTTCCCGAGCAGCATTTTAAATAAGGGTTTTTAATGAAGGTGAAACAAGAAAGCCAGAAAGAACCTGTCAGAACACCTTATGCTATTACTGCATACGCAGTCTAGTGAAACGTAACAAGTCAACTGCTTCAAAACGGATCTCTTGCTTGGATTTTTGGACGGGATTATTTGGCTGCATTATTTTAATAATGGAGTATGTGGTCAATGTCATAAAATCTCTGACTAAACCACATCTGTAGAGATACACGGAGACGTGGCACGGAACAATAATTATTAACAGGGTTATTCAAAGAGAATCGAAAAGTCACCGCACGTTCGGTGACTTTTCATTCTCTTCAATTCGGTGCGATTTGGCGACCCCATTTCAGCGACCCTGCGGTGTATTCAGCAAGCACCAGAGGGCCGTCGTAGTGCAGGGAAAAGCCACCGCAAACCCGCGAACACTCACCGCAAAACCTGGCGAATGCACACCGAAACCTGCAAAAACATCCGGATTAACCCCGCCGAACATGCCTGAGAAACCCGAGCAGCCGCCGATCACAGTGCACAGCAGCCGCCGGAAAAACCCGACATCGCAGACAAATGGAGTGAAAAAAACAAAAAACAGTACACTTGAATGCTTGAAAAGTGAAACGTTGTTTGCAAAAAAACTACAGACCGAAAATGTCTGAAATTTACATATAAGATCCAATGAATGATAATAAAAAGTACTGTTACAGAAAAAAGAAAAAAAAGAAAAATAATTTGCAAAAAAATGCTGAAAAATGCCTAAATGATCCTAAAAAAATCTATAAATAAAGAGACTCTTTACTGCAGAATATTATAATCAACGGTTTATTAGATATTGAATTAAAACGGGAATATTATTAACATTGAAGCCTATGGGACTCGCCTGAAAAAAACAGTCGAATGAAACCACCGAATGGCAGGGCATTTCGGGAACCTTTCACTGCTGTTTTGTGTTCTCTGAATAGACGAAGCAGTGCTTCTCTATGGGGATTTCACTGCCCTCGAACAGGCACCGAACAGGCGAACTGCCTGCTCTCTGAATAGCCGAATGGCCAGGAAAGGTAACCGTACGCTGAATTTCACTGTTCGGTTACCATTCAGCCACAATTCGGTTCTCTTTGAATAACCCTGTAAATGTTTATAGTTATCAGTTCATTATTAAGTTGTTTTATTTTTCAGGAAAGAAATTATTTGGCCATTAAGGAACAACGGTTTGCTCTTGCGTGAATTATTTCAGTGTATTGAAAGGGTTAAACAACAAAAGATTCCCAAACCATGCAGGGTGAGCATGCAACATCTCAAGTTAACAGAGCATGTAATCTTTCCTTTTTTTCCCCCTTTATTCCCGTGAAAATGTGCATGTTGTAATTCTCCAAGAACCATTAACTTGTGTAGTTCCATGTCCTAAGCTTAATAGCACTGCTCCATGGAACTCGATGTACAGTATTTTGTAACAATGTTTCCAGTCAAATAATGATAAGAAAAAAACAAACATGCAATTTTAAAATAACAATCCAAGACGCTTGTGACGTTTACATTTAAGGGGTTATTCAGAGAGCACTGAAATGTCGCCAACATTTCAGTGCTCTCTCGTTCCCTGCACTTCGGGGAATCAAAGTGCGGCTGCACGCGCGTTCGCACTGCGTTCGTCTGACCCCAGCCTAATAAGTACAAGGTTCGGATTTTCTCTTGTAGCAAACTGTAAGATATGTCAGCACATTGTAAATAATTCAATGATGTCTTTAATTTCTTAAGCTAGAATTAATAATATCTATACTATAAAAGAATAAGCTAAAAACTGTCCGTCGCCAAAAGCCTACTGCGCATGCGCGACGGACATTTGAAAGCGGCCGTTAGAACACACAGGTAGCTGCGCGTGCCGGCCGCGTGAAAAAAAAAAAAAAAAAACGGCACGAGCCGCGCGCAGCTACCCGTGTGTTTACACGGCCAGATGCCCCGATCCTCCAGCGGTGACCGTCCTCCGGCTGCCGGCGGGCTTCCAGGCTCAGACGAGCCCCCGGCTCGGTTTGGGCCTACAGGCCCAGCCGAGCCGGGGACTCGCCTAAGCCTAGAGGCCCGCCGAGCAGCCAGCGGCAGCCGGAGAAGGTCACCGCTGGAGGATCGGGGCCGAAGTTCCCAAACAAACACACCCCAAAATCGGCCCTGAGCTCCAGCGGAGACCTCCTCCGGCTGCCGCTGGCTGCTCGGCGGGCCTCTAGGCTTAGGCGAGCCCCCGGCTCGGTTTGGGCCTACAGGCCCAGCCGAGCCGGGGACTCGCCTAAGCCTAGAGGCCCGCCGAGCAGCCAGCGGCAGCCGGAGAAGGTCACCGCTGGAGGATCGGGGCCGAAGTTCCCAAAAAATACACCCCAAAATCGGCCCTGAGCTCCAGCGGAGTCCTCCAGCTGCCGCTGGCTGCTCGGCGGGCCTCTAGGCTTAGGCGAGCCCCCGGCTTGGCTTGGGCCTACAGGCCCAGTCGAGCCGGGGACTCGCCTAAGCGTAGAGGCCGGCCGAGCAGCCTGCTCGGCCGGAGGAGGTCACCGCTGGAGCTCAGGGCCGATGTTGCCTAACACATACTCACCGACATCGGCCCTTAGCTCCTCCAGCGATGGCGGTCCCGCTTGAAGCATCCTCTCTCCGTTGCTCGCCGGAATGACGTCACGAAAGCCTTTGACCCCGGGGGGTCAAAGGCTTTCGTGACGTCATCCTGGCGAGCAACGGAGAGAGGATGCTGCAAGCGGGACCGCCATCGCTGGAGGAGCTAAGGGCCGATGTCGGTGAGTATGTGTGGAACCGGTGGAGGACTCGAGGCCGATGTAGGTGAGTATGTGCTCTACACACACACACCCTGCTTGCTCGGCCAGTATCCAAGCTTAGGCGAGCCCCCGGCTTGGCTTGGGCCTAGAGGCCCTGCCGAGCCGGGAACTCGCCTGAGCATGGAGGCCGGTCGAGTTGCATGCTCGGGCGTCCTCCAGGCTCAGGCGAGTCCCCGGCTCGGCTGGGCCTCTAGGCCCACGCCAAGCCGGGGGCTCGCCTAAGCTTGGTCGGCATCCAGGCTTAGGCGAGCCCCCGGCTTGGCTTGGGCCTAGAGGCCCCGAGCCAGGGACTCACCTGAGCCTGGAGGACGGCCGAGCATGCAACTCGACCGGCCTCCATGCTCAGGCGAGTCCCCGGCTCTGCTGGGCCTCTAGGCCCAAGCCGGGGGCTCGCCTAAGCTTGGATACCGGCCGAGTAAGCAGGGTGGGTGTGGAGAGCACATACTCACCTACATTAGCCCTGAGCTCCAGCGGTGACTGTCCTCCGGCTGTCGCAGGCTGCTCGGCCGGCCTCCAGGCTCAGGCGAGCCCCCGGCTTGGCTTGGGCCTACAGGCCCAGCCGAGCGGGGGCTCGCCTAAGCCTGTAGGCCGGCCGAGCAGCCTACGACAGCCACCGCTGAGGCTCCGGGCCAATGTAGGGGGATGTTGCCTACACATACTCACCTACATCGGCCCTTAGCTCCTCCAGCGATGGCGGTCCCGCTTCCAGCGTCCTCTCTCGCTCCGTTGTTCGCCGGAATGACGTCACGAAAGCCTTTGACCCCGGGGGGTCAAAGGCTTTCGTGACGTCATCCCGGCGACCAACGGAGCGAGAGAGGACGCTGGAAGCGGGACGCGGGACCGCCATCGCTGGAGGGCCGATGTAGGTGAGTATATCCACGAGCGGGGGGGCCATATCCACGAGCGGGGGGGCCATATCCACGAGCGGGGGGGCCATATCCACGAGCGGGGGGGGCCATATCCACGAGCGGGGGGGCCATATCCACGAGCGGGGGGGCCATATCCACGAGCGGGGGGGCCATATCCACGAGCGGGGGGGCCATATCCACGAGCGGGGGGGCCATATCCACGAGCGGGGGGGCCATATCCACGAGCGGGGGGGGCATATCACACGAGCGGGGGGGCGATATCCACGTGCTGGGGCGATATCCACGAGCTGGGGCAGTATCCATCCACGTGCTGGGGCAGTATCCATCCACGAGCTGGGGCAGTATCCACGAGCTGGGGCAGTATCCACGTGCTGGGGCAGTATCCACGTGCTGGGGCAGTATCCACGAGCTGGGGCAGTATCCACGTGCTGGGGCAGTATCCACGTCCTGGGGCAGTATCCACGAGCTGGGGCAGTATCCACGTGCTGGGGCAGTATCCACGTCCTGGGGCAGTATCCACGAGCTGGGGCAGTATCCACGTGCTGGGGCAGTATCCACGTGCTGGGGCAGTATCCACGTGCTTGGGCAGTATCCACGAGCTGGGGCAGTATCCACGTGCTGGGGCAGTATCCATCCACGTGCTGGGGCAGTATCCATCCACGTGCTGGGGCAGTATCCACGTGCTGGGGCAGTATCAATCCACGTGCTGGGGCAATATCCACGTGCTGGGGCAGTATCCACGTGCGGGGCAGTATCCACGTGCTGGGGCAATATCCAGGAGCTGGGGCAGTATCCACGAGCTGGGGCAATATCCACGTGCTGGGGCAGTATCCATCCACGTGCTGGGGCAATATCCACGTGCTAGGGCAGTATCCACGAGCTGGGGCAGTATCCACGAGCTGGGGCAATATCCACGTGCTGGGGCAATATCCACGTGCTAGGGCAGTATCCACGAGCTGGGGCAGTATCCACGTGCTGCGGCAGTATCCACGTGCTGCGGCAATATCCACGTGCTGGGGCAGTATCCACGTGCTGCGGCAATATCCACGTGCTGGGGCAATATCCACGTGCTGGGGCAATATCCACGTGCTGGGGCAGTATCCACGTGCTGCGGCAATATCCACGTGCTGGGGCAGTATCCATCCACGTGCTGGGGCAATATCCACGTGCTAGGGCAGTATCCCGAGCTGGGGCAGTATCCACGAGCTGGGGCAATATCCACGTGCTGGGGCAATATCCACGTGCTAGGGCAGTATCCACGAGCTGGGGCAGTATCCACGTGCTGCGGCAGTATCCACGTGCTGCGGCAATATCCACGTGCTGGGGCAGTATCCACGTGCTGCGGCAATATCCACGTGCTGGGGCAATATCCACGTGCTGGGGCAATATCCACGTGCTGGGGCAGTATCCACGTGCTGCGGCAATATCCACGTGCTGGGGCAATATCCACGTGCTGGGGCAATATCCACGTGCTGGGGCAGTATCCACCTGCTGGGGCAGTATCCACGTTCTGGGGCAGTATCCACGTGCTGGGGCAGTATCCACGTGCTGGGGCAATATCCACGTGCTGGGGCAGTATCCACGTGCTGGGGCAATATCCACGAGCTGGGGCAGTATCCACGTGCTGGGGTAGTATCCATCCACGTGCTGGGGCAGTATCTATCCACGTGCTGGGGCAGTATCCACGTGCTGGGGCAGTATCAATCCACGTGCTGGGGCAATATCCACGTGCTGGGGCAGTATCCACGTGCTGGGGCAGTATCCACGTGCTGGGGCAATATCCAGGAGCTGGGGCAGTATCCACGAGCTGGGGCAATATCCACGTGCTGGGGCAGTATCCATCCACGTGCTGGGGCAATATCCACGTGCTAGGGCAGTATCCACGAGCTGGGGCAGTATCCACGAGCTGGGGCAATATCCACGTGCTGGGGCAATATCCACGTGCTAGGGCAGTATCCACGAGCTGGGGCAGTATCCACGTGCTGCGGCAGTATCCACGTGCTGGGGCAATATCCACGTGCTGGGGCAATATCCACGTGCTGGGCAGATCCACGTGCTGGGGCAGTATCCACGTGCTGCGGCAATATCCACGTGCTGGGGCAATATCCACGTGCTGGGGCAATATCCACGTGCTGGGGCAGTATCCACGTGCTGGGGCAGTATCCACGTTCTGGGGCAGTATCCACGTGCTGGGGCAATATCCACGTGCTGGGGCAATATCCACGTGCTGGGGCAATATCCACGTGCTGGGGCAGTATCCACGTGCTGGGGCAGTATCCACGTGCTGGGGCAATATCCACGTGCTGGGGCAATATCCACGTGCTGGGGCAATATCCACGTGCTGGGGCAATATCCACGTGCTGGGGCAGTATCCACGTGCTGCGGCAATATCCACGTGCTGGGGCAATATCCACGTGCTGGGGCAATATCCACGTGCTGGGGCAGTATCCACCTGCTGGGGCAGTATCCAGTTCTGGGGCAGTATCCACGTTCTGGGGCAGTATCCACGTGCTGGGGCAGTATCCACGTGCTGGGGCAATATCCACGTGCTGGGGCAGTATACATGAGCAGGGGCAGTATATCCACAATAGACTGCCCTCTGGGCAGGCTTTACAACTAGTATTAATATAATGTATTACATGCTATTAAAGACGCATTAATAACAATGAAAGCAGTGGATAAGGTTAACATAAACCAAGCACAGTGTTTAATTCTTTTTACTATTATTTATTACAGAAAAGTGAGATTTAAAACAGGATAAAACAATAAAGGTATAGTGCATTGCATTAAATAAAGGCACAGGTTTGCTACCCATGAGCTATGTTGACTGTTTGATGATTTCATAACGTGAATGCTATAAATGACTTAAAAACGCAACATTTATTGGTAACATTATTAACAGGGTTATCCAAAGAGATTAGAAAAGTCACCGCACGTTCGGTGACTTTTCGTTCTCTTCAATTCGGTTCGTGTTGCCGATCCCATTTAGGTGACCCTGCGGTGTATTCAGCAAGCACCACAGGGTCCCCGAATTGCAGGGAAAAGCTGCCGCAAACCTGCCGAAAACTCACCGCAAAACCCAGCGAATGCATGCCGAAAACCCTCAAAACATCTGGATTAACCCGTCGAAGACGCCGGAAAAACCCGAGCAGGAGCCGATCGCACGCAGCGAAGCAGCCGGAAAAAGCCGATACCGCAGACAGAGGGAGGTGAATAAATTAGCAAAACAGTTTGTATGAATGTGAAAGTAAAAAGCTGTTTGCAAAGAAACTACTGAGCGAAAATGTCTGAAATTTGCATATGAGGTCCAGGGAATGATAATAAAAAGGGCTGTTACAGAAAAAATAAGTAAACTTAAAAAAAAAAAAAAAATCGGACTTTTAACCCTTTCAATGCGGTGGACGCGCTCAGCGCTCAGCGCGTCCACCCGCATTGCTACTTGGCTTTGGAGGACGCGCTGAGCGCGTCCTCCCTTTGCAGCCACGATCAGCCGGTAGGAGCCAGGAGCCAGAGCGTTGCCTTTCCAATGATACCAAACATGACCATGTAAAATGTAAAAAACAAAAAATTTAAATAAAAATAAAAAAAAAGTTAAAAAATTTTTTTTAACCCTTACGCTGCTAAGCCTTTTCCCACCTCTGTGCTGAGCTCATTTTTACCGGTTTTGCTCATCATGTTTAAACGCATTTTGAAGCTTTATTTTAATATATGACCCAGACATATTATATATCGTTCTTTCCGGCAGAAGGTGCAGATTCATAATATGTCATTATTATATGTATACGTTATGTCATGTCTGTATATTATAACAATAAATGCAATAAAATTTGAATTTTCAATAATTTACGGCTAGGGTCAGACTAACGCATTTTTCGCGTTGTCCGTGAAAAAGTGCGTTCGAACGAATGGACGTATTTTTTCATGGAATACGTGATAGCGGTCATACGATGCGCATTTTCGGCCGTGATTTTGTACGGATCATCAATAAAACCCTTTTTGTTTGCGTCTGGACGTTATGTTGGCCGGACGTGTGCAGCGTCTGACGTCTCCCAATCACGCAAACACGCCGCTATGCGGACGCAGCGCACTCTGTACGTCAGTAGTAGCGGTTTGACGTTCTAGAAAAAATGCGTTCGTTTGCCACTTGCTTTGCGCGGACGAACTTTCGTGCGGCCGTTCTTCGTATGTTACCCGGCATTGGACGTCATTTGCTGCTAGCACGGCCGTGATTTCGTGCGGTTAAACGCACGTTAAAAATGCTTTCGTCTGACCTTAGCCTAAAATGTGTAAAGTGTTTTTTTTCACATTTTAAAATGCGATCGTTTGCGGTTATATTTTCTATGGGGTGCGCTTGTTAAAAAAATTAGAAATGAGGAATCGTTACTTTTTTTGGGGAAAATTCCGTGTTTTTTAGCAAACGCCTCCCCATAGAAAAAATCGTTAGTGCAGCATCATTGTTCACATTATAATTGAAATGGGAACAATATTGTTGCACTAATAAATCTAAAAAAAAAATAATTTAATTTTTGTTTTTACTTTTTACATGGTCATGTTTGGTATCATTGGAAAGGCCACGCTCTGGCCGTTCCAATGATAGTAAACATTAACCCCTAGCTGTCACGAATCGGGAGATAGGGGGTTCATTGTAACCCCCTATCTCCACCATTGGTGGCAGCTAGGGGTTAACTCCAGAACTGACGTCATTGCGCAATGCACAATGACATCAGTCATCAGGGGGAGATCCCGGAAGTTTGGCCGACATCTATACACTATAGGTGGCAGCAAGGGGTTAATTTAAAAACTGGCGCCATCGCCCTCTGCGCGATGACGATAGTCATTAGGGGGATATCCCGGAAGCTTGGCCGACATCCAAGATGTCGGCCAGCTCCGGGAGGGGACCGCGATACGGCGCATGTTGACCTCCCCCCCTCCCCCCCTCCCCTTAAGGCACCTTCCCTGCAATGGCGGGGGGGTGAGCCTGAAATAGACGTCATCGCGCATGTGCGATGACGCCTATTGTGCCCGCCGGGGTCCCAGAGGTTGGGCTGACATCGATGATGTCAGCCCGCACCGGGGGGCCGAGCGATCAGCCGGAATACCGGCTGATCGCGGGCTGCAAAGGGAGGACGCGCTCAGCGCGTCCTCCGCAGCCAAGTACCATTGCGGTTGGACGCGCTCAGCGCGTCCACCGCATTGAAGTGGTTAAAAAAAAAAAAATCTTTAGTTTTATTAGTGCAACAATATTGTTCTCATTTCAATTATAATGTGAACAATGATGCTGCACTAATGATTTTTTCTATGGGGGCGTTTGCTAAAAAACACGTAATTTTCCCCAAAAAAAGTAACGATTCCTCATTTCTAATTTTTTTAACAAGTGCACCCCATAGAAAATATAACCGCAAACCATCGCATGTTAAAATGTGAAAAAAAACACTTTACACATTGTAAATTATTGAAAATTCAAATTTTATTGCATTTTTTGTTATAATATACAGACATGACATAACGTATACATATAATAATGACATATAATGAATCTGCACAGTCTGCCGGAAAGAACGATATATAATATGTCTGGGTCATATATTAAAATAAGGCTTCAAAACGCGGTTAAACATGATGAGCGAAACCGGTAAAAATGAGCTCAGCACAGAGGCATGAAAAGGCTCAGCAGCGAAAGGGTTAAAAAAAAAATTCTGAAAAATGCTTAAAGTATCCTAAAAAATCTATAAATAAAGAGACTCTTTACTGCAGAATTTTATAATGAACGGTTTATTAGATATTGAATTAAAACGGGAATATTTTTAACATTGAAGCCTATGGGATTCTCCCGAATTAACTTGCCGCATTAAACCACCCAATGGCAGGACATTTCGGGAACCTTTCACTGCTGGTTTGTGTTCTCTGAATAGCCGAAGCAGTGCTTTTTCATGGGGATTTCACTGCCCTCGAACAGGCACCGAACAGGCACCGTATGTGCAGGCAATTCGCCAGGATTTGGCGAATTGCCTGCTCTCTGAATAGCCGAATGGCCAGGAAAGGTAACCAAACGCTGATTTTCAGCGTTCGGTTACCTTTCTCAAGCAATTCGGATCTCTTTGGATAACCCTGTAAGTCTTCCTACATGCAACATGATTTCTGTGCTCATCAGAACCGCATGCAACAGAGAAACTCCCATTTGCTTTCTGCTATTCAAGAGAGTAAGGAGCACAGAGCAGAGCTCTTTAATAACCCTTTCACTGCCAAATTTTTATACAGTGCATCATTTTGCATCGAAATCCAATGCAAATGGAAATGTGGCAATTAAAACCCATTTTCATACATTTTTAAAGAGACATCATAGGCATTGTGACCCTTCATTATAAATTGAGTGGTCACTTTCACCCCTCTCTGGGAGACTCTAGTAGAGCTGATTAACCCTCCAAGTGCAGGAGCTTAAATCAGTGAGTGCTGACATTTGATTAATTTTGGTTATTTAGAATTAACAATAGTTTGACAGATGCCTAGAGTTTAAATATTACATATGTGACACAGGTGGACAGCTAATTGTCCTCAATCCCTCAACTAGGCCGATCAACCCCTGTCTTTGGGTCCCATCTTCTTTTTTAGAACATAATTATGTAACATTAGCTCCAATTGGGCAAAACGACAGGGCATTTTAATGACCTCCTGAAAAAAGGGGCATAACCTAAACAAATGGCTAACTACTAGAAGACATGATTGAAACTCCAAGGGCTCTATTACATTCTTCACGCAAAAACACTTGCAGAACGCGTGAATTTTTGCGCAAAGCGTTAAACGTTAGCGCGCGTAAAACAACGCTGGTATTACAATCCTTGCGCATTTTTTCATCCTTCAAAAAATAACGCGCGTAAAACAGAAGCGCAAAAACAAGCGCGCAGCAATCAGTGTGCGGACTGTTTTTTTCACGCGATTCAGCCAATCAGAATTAAGAACCACAATTATCTCACGTTAAGTTTTTGCACCTGTCAAAATCAATCTGCGCATATATGCTGCATCAATAAAAAAACACACACAACTTCTCAATTTTATTGTTTGGGTATGCGTAGAATGTGTAACTATACTTCGTTGCATATTTTTTTTGGGGCTGGTGTATTTGGTTTCGGCCAGGACTTTCAGATTTGCCATTAACACCGGCTTTTAAAAGACATTAAAATTATGCGCGCAAACGCTGTGCGTAAAATTTGCACATAGATTGTAATACCTTCCGCGTACCAGCGTACAAACGCGTTTGCGCTCACAATGTTAAGTATAGGACTCGCGCAGTACATTACGCTCGCATAGCGTTTGCGCAGGTTCACCCGTGGTTGACGTTAAAGTGCATTTTTTGCACAGACATTGTAATACGACGTTCAGCGCGAAGGGTTTTGCCCCTAGCGTTAATACGTTTATGCGCACGCGTTAACGTTTGCGTGAAGAATGTAATAGAGCACTAAGTCTCTCTGACAGCAAGCAATACGGCTCATGTGCACATTTCTACTGCCGCGGATGTTATTCATTGACCCTTCACTAAAACCTGAGCAAGCTGTTACTATATTTACCTGTATATATTCTGACCCAACTGTAGCCTTTCTCTACAAGAAAACGTAATGTAAATGGAGAAGAAAGAAACGTGGTAAGCTGTTAGTGAACTTAGAAAGGCTCAATGAATATTCACTCCACTTAGGTCACAGGGCTGGTGAGCCAGAATCAGAGACACGTCAGACCTCTCTCACTATGCTTTCTGAGCTATCATAATGCATTTTAACCCTTTCGCTGCTGAGCCATTTCACACCTCTGTGCTGAGGTCATTTTTACCGGTTTCGCTCATCATGTTTAAACGCGTTTTGAAGCCTTATTTTAACCCTTTCGCTGCTGAGGCTTTTCACACCTCTGTGCTGAGGTCATTTTTACCGGTTTTGCTCATCATGTTTAAACGTGTTTTGAAGGCTTATTTTAGTATATTACCCAGACATATTATATATCGTTCTTTCCGTCAGACTCGGTAGATTCATAATATGTCATTATTATATGTATACGTTATGTCATGTCTGTATATTATAACAAAAAATGCAATAAAATATGTATTTTCAATAATTTACAATGTGTAAAGTGTTTTTTTTCACATTTTAACATGCGAGCAATTGCGGTTATATTTTGTATGGGGTGAGCTTGTTAAAAAAATTAGAGATGGGGTCTCGTTACATTTTTTTTGGGGAAAATTACGCGATTTTTAACAAACGCACCGCATACAAAAATCGTTAGTGCAGCATCATTGTTCACATTATAATTGAAATGGGAACAATATTGCTGCATTAACGAACCAAAAAAAAAAAAAAAAAAATTTTTTTTTTATAATTTTTTTTTAACCCTTTCGCTGCTGAGGCTTTTCCCGCCCCTGTGCTGAGGTCATTTTTTACCTGTTTTGCGCATCATGTTTAAACCTGTTTTGAAGGCTTATTTTAGTATATGACATCGACATATTATATATCGTTCTTTCCGTCAGACTCGGTAGATTCATAATATGTCATTATTATATGTATACGTTATGTCATGTTTGTATATTATAACAAAAAATGCAATAAAATATGTATTTTCAATAATTTACAATGTGTAAAGTGTTTTTTTCCACATTTTAACATGCGAGCAATTGCGGTTATATTTTGTATGGGGTGCGCTTGTTAAAAAAATTAGAGATGGGGTCTCGTTACATTTTTTTTGGGGAAAATGACACCATTTTTAACAAACGCACCGCATACAAAAATCGTTAATGCAGCATCATTGTTCACATTATAATTGAAATGGGAACAATATTGCTGCATTAACAAAACAAAAACAAAAAAAAAAGTGTTTATTTTTTTTTTTTTTAATTTTTTTTTTTTTTTTTTTTTATTTATTTATTTTTTTTTTTTTTTTTTACATTTTTTTTTACTTTCATGTTTGGTATCGTTGGAACGGCCATGCTCTGGCCGATCCAACGATATCAAAATTTAACCCCTAACTGCCACGGATCGGGAGATAGGGAGTTCATTGGAACTCCCTATTTCCACAGTTCGTGGCAGTTAGGGGTTAATGCTAGGACTGGCGTCATCGTGCTGCGCACGATGACGCCAGTCCTCTGGGGGAGTCCCGGAAGCTTGGCCGACATCCAAGATGTCGGCCAGCTCCCGGGAAGGATCGCAAATCGGCGCTTTTCAGCGCCGATTTGCGATCCAGCTCCCCAGGGGTTAATGCCAGGCATCATTTGGAAGGGCAGGCTGTGCCCTTCCAAATGATGCCTGGGTTAAGCCCCTGTGAGCCGCCGATCGGGAGGGAGAGAGGTCCGAAGGACCTCCCCCCCTCCCTTTCAGGCGCCTCCTCCGCACATGCGGGGGGGCGCCTGAATTATGTGTCATCGCGGGGGCGCGATGACACATAATAATGGCGGCCACTGCTCCGGATGCCGGGCTGACATCCAGGATGTCAGCCCGCACGGAGGGGCCAGCGATCGGCCGGAACCCGGCCGAACGCTGACCCCAATGCGAGGACGCGCTCAGCGCGTCCTCCGCATACCAGGGGCAATGCTGAGGACGCGCTGAGCGCGTCCTTAGCATTGAAGTGGTTAAAATATATTTATATTTTAAATTTGTTTTTTATTTTTTTTTAAAAACTTTTTTCACATTCGAGTTTGGTATCGTTGGAACGGCCATGCTCTGGCCGATCCAACCATACCAAACTTTAACCCCTAGCTGCCACGGATCGGGAGATAGGGAGTTCATTGGAACTCCCTATCTCCACCGTTGGTGGCAGTTAGGGGTTAACTCTAGCAGGGTTATCCAAAGAGATTCGAAAAGTCACCGCACGTTCGGTGACTTTTCGTTCTCTTCAATTCGGTTCCTTTTGCCGATCCCATTTCGGTGACCCTGCGGTGTATTCAGCAAACAGCACAGGACCCCCGAATTGCAGGGAAAAGCTGCCGCAAACCTGACGAAAACTAACCGAATGCACGCTGAAAACAAGCAAAAACATCTGGATTAACCTTCAAAAAAGCCGAACATGAGCCGAACAGGAGCCGAACATGAGCCGAATCACACAGAGCCGAAGCAGCTGTGACGTAGAGGAGGCAGTGAATAAATTAGAAAAACCATTTGTATGAATCTGGGAAAAAGAAACGCTGTTTGCAAAGAAACTACTGAGCGAAAATGTCTGAAATTTTCACAGGAGGTCCAGGGAATGATAATAAAGAGGGCTGTTACAGAAAAAAGAAGTAAACTGAAAAAAAAAATAAAAAAAAATCGGACTTTTAAAAAAAAAAAAAAAAATCAGAAAAATGCTTAAAGTATCCTAAAAAATCTATAAATAAAGAGACTCTTTGCTGCAGAATTTTATAATGAACGGTTTATTAGATATTGAATTAAAACGGGAATATTTTTAACATTGAAGCCTATGGGATTCTCCTGAATAAACCTGCCGAATTAAACCACCGAATGGCAGGACATTAGGGGAACCTTTCACTGCTGGTTTGTGTTCTCTGAATAGCCGAAGCAGTGCTTTTTCATGGGGTTTTCACTGCCCTCGAAGAGGCACCGAACAGGCACCGTATGTTCAGGCAATTCACCAGGATTTGGCGAATTGCCTGCTCTCTGGATAGCCGAATGGCCAGGAAAGGTAACCGAACGCTGATTTTCAGCGTTCGGTTACCTTTCTCAAGCAATTCGGATCTCTTTTGGATAACCCTGTAGGACTGGCGTCATCGTGCTATGCACGATGACGCCAGTCCTCAGGGGAGTTCCCGGAGGCTTGGCCGACATCCAAGATGTCGGCCAGTCCGGGAAAGGATCGCGAACCGGCGCTTTTCAGCGCCGATTCGCGATCCAGCTCCCCAGGGGTTAATGCCAGGCACCATTTGGAAGGGCAGGCTGTGCCCTTCCAAATGGTGCCTGGGTTAACCCCCGCAACGCCGCCGATCGGGAGGGAGAGAGGTCCGCAGGACCTCGCCCCCTCCCTTTCAGGCGCCTCCTCCGCACATGCGGGGGGGCGCCTGAATTAGATGTCATCGCGCTGCCGCGATGACACCTAATTTCAGCGGCTGCGGTTCCGGATGCTGGGCTGACATCGAGGATGTCAGCCCGCACCGGGGGGCCAGCGATCGGCCGGAACCCGGCCGAACGCTGACCCCAAAGGGAGGACGCGCTCAGCGCGTCCTCCGCATACCAGCAGTAATGCGGAGGACGCGCTGAGCGCGTCCTCCGCATTGAAGTGGTTAATATATGACCCAGACATATTATATATTGTTCTTTCCGGCAGACTCGGCAGATTCATAATATGTCATTATTATATGTATACGTCATGTCCTGTCTGTATATTATAACACAAAATGCAATAATATTTGAATATTCAATAATTTACAATGTGTAAAGTGTTTTTTTTTTCACATTTTAACATGCGATCGTTTGCGGTTATATTTTCTATGGGGTGCGCTTGTTAAAAAAATTAGAAATGGGGATGTTACATTTTTTTTTGAGGAAAATTTAGGTATTTTTAACAAACGCACCGCAAACAAAAATTGTTAATGCAGCATCATTGTTCACATTATAATTGAAATGGGAACAATATTACTGCATTAACAAAACCCAAAAAAAACTTGTTCAATTTTTTTAAAATATTTTTTTATTTTTATTTTTAATTTTTTATTTTTTTTAAAACTTTTTACATGGTCAAGTTTGGTATCGTTGGAAAGGCCATGCTCTGGCCGATCCAACGATATCAAACATTAAACACTAGCTGCCACGGATCGGGAGATAAGGGGTTCATTGGAACCCCCTATCTCCACCATTGCTGGCAGCTAGGGGTTAACTCCAGGACTGGCGTCATCGTGCTATGCACAATGACGCCAGTCCTCAGGGGGACTTCCTGGAGGCTTGGCCGACATCCAAGATGTCGGCCAGCTCCGGGAGAGGATCACGATTTGGTGCTTTTCAGCGCCGAATCGTGATCCGGCTCCCCAGGGGTTAATTACAGCCACCGTTTGGAAGGGCAGGCTGTGCCCTTCCAAACGGTGCCTGGATTAACCCTCTGCCCCCCGGCTATCGGGAGGGAGAGAGGTCCGAAGGACCTCCCTTTCAGGCGCCTCATCCGCACACGCGGGGGGCGCCTGAATTAGATGTCATCGCGCCACCGCGATGTCATCTAATTGCTCCGCCAGGGTCCCGGAGTGCTGGGCTGACATCCAAGATGTCAGCCCGCACCGGGGGGGGCGCAGCAATCCGCCGGAATCCGGCAGAATGCTGCCTTCTGTGCATGGACGCACTCAGCGCGTCCATAGCACAGAACAACCACTTGGCTGGACGCGCTGAGCGCGTCCATAGCAGCCAAGTGGTTAAATACAGACATATGAGAAGCACAGATTCAGTGCTGTCATTTCACACTCAACACCTTCACTACCTGTCACGGCTGGGGTGACGGGGTCACCTTAGGTGGTTGTCGGACGGCAGCGGAGTCCTCGTCCGCCACCAACTGATATTGCCGGCGATTGCTGACACAGGTCGGGTGAAGCAGGTCGGGCGCAGCTTGATGATTTAAAAACCCAGCGTTGAGGGAGTCTCATTGCCCTGTCGTGGTTTATTCATGTTCAGTACGTTCTTGTTACCTTGTTACCTCTATATGTATCCTGACTTCCTTGAAGTTAGGCCGACGGTTGTATGGGCCCCGGCCATTGCAATGATGTCATCGCGCATGATGATGACATCGCCGGGCGCCCCCGGGCACCTGTAGTGAAGAAAGTGAAAGGGGAGGGTGGTTCATTTGGAGCCGCTTCCTTTTGAACACCTGCAGTTAGAAAAAAAAGAAAGGCACCACCGGAGAGGGCAGAGTCTGCTCTTTTCAACAGTGCCTTTCTTTAACCGCTTAGGTGTCGGATCACGATTCAGCGCCAATTGGAGGATCGAGCTTTGGAGCGCTTAACACACTGACTGCGCTCAGCGAGGCAGCCAGACGGGTATCAAGTGGAAGGAACGTACACTGTCACGGACGTTCCTTCCACTCTGAAGTGCGCTTGTCTGACCCCGGCCTTCCAGCAGAGTTATTACAGTTGAGCCACAGAGTTTGTAGCTCAGCAGGAATAGCTACGTGAGCCGCTAGCATAAATAAGTATGACAGCTCACTTGTTAACAGAAACGGCTCAGCGGAATAAAGCCACAGTTGTTTTCGGTTCAGTGTACTGCTTTTTTGGGTGGTGAAGGGTGATATTGGAGCAATATAACATTCACAGAGAAGGAACTGTTCTTCTTAATTATACTCATACAAACATTGTTTACGTTTTATTTTGTGTTTTTCAAAGCAGGTTCTCTTTTTTTTGATCCGGATGCCAGGTAGCATCAATGCATCATTAGGAGTCTAATGGTACCAGCAAAAGAATATATGAAAGTTGACATGCACGTATCCTTAAAACCACTAACCCCTTCGTCACTAAGCATTGTTTCTTTACAAAAAAATTGCAAAACATCTCTTTGAAATATAGGATTCATAGCAGGCACATAAACGCAGGATAAACTGACTAAGGCTGGGGTCAGACGAGCGTGATTTCTACGGACTGTACGTCCGTGCACACGGACGTACGTCAGTACGGAAGACGCAGTAGTGGCCACACAGTCCGTTTATTTACTGATGTATATTTTGACGGATGTAGGAGGGAAAATAAATTAAAAAGCAAAACCATTTTGTCCGTGAAAAATTCTGGACGTATAAATGCCGTCCGTCTGACCACGTTCCATCACTCACACACAAAGCTATGCAGACGTTGCGGACGCAGCGCACTTTGTGCGGCCGTTCTAGGAGTTGGACGTTCTTGCCTGCCTTGCGTCCGTGGGCCGCGACTGTTGTGCGTCCGCAGTTCAGTGCGGACGTACTTCGTGTAACGGGCTCCGATGGGCTTTCTTTCATGCTATCACGGACGTACTTTAAGGCGCAATCACGGACGTGAACACTACGCTCGTCTGACCCAGCCTTATCTGTACATTTGTTGAGTTAAAATGTCTAGAAATTTAAATTATATACATTTACACTTTTTTATATTATTTTAATTGTTATACCTTTCCATAAATATTATTTTTATAGTTTGTATGTTACTCCTCAGCTTAAATTTTTACACAAAAGGCTTTATTAGAATAGAAATAATGACGTACACTATCAGGGTTATTCAAAGAGAATCGAAAAATCACCGCACGTTCGGTGACTTTTCGTTCTCTTCAATTCGGTGCGATTTGGCGATCCCATTCCGGCTACCCTGTGGTGTATTCAGCAAGCATCACAGGGCCGTTGTAGTGCAGGGAAAAGCCGCCGAAAACCTGCCGAACACTCACCGCAAAACCCAGGCACACCGAAACCCGCAAAAACATCTGGATTAACCCCCCGTACACGCCGGAGAAACCCGAGCAGGAGCCGATCAGAGCGCAGAGCAGCCGGCGGAAAAAGCCGACACCGCAGACGAATGGAGTGTAAAAAAAAAAAAACAGTACGCTTGAATGTTTGAAAAGTGAAACGCAGTTTGCAAACAAACTACTGAGTTAAAATGTCTGAAATTTACATATAAGATCCAATGAATGATAATAAAAAGGACTGTTACAGAAAAAAAAAAAACGTTTAAAAAACAAAACCGGAGAAAAAAATTTGCATAAAAATCCCAAAAAATGCCTAAAAGATCCTAAAAAATCTATAAATAAAGAGACTTTTTACTGCAGAATATTATAATGAACGGTTTATTAGATATTGAATTAAAACGGGAATATTTTTAACATTGAAGCCTATGGGGTTCGCCTGAATTAATCTGTCGAATGAAACCACCGAATGGCAGGGCATTTCGGCAACTTTTCACTGCTGTTTTGTGTTCTCTGAATAGATGAACCATTGCTTCTCTATGGGTATTTCACTGCCCTCGAACAGGCACCGAACAGGCACTGTATGTGCAGGCAATTCGCCAACATTTTTCGAACTGCCTGCTCTCTGGATAGCCAAATGGCCAGAAAAGGTAACTGAACGCTGAATTTCAGTGTTCAGTTACCTTTCGCCAGCAATTCGGAGCTCTTTGAATAACCCTGTAAAAGATTGAAAGCTCGCAATGTAGCAGCGGGGGCTTATACAAAGAAAGAGGACCACCTCACTTTTTTTTTTTTGACCAGTAAAACAAAGTACAATAATACATTTATCACCAAGAAACTAGTGGCTTTCCTTCACTTCAGGGTAACTTAAAATAAATTAAAGCACAGCAGGGAGATGTGGTATAAAGTGGCAGACAGGATTAATCAAGGTGTTAATTAGTTAAACTAAATGCAGCTATTATAGGAAACTGTGGCTAATAAATCCTCTTGAGTATTGCCAAAAAATGTATATGTACTTTTGCGCTGTGGGAACATCTGTCTTCCATAAATAATGATTAAAACTGGAAAATATACATATTATATATATATTTTAGGAAACTACTTTAGGGTTTGTTTTCCATTCGTCACTAAAGGCAATCTAGAAAAGCGTAGAAAATAAATAACGGTTCAGCGGTCCCAAGATCCCCACCTACTCCATCCACTCAGTACAACAACAAACACAGTAGAAAGTGATAGAGGTTGAGCATGTCAAGATGTATGGGTGTTTCTGAAAGCTGCCTTTTCTAAATGGCAAGTTCGGCATGTTCTGTCTTTGTTATTGGCAGCGGGGAATAGAGAGTGAAAAGCAAAACTGGATGACGGCAGTCGGCAACCACCGAAACCTAACAAGGATTGTGTCCAAACAACGTACTGTAGCTAATGTAACAGTAGAACTTCATATCCAATGTCTTTCCAACAAAAAACAATCTGAAGAGAACATCACAGACATCCTTGGAAGAGCTGAAACTGATAAATATTCACCTACAGACGCCAACTCTATAATGTGAATCAGATTATGTCACGATCATAAAATCCGGACAGCTGGAGAATCGCATTGCATGACGTGGTCCAAGGATTCATTATGTATACTATATCCCACTGTGGGTACGGTTTATGTACAGCAGTGTTTCCCAAACCTGTACTCGGGACCCCCAGGCCAGATTTTGCAGATCACCTTGGGGAAATGCAGACTGAATCCTGCAATCACTGAGCAGCAAATCATATCACCTGTGCTGTGCTTCAGATATCTGGAAAACCTGGCCTGTCAGCGGGCCCTGAGGACAAGTTTTGGAAACACTGATATACAGGGAACCCCCATTGAAGTGTACACCCGGGACTGCCTGTGGAACATGTTGATGGGTAAATGATGATATGAGCAAGTATATATCTTGCTATTCAGCCGACTAACACACTACCTTAACCCCTTAATGCTGGGCAGGTTTGCCCAGCGGGTGGGTCTGAAAGTTGGCGGGGCATACTAGCACGCCCCATGGCTCTCTCTGACGACTCCTCTGATCCACCTACCTAGCCGATACGCTGCACGTGTCATTAGCTGCAGGGGCTGCCCCTGCGGCAGCCAATGATGCTCTGTGGGCGGGCTGGGAGGTGTGCAATAGGAGTCAGCGGGGGTGCTATGCCACCCCAGGGCGATATGGCCCGCCACCGCCGGGACAGCATTGCACACCCAGCTGCATTAAGTGGTTAAATGACAGTGTTGATACAATTACTTCCTTGAAAATTCTGTGCCATCAGATCCTATGGTCCAAATGATTTTCTTTGCGAACAATGATGCTATTTTTCAATATGATAATACATTCGTAAATCAAACCAGAGTAGTTCAAACTTGGGGCACAATTTGATTCTATTGGCTTTTTTTCCAACATATATTAGAAATTATAGCATAAACAAGGGCCGAAATGTGAAAAGCAATCAACAAAAAAACGAATTAATGCTTATATTTTGTAACTTAACTGCAGCATTTATCTTTTAGTTGCATATGTTGTAAATAACTTTAAGAATTCTTAAATCCTTACCGCAGTGCTGGTTTCTCGAGTCCCTTTGCTATTTATCAGATTTATATTTGATGTCATAAGTTCAAAAGATGTTTTGAAAACCCACAAACGCTTTTAAATCTCCCCTTCATAGCATTGCCTTGATTTTTTATTAAACTGGTTACTGACTGGTGAAAAAAGTTAATATATCCTATAACTTTCAATATTCTCTACAGATTCCTGGGATCAACATTTACTTAACCCCTTCACTATCAGGTGATTTTCCAAAAAAACATTGTCAGAAACCAGTGCTTTTTTGTAAAATCAATTTTAATTCATTATGATGTAAGAAATATTTGAGCTTATACCTATAGTATTTCTTACTGTAAATAACCTATGTTTGGTCAGTAGATGGCGCCATCTACTGCCGAGTTAGAGGTTTTAGTGGTTGGTCTATTTTCTTCTATTTTTCCTGCATTGGCTGCTGAAAGCCTGATATTTCAGAGCTTTGAGCAGCTGATTTTACAGTTTTAGCTCTTTGAGCATTATGCCCACAGGGATAAAACTTTAGGTGCACTTTTTGCAGCAAACAAAATTAGTTTGCAGCAAATGAATTTCATTTGCTTTTAGGCTGCAGATCAGCATACCGAGATATCTTGATATCGGGGCACAAGATGGTACATTTTGAAGCCCGAGATAAATAAATAAATATCTCGATATCGGTAGTGAAGGGGTTAAGATACAAGAATAGTTCCATATAGACCTCACTAGAACGACTTTGATTTTTATTTATACTTTTTGAGTTTAATATTTAAACCGCTTCACTTCCTTAGTCGAGTGTACTTGATGTTCAGAAGCCCAACACTGAGTAAACTCGATCTTGTCACATTCTAGACCAATACAAAGGAATTTTGTTTGCTGAAAATGAAAATCATTCGCAAATGGGCTCCAAAATGTGCGCATGAATTTTCAGCACACTCGGCACATCATTCAAAATTTTTGAATAGCTTGGAGATCAATTTTTAAAAAAAATAGAAAGATATGTCTTCAGTTGTATTATATTATACATGCAATAGCCCTTTTTGGTCACCAGAGAGAACACTCTGCCTGTTACATCTTACAGACAGTAAACTTTCTATTTAAAATTAAGGGTACATTCATTTTTACATTGTAATGAAGACTTGTTTACCATAAATCCACTGGGTCCTGGAGGTGGTTTTATGGTAAACAACTTGGTAGTGGAGGGGTTAAGGGCTTTTTCAATAACCACCTTTCTATGACTGAAAGTCAAATGCTGGATATAACTCTTGATTTATAGTAAGTGGAGTATCATGTTTATTCACATATAGCTACACATGTTTTTATTGTTATTAGCAAAGGCTTAGGGATTTTTATCATGCATTATTTAACAACTAATTGAGATCTAGGCAATACTATTCATATATAGGGATGAGCCGAACACGCCCGAGTTTGGTTCGTATTCAAACCCGAACTTTCCAAATGTTCGAATCCGAACCCGAACTCGAACTCAATACAAGTCAATGGGGCTGAAAATTCGGTTTTTAGAGTACCCTCCAAGAGAGCATGTATGCTAGATATTTGCCATGAAAGGTGTATGGGGGTCCGGGTAGTGCCCTGGGGGACAGGAAACAAGGACAAAAAGTAAAAAAAAAAAGATTTTAAAGGGACAGTGAGTTTTCCATGAAATAAGGGTTAAAAAGAAAAAAGAAAAATTCCTTCAAATATCGTGCCTAGGAGATCCCCATAACCTGCCCGTGAAGTGGCGGATTTCTAGGATGTATAGAAACACTTAAAAACAAAAAAAAATACGTTTCAAATGACGGTAAATGCTTTTCCTTTAATCTATCCATAAACAACTGCTTGGGGCAGCAGTCTGTATGAAAAGAGGAGACATTTTCGGACACGCAGAAAAAGTTTAGTGATTTTTTGGGCTAAATTATTGTGAAACTTATGCAGGCTTTGGATGAAAGTAACAATAGGTGCTTTAAGGCTGGGGTCAGACTAGCACACTTTTAATGTGCGTTTAGGCGCACTTAATCTTGGCCACACTAGCAGCAAATGACGCGCAATGACGGCCAATATACGAAGTACGGCGGCACGAAAGTCCGGCCTCGCAACGCAAGTGGAAAATGAACGCATTTTTTCGAGAACGCTGAACCGCTAGTACTGACGTACAGAGTGCGCTGCGTCCGCATAGCGGCGTGTGTGCGTGATTAGGAGACGTCAGACGCTGCTCATGTCCGGCCAACATAACGTCCAGACACCCAAAGTTTCCTGGTTCGGATCCGTAAAAAAATCACGCATAAAAATGCGCATCGTATGACCGTTTAAGCGCTTTCCGTGAAAAAACACCTCACTGCGTTCGGACGCACTTTTTGACGTTCGCTGCGAAAAATGCGTTCGTTTGACCCTAGCCTAAAATTGGGCCTTTAGCGTCGGCAACAGTGCCATCACACAGTCTCACCCCTCTGAGGATATGAATCTGATACAGGCGTCAGTGGCAGTGCAGCCAAATATTGTGCCTTTGGTGCCAGGCCAGCAAGTGCCATCATACAGTAACCCCTCTGTGGTATTGTGGAAGAGTGCAGGGGTGGACCATGCAGTCAGGGCCGGTGCTAGACTATTTTGCGCCCTAGGCAAGACCAGCTACTTGCACCCCCCCAAAAAAAAACGACACAACATGAAACTGCTAAATTTCTTTTTACTTAAGAATAAAGTTTGAAAAGCACCAATAGTAAAGGTAAAATAAATATAAATAAACTGTATTAAACCATTTTAAAATAACTCTATTAAACAAATTAAAATTAACTGTATTGAACAAATATACAGTTGTGTTCAAAATTATTCAACCCCCAATGCTGTAAAGGGTAATTAGGGAATTTAGTGAACATTTGTAATTGTATTCAAAATGAAATCCTACAAGGACTTTTTAAAGAACCATATGCAACTAAAATGACATCAATTGGTTTTGTAATACAGTAGTAAATGTTTCTTTTGTGAATTCTTCATTGACACAATTATTCAATCCCTTAAAGACTACGACTCTGAAGAACAGAGGTTCATTCAAGTGTTTTCAATCAGGTATTGAAAACACCTGTGGATGTCACGGAGCAGCAATAAAGCATAATAAGCACCAATTAGGCAGCTTTAACCACTTCTATGCGGAGGACGTGCTCAGCGCGTCCTCCGCATGGCTGCTGCTGTGCTGAGGACGCGCTGAGCGTGTCCTCACTTTGGGGTCAACGTTCGGCCGAGTTCCGGCCGATCGCTGGCCCCCCCGGTGCGGGCTGACATCCTCGATGTCAGCCCAGCATCCGGAACCGCCGCCGGTGAAATTAGGTGTCATCGCGACAGCGCGATGACACCTAATTCAGGCGCCCCCCCCGCATGTGCGGAGGAGGCGCCTGAAAGGGAGGGGGGGAGGTCCTTCGGACCTCTCTCCCTCCCGATCGGCGGCGTTGCGGGGGTTAACCCAGACACCATTTGGAAGGGCACAGCCTGCCCTTCCAAATGGTACCTGGCATTAACCCCTGGGTAGCTGGATCGCGAATCGGCGCTGAAAAGCACCGGTTCGTGATCCTTTCCCGGGCTGGCCGACATCTTGGATGTCGGCCAAGCCTCCGGGAACTCCCCCTGAGGACTGGCGTCATCGTGCATAGCACGATGACGCCAGTCCTAGAGTTAACCCCTAACTGCCACCAACGGTGGAGATAGGGAGTTCCAATGAACTCCCTATCTCCCGATCCGTGGCAGCTAGGGGTTAACGTTTGGTATTGCTGGATTGGCCAGAGCATGGCCGTTCCAACGATACAAAACACGAAAGTGAAAAAAAGTTTGTAAAAAAAAAATATATATATTTTAAAAAAAATTCTAAAAAAAATAATAAACACTTTTTTTTTCTTTTTTTTGGTTTGTTAATGCAGCAATATTGTTCCCATTTCAATTATAATGTGAACAATGATGCTGCACTAACGATTTTTGTATGCGGTGCGTTTGTTAAAAATCGTGTAATTTTCCCCAAAAAAAAATGTAACGAGACCCCATCTCTAATTTTTTTAAAAAGCGCACCCCATACAAAATATAACCGCAATTGCTCGCATGTTAAAATGTGGGAAAAAAAACTTTACACGCTATAAATTATTGAAAATTCATATTTTATTGCATTTTTTGTTATAATATACAGACAGGTCATGACGTATACATATAATAATGACATATTATGAATCTGCCGAGTCTTACGGAAAGAACGATATATAATATGTCTGGGTCATATACTAAAATAAGCCTTAAAAACACGTTTAAACATGATGAGCAAAACCGGTAAAAATGACCTCAGCACAGAGGCGGGAAAAGCCTCAGCAGCGAAAGGGTTAAAATGACTGTGATACTCAGCTCCTTCTAGACATTTACTGGTGTGGTTACAAACATGGTGAAGTCAAGAGAATGGTCCAGGAAAGCAAGAGAAGAGGTGATTACTCTTCACAGGAAGGGCAATGTCTATAAGAAGATTGCAAAGATGTTAAACATACCAAGAGAGACCATAGGAAGCATCATTCGCAAATTCAAGGCAAAGGGCACTGTTGAAACGCTACCTGGTCGTGGCAGAAAGAAGATGCTGACTTCGACTGCTGTGCGCTACCTGAAGCGTAGAGTGGAGAAAAGTCCCCGTGTGACTGCTGAGGAACTGAGAAAAGATTTGTCAGATGTGGGTACTGAAGTTTCAGCTCAGACAATACGGCGCACACTGCATAATGAAGGCCTCCATGCCAGAACTCCCAGGCGCACCCCCTTGCTGTCTCCAAAGAATAAGAAGAGTCAACTGCAGTATGCCAAATGTCATGTGGACAAACCACAGACGTTTTGGGATAGTGTTCTGTGGACTGATGAAACAAAATTAGAACTGTTTGGGCCCATGGATCAACGCTATGTTTGGAGGAGGAAGAACAAGGCCTATGAAGAAAAGAACACCTTGCCTACTGTGAAGCATGGCGGGGGGTCAATCATGCTTTGGGGCTCTTTTGCTTCTGCAGGTACAGGGAAGCTTCAGCGTGTGCAAGGTACCATGAATTCTCTTCATTACCAGGAGATATTGGATGACAATGTGATGCAGTCCGTCACAAACCTGAGGCTCGGGAGACGTTGGACCTTTCAACAGGACAATGATCCCAAGCATACCTCCAAGTCCACTAGAGCATGGTTGCAGATTAAAGGCTGGAACATTTTGGAGTGGCCATCGCAGTCACCTGACTTAAATCCGATTGAGAACCTCTGGTGGGACTTAAAGAAAGCAGTTGCAGTGCGCAAGCCTAAGAATGTGACTGAACTGGAGGCTTTTGCCCATGACGAATGGGCGAAGATACCCGTAGATCGCTGCAAGACACTTGTGTCAAGCTATGCTTCATGTTTAAAAGCTGTTATAACTGTAAAAGGATGTTGTACTAAGTACTAAGATTGAATGTCACTTGGGGGTTGAATAAAACTGATAATGATGTGAGCACAGAAAAGACATTTGTGGTTATTTCATTATAAATGTTATGTTATATTTGTCTGACCTACACGTGCCTCTTTGATTTAATTGTAAGCAAGATGACTGAATGATCAAAATCAATGTCAAACTGGCCAAAACACTCAATTTCAGTGGGGGTTGAATAATTTTGAACACAACTGTAAATTAACGAAAAAAAAAAAAAGAATTGTCACGTAAGTTTCAATTTCAGACACATCAAAATTTCACTTTGCGTGCCTTATCCTTTGCAAATTTTCATCATGCGTATATATATATATTGCCCAGGCCAGCTCACATCATGCGTATATATATTGCCCAGGCCAATCCCCTGGTGGAGATAGGGGGTTCATTTGAACCCTGATATCTCCAGGCATCTAGTGGGTCATGGAGGGTGTCAATCGAAAGGCCTGAGCATGGCCTTTCAAATGATACCCAACATAACCAGGTATAAAGTAAAAAAAATAAAAACTAAAATAAAAACATGTATTTTTTTTGTGTGTTATCTTTACTAATGCAGCAATATTGTTCACATTGCAATTATAATGTGAACGATGATGCACTAATGATTTTTTTCTATGGGGTGCGTTTGCTATAAATTACGTAATTCCCCCCACAAAATGTAACAAGTCCCCATTTCAAATTTTTGTACAAGCGCACCCCATAGAAAACATAACCGCAAATGCTCATGTGCTAAAATGTAAAAAAAAAAAACAATTTACACACTGCAGATGATTAAAAATTCAATTTTTATTGCATTTTGTTCATAATATATAGACAGGACAGGACGTATACATATAAAAATGATATATTATGCGGAGTCTGCCAGAAAGAACGATATCTAACATGTCTGTCATTTAACAAAATGTGGCTTCAAAATCGCGTTTAAACATGATGAGCGAAAGCGGTAAAAACGAGCTGAGCACCCAGCGGTGAAATACAGCATATTAGAAGTTTTAGGAGGGAAATTAACACTTCTCAAATCTCAATCAGAAGCAGACACCACCCCACCCCCTCAGTATTGTCTACAATGTATCAAATTGATTAGACCAGACTAAAAACACCTGTTATGCCGTTTGAAAAACACAGGTCATTTAGAGTTGAGAATCTTTGCACGTACACATTAGTTTTTAATTCAATATCTAATAAACCGTTGCTTATAATATTCTGCAGTAAAGAGTCTCTTTATTTCTCGATTTTTTTTTGTATTTTTTTAAGCATTTTCTATACTTTTTTCAAAATTTCTTTTTTTTCCGAACTCGAACCGGACACACCCAAAAAGTTCGAAGTTCGCGAATTTTCGAACGCCCAAAGTTCGGTTCGAACTCCGAACTGATCGAACCGAACAGCTCATCCCTATTCATATACATACCCTGGCTTTATACTTGAATAAATTGCGTGGTTGCAGGAGAGACAAAATAGCATGTATTAAAAGTATTGAATCAATGGAGAGCGTTTTGAGGTATCTGATTGGTAGCCTTATGCCATGTGACCGGCAGCTTGCATTACCTCGATCTTCTAGTAACATATAGACAAATATATAAATGATATGAAGATCTGTAGTAGTAAGAAATGTTTTCACTGATGTGAAAGAGTTATGCCCTTTGAAGAACGATTAAACAATTGACGCTTGTATTAACAAGACAACATAAACTAATAGAGAGGCTTTTTAAGGCCTCTGATTGGGGCTTTTACGTCATGTGGTTGGAGAAGAGTGAAAACAATCCCGACCAAGTAATATATACATAACATTTAACATCATATTAAGATCTACTTCTACAATAAAGGTGATGCTCTGCATGTCCTGATAAGCGGTTGATATATCATATGGCTATAAGAGAGGGGAAACGATCGATCCTTAGTATACTGTTCCAACTAATGAAGGAGATTTGAAAGTCCTCCGATTGGTGGCTTTTGATCACATGATCGGGAGAGAACTTGAACAACTCCCGGTCTCCTAGCAACACATAAATAACAATTTACACCATGTGACGATCCGTAATGAGCATCCCACCTAACGTAGATTTACCGTAATTAAGAGACTCACTTCTTCATAAATACTGATCCTAATTCAAATGGATCTTAGAGCTCCTGAGGAAAATGCCGATAGAGCGGCAGAGAAACACGCGTTGAGTCTTCTTTAGGCCCCATTCACACCCCCATTCACACCTAAGCATTTTAAAGCACGTTCCTGCGCGCTATAAAATGCATAAACAGGGAAATCCCATGATTTCCTATGGGACCCATTGACACCTGGGTGTTTTAAAGCACGCAGGAATGCGCTTTAATACGTCCTACCTCCAAAGAAGTACGGGAGCTTCTTTGGGGCGTAGTGCAGCGCGTTCGCTGCATAGACATGGACATGAACGCGCTGCAATGCGCGCTCGCGCGTTTTTAACGTTTGTGCAATACGCATGTAACAAAACGCTTAGGTGTGAACCTTAATGTCAATGTGACAAAAATCTCTCTTCCTTTACAACTAATTTAGTTGAGCCTGCTAGGCTTATCACAACAATTGTATTTCTAGTGTGGTGGTCGAGATTAGTGTGGTGGTCCACAATTTGGCATTGGTATCTGCAGTCAGTCTTGGGCATGATTTTGGTCCGGAATTCAAAGAGACGTGCAGTTATATTGTGTTTTTCCTGCGCTTATGCACGTACCCAAGGGGAGGGCACTGCTTTATTTATTCACAGCAGGAAATACTCCAATTGTATTACCGACCACAGTGTTAGCGCATGTGATCACAGTAAGCATTATCAGTGGACCATTACTTTATTGGACATACCTGTATTCATCAGGTTGGATGTTTGTTTTTAAATTATTTTCTCATCCATGTGTGTGCATATTTGAATGCTCTTAAATATTGTAATAAAGGTTTAATTTTTTAACGAAAGGGAGATATTTCCCCTCTCCTTGAGGGAATTTGATGTTATAATTCAGCAAACTCTGAGCAACTACGGTGGATCAAAGGTAATGAAACTGCAGTGAATTCACTATTTAGCAACCTTCCACCATATTTTGCCATACTTTTCACATTTCTTATCAATGTAGATTCTGTTGAACTTGTCTATGTCACATTGGGGACTTCAGATTCAACGTCGTATCTGACGCTTGGTGCACGTCGGCATTCAGCCTTTATTGCTGAACGCCGTGTTGTAGGCCAGATGACATGGTTCGCTGATCATGGGTGCAGCAGGTGACGCAGTCCAATAGAGGTGGCCCGATTCTCTGCTTGTCCTGGCCGTGAGCAGAGTGAAACTGGGGACATATAGTCCCCAGTCTCACTCCGCAATCACTCCATGACCCTGCGCAATCTCGCAAGAGCAAGACCGCGCATGGCTCACGGCCCACATCGTAACCCTCCATGGAGTACTATGGACTCCAGGAGTTGATACTCGTGGCGGTATGGAAGTGCTACCGTGAGTATCACCGAGGATAGCGCTTCAGTCTGGGGCAAAGTGCTGTGGTAGTGCCTGCCCTGGAATCTAACGCAAAAATCGGAAGGCTACGGGGAAATCTGCAGGTGCAGAGTTTCTCCATTATCTTCCCAAACTTATTGTTCTACAGCTGTTGTCAGAGACTGTGAGCAACAGAGAAGGAGGTCAGCAGTGTGACCATAACATCAAAAAAGACCCCTGCACCCTCCAGAGCAATAAACCTCACAGTAATATGCGCTGTGTGTGAGTGTGAGTTTTATTACTGTGGAGCTCTGTGATACGATCATATTACACTGCACATTACTGTGAGTGTTATTGCTGTAGAGCTCTGTGATACGCTCATACACACCGCAGATTACTGTGAGTTTTATGGCTGTGGAGCTCTGTGATACACTCATACACCCCACACATGAGTGAGAGTTTTATTGCTGTGGAGCTCTGTTATAAGCATGGGTGTGTTTTGGTGTTTACGGTTTGAGGGGGTGCAGTAGCATTTTATCCTTGGGCCCAGGCAACACAATGTTGCGGCTCGGCCAATGGCTCTATTCATTGGCTGCATGTGACCACCATCTTTCATTGGTTGCTCACTGCCTAGCACTTTATGACGTCTCATGGTGAGTACACTTTTCTAGAAAAAAACACAGCCTTTTGAGTATTAAATTATACACACTACACTATGTTACCTTTGGTGAAGGGACTGCTACTTTATACAAAAAAAAATGACCACTAAAGTTTGCTAGAATATATAATAAAAGGCATTATGAGAATATGATGACCCGTAAGGCTCACCATGAAAAGAAACCGACACAGTAAACATATACTGTACAGCAAGACTAGGTTGCAATTAACACATTCAAAGCTGAAATCATGGATATAAAAACCTGTCATGCCTACAATTTAAGCCATTACCAAGTGTATGAGATCTTCGTAAGTCTATTGACGTATCTAATTCACACTTCTCCTAACGTTGCCTTGAGACTGCTTAGTTCACACAGCTCATTTACAACATTCTGCCAAGCTTCTGATTTCTGGAGACGTGGGCAATGTATAGAGCATCATTTAGAGTCGCAGCGCCAGGAATATCCATTCCCTTCCTTACCAATGCTCTGTGATAAGAGCCTTTGGATGTAACGTTAATAAATAAAACCAGAGAAGAATGTTGGTTCTTTCTCACAATTAAAATCCAATCTCTTTCTAAACATACTCTCCTGAAATCAATACGGCGAAGTTTCGAAATGTTCCCCCAGGTTAATAATTAACCTGAAAAGTCAGCAAGCCGGAGCGAAGACGAAGAATAGATCCCATTAATCTTGTATTACCGTTCTGTGACTCTGGTCCCTCCCTGATTCATGCTGGGATCCTCGAATGAATCAGCTACAAGTTTCACGTTTGTTAGATGAACATGTCAGCTAACACTGGAAAATTATCCTGACTTTAAATAATATTTCCCTGCTGTAAAAAAGCCTATTTTACCATTCCCCCCTTGAGAAGTGGTCTAATGTGATACTCATCTTGATACAATTATACTCCGCGTGCGAACTGACCAATCTGAATATTTAATTAGGCCTCAAAAACCATAATCTATGTAAGAATATATTCAAAGTCAAGGCATATTGTCACAGTGTTGACATCGAAGGCCACCGTGGACAAGATGGAAAACTTTGCCAAAATTTTAAAATCAAGTTGAATATTTATTTTTCAAGCTCAATTGTCTTCCATAAATACTGTTAATTATTATCTGCCTTAAATGTTTACAGAACAGACCCCATTTAATGGTTTGCGGTTTTTTTGTGGGACTGGTGGCCTATGCAGCATCGATTGGAATTTCCATGCATAATCCGATGTACATATCATTCCAATTGATCAATACTATTTACAAGTCCACAGGAACAATTAGATCACCTGCTCATAGCCCCCAAAGAATTGCTTTACTGTGCAGTATGATTTCTGGAGTGCTCCCAGGGACTCACCAGCTCCACACTCCCCCACCGTCAGCTGCGTCCTCTGCCTCTGCGCGCATTCTTTTTCACAGCCTACGCAATTTGTGTAGCGGTTAGCTTCCCCGCTACGCTACTCGCATAAGCTGCTCAAGAAGTCAGCAGCCGGGTCTGTTCAAATAGGAACATACACACGCTACCTACTTCCTGAATACTGCTCGTCAGAGCCTCAGAGAGGCACTGACAGAGCAATGGAAGAGCTTGGACCAATGGGAAAGCACCATTGGTCCAAGCCAGTCATAAAAACATCTGCATGGGAGACATGCCTTTCATTGACAGGCAGGAGCACAGGCAGCTCCTTCAGCTCCCTCTAGTAGCGGATACAGAGTATGACAGGCACAGGCAGCTCCCTCTACTAAATGAGTAAAAGATAATTTACAGCTAAACACAAACCGCAGAAAGTTAGTTAATATCTGTGTATATCTGGCTCTGATACTAGCCAGTGCCTCACCAGCCACTGACCTCACCGCACATCGCTGCATAGTACGCCCTGCAACGGGAGTGCTCCAATGAACCCCTCAACTGTCACAGAATAAAATATGAGGGAACTGGGCACAATCCAACTGCACACAGGTACCTTTATTAGGAAAATAGTGCAACGTTTCGCTGACTGGGCAGCATTTCTCAAGCGTAGAGAAAGGCTTGAGAAAGACTGCCCAGTCAGCGGAAACGTTGCACTATTTCCTGATAAAAGTTCCCTTTGTGCAGTTGGATTGTGCCTAGTTCCCTCTTCGTTTTTTTTGTGTAATACTATTTACAAGGGCAGAAGTTAGCTAAAGCCTTTAGGCGTTATCCAGGTAAATATTTTAAACCCCTTCACTACAAAGTAATTTTCCATAAAACCACTCTCAGGTACCAGTGGTGTTTAGTAAATTCACTTTTCATTAATTCTACAGTCAAAACAAATCATTGTGAATATTCACAATATATTTTTTGTAGTAACCCTATTTAAAATGCACATTTTGCCATCTGCTGGTCAAAAAGTGTTACTGCAACTGGGGCTCGTTAGCCAGAGATCCAGCTGTTTAAACTGTTTTACCACCTCAGGTATCATGCCCAATGTACTAAAACGTTTGCGGTACATTCTGGAGCCTATTTTGCAATACATACTTCTCTTTTTTGTGTTGTGCAAGAATATTCAATATCAGGGCACCAGCAGCTGCTTTGAAGATCGAGTATACCTCGACCTTGGTAGTGACGGCGTTGACTTTACCTAAATCAATCCAGTCTAAAATGTTTCTAACATACATTGTTTATTTCCTACCTTTAGCATATTACTCCTAGTTAAAAGAGCTTTCTGGTTTGCTTCTCCTGACCTATACACATGTGCTGTACTTACCAGCATGTCTTTTTGATATAACATTTGATATATTTAATCTGGCATGATTTAAAATATGTGTGGGATGTTGTTGTTTGTCTTGTTTGTTTGTTTTTTGATAAGGTTATCAAAAAATTTTCACGTAGAAGATAGTGAGCACAGCCAAAATTACATTATTAAAGTGCAATACAAAATATGGTTTGTAGGAAGAACAAAGTATGACTAAGAAACGTATCAAGACAGAAACAAAAGTGGAACAGAGCCTTGTTCAACATGAAAGGGGTTATTCAGAGAGAGACAATCTGGCTCTGAAATTCAGCGTACGGTGACATTTTGGGGCCATGCGGCTATTCAGAGAGCAGGCAGTTCGTCAAATTTTGGCGAATTGCCTGCACAGACGATACCTGTACGAGGGCAGTGAAATCCCCCATAGAGAAGCAATGGTTAATCTATTCAGAGAACACTGAACAGCAGAGAAAAGTTACAGAATTGCCCTGCTGTTCGCTGGTTTCATGCGACAGGTTTATTCAGGCGAATCCCATAGACTTCAATGTTAAAAATATTCCCATTTTAATTCAATATCTAATAAATCGTTTTTTAATTTAATCTGCAGCAAAAAGTTTCTTTATTTATAGATTTTTTTTCAGTTTTTTTTTCTCATATGCGTTTTTTCTTTTTTCTGTAACAGTCCTTTTTATTATCATTCATAGGATCTTATGTGTAAATTCCAGACATTTTCGTTCAGTAGTTTATTTGCAAACAGCGTTTCAATTTTGAAACTTTCAAGCATACTGTTTTTTTATTTTACCCCGTTCGTCAGCTTGTTGGCTTTTTCCAGCGTCTAGTCTGCGCTTCGATCAGCGGCTCATCAGCTTTTTCTGGCGTGTTCGGCGTGGCTTTTCTGGTGGTTCCAGTGGGTTTTCGGTGGGATTGCGGTGGGTTTTCCCTGCACTCGGGGGACATTGCAGCGAATGCTGAATTCACCGCAGGATTGGGAACTTTGATTCCCTAAAGTGCAAGGAACTGCAGGGAATGAGAGAGCACCGAAATGTCGCCGACATTTCGGTGCTCTCTGAATAACCCCTAAAGAGAAGTGTTGGATTAATAGGCTGCATTAAAATTCTGTTTTCTGAATTTATTTTTATTTATTGTCGTTCTCGTCCCGTGCCATTTACTACTAACCTGAATATTTTAAACTATAGAAAGAAAGGAAATGTTAAATAGAATTAACAAAGGAGAGTGCACTTGTTATGCTATTGTAACAAGCAACATGGAGCAACACCGATGCATGAATGTTTCAGAAGAAAACCTTCTAATGTCCGTGGTAATGCAATAATATGCTGGGTAATTTTAATTTAGATTGTTTTACTTTGGGATTACTGTGCAATATAGTATGAGGGTGACTTTGGCATTAAGGAAACCCTTCTTGCAGAGCTGATAAAAACACAAGCCGACACTGCCCTCTATTGGTTGTTATGGGAAGTGCAGCATACTAGATAATGGTTTCTATGTAAATGCTTGCAAAACATTGTAACCATTAAAGTATGTATATTATAGAGAAGATTATAAATAACCAGTAAAATAATATGCGATAAACAACATAATGGTGAACAAAGGAAATAACATTAAAGTAATTTATATATAGGTTTCGTGTTTCCACACACAGGTGTCAGAACCGGACACAAAATAGATTGAAAAGAATGAAAAACACAATTATTATTAATCTTTATTTATAAAGCGCCAGCATATTCCGCAGCGCTGTACAATGGGCACAGTATAGACAGGGTTACAATACATTGAACAACATTTGACAAACCAGTACATGAGGAAACGTCGGCCCTATTCCCGTGGGAACTTGCAATCTAGAAGGGTTGGGGTGGAAACAGGAGGAGAGGACTGTAAGGTGAGAGTGATGGACTGGTGGGAGTGATGGACTGGTTACGTCAGTGAGTTGGGTGGTAGGCTTCCCTAAGTAGGAATGTCTTAAGGGAGCGTTTGCAGGAAGGGAAACTAGGGGAAAGTCTGACCGTACGAGGGAGAGCGTTCCAGAGGATGAGGGCTGCATGTAAGAAATCCTGTAGTCTATCATGGGAAGAGGTGGTGCGGGGAGAAGCTAGGCGCAGGTCACTGTTTGACCTTAGGGAGCGGGCTGGGGTGTATTTGGTGATTAGTGAGGACAGGTAGTGGGGAGCTGAATTAGTGAGCAATAACACCTAAAAGGGAAATCAGTATCCATCTGATACAAATACAATACATGCTAAAATCCTAATTCATGGTCAACATGTTGCAATGGATAAGGGGTACCTTACCCAGCACCTTACTTGCAGTGCCACAATACAAAAGGAAAGTGGCTCGATCTACATTTTCCTACAGATCACCACAATTATGGAATAACCTCCCAGACGCCATCAAATCTTCCCCCAGTCTAAAGTCACTTAAGAGATCTCTATTAATATACCTCAATACAGAATGCACTTGTAAACATGTAACATAGTGTATTTCTGTAACGAATGTAACAATTCAATGTTCTTGCACCCAGGACATACTTGAAAACGAGAGAAATCTCAATGTATCCTTCCTGGTAAAATATGCTCACTACCTGAAGATCAACATGTCCAAGACCGTGCTCCTTCTAATTCCCCCCTCTAACTCTACTCCGATTTCTGACTTCTCTATAATTGTTGATGGTATCACTATCCATCCCTCAGCCCAAGTCAGCTGTCTCGGAGTGACTCTCGACTCCAGTCTTTCCTTCAGCCCCTACATCCAACCACGATCCTCATCTTGCCGTAATCACGTCCGTAATATTGCCAAAATTCATCTATTTCTGACAGTCAACACCACCAAGCAATTTATCCACTCGCTCGTTATCTCCCGCCTGGACTACTGCAACAACTTCCTGATTGGCCTTCACATCTCCCGCCTCTCCCCTCTGCAGTCCATCCTAAACACATCAGCCACACTTACCCATCTCACCCGACTCTCTGTCTCTGCCGTTCCTCTCTGTGAATCCTACACTGGCTCCCCATCCACAGCAGAATCAAATTCAAGCTACTCACCCTGACCTACAAAACCCTCACTAACGCCGCCCCTCACTACCTGTCCTCACTAATCACAAAATACACCCCAGCCCATCCCGTATGATCCAACAATGACCTGCGCCTGGCTTCCTCCGTCATTACCGCTTCACAGACTGCAGGACTTTTCACATGCGGCGCCGACCTTATGGAACGCGCTTCCTTGCAATATCAGACTGTCCCCAGATCTGGCTTCATTTGAACCCTCCCTAAAGACACTTCTGTTTAGGGAAGCCGACCACCTGACTCCGTAACAAGACATCCGACAGACCTAAAAATGGTCCTCACCTCTCCCTGCATTAGCTCATCACTGCAGCCCCCCTCATGTTTCTTACCCATCATCCATTTAGATTGTAAATTCCCACGGGAATAGGGTCCTCATGTCCTCCTGTATCTGCTGGCAGGTATACTGACCTTTTCCTGTATGTATTGTAGAATTGTCCTATCTTTAGCCATTGCACCTTGTACATTGCTACGGAATGTATTGGCGCTTAATAAATAATAATAAATAAATTAAATTTAAAAATAAATAAATAATGCAGAATCTGCACCTTGGTATGGTGATATAAGGAATGTAAGAGAATAAACTCACGAACCCGGCGTAGCAAGGAAGTGCTACTCCACTTAGTGCACCTCAGGGAAGACAGATCTCTTTATGTAGATGGATGACGTAAGTAATAATGCTGCTCCGTGGCTTAGCTTCAAAATAGAAAATGCCCATAAATTCATTAATAAACTGCTTGCGTTAAATAATAACAAAGCTTATAAATATATTCACAATAGATTCCAAAAGGCTGGTAACACAGTGTTTGTTTCAGCATTGCTGAAAATATCCAGGGTTTGATTCCAACCGAGCTGTTGAGTTATTCCAAACGGAGCACACACTTCCTTGCGGCTAGGATGCTGCGGCTTTTTACTTGAGTTGACAGCTCCAATACTTTCTATAGGAGTCATTAATTTGTGGAGGGGGAGAAATGGGGCATTCCTCACACCCTGACCGCTTTAAAAAGAAAAAGTGGTCCAGATGAGTAGCGTGTCCCTTTAGTTATAGTTACGTTTACATAGTTATTATAGGATGGGCTTTGCACGTTTATTATATGTACGGTATTTAATTGTAACTATTTTAATTGGACCTAATAAAGAGTGGTTTTATACTTCCTAGGAACTTGATTCATGTGATTTTTTTGGTGGATTTACTGTGTCTTAAGTAATTTTGCAACAGCGACTCCAATTTCGGCAAATTACGATGACCATTCTCTAAATAGTGAATTCACCATATTGTCGGCAAAATGGGATCAGTGAAATGCAGCGAATTACAGTGAAACACAAAGCATCAAAGTTACACATAATTTCAGTGCATTGTGAATAGACCCTTTTGTGTTTCCCAAAGGGGAAATGAAACAGCAGCAGTAGAAGCTTCATCAGTGACTCTCCTACTGTCACTGTCTGAATTTACCTTTTGGGAAACAAAGTTTAATGTTGTTGCAACAATGGCAGCCTAAGGTTGCTAGTGAATATATTTTTATGTTTTTTCATGGGTATGGGCAGGGGTCAAGTCGAGCAGGAATGCATAGAAACGCAGTTGCTCAACTATTTTAACAGGAGGAACGCAGATCCCTTTCCCCCCACACACTATGAAGCTTGTATTAGGGGTTTAATCATATGTTTCCATGTTAAGCAGGCATGTACTGGCCATCGTGACTACTGGGAGATTCTCAGTGGGCTGATGGCTTAGTGGACCGGGTGCCGGCTGAGCTTGAATCTTTAATTTCCTGCACTTATTTTCTTAAGACTTGACCCATGGATGGGAATTGGTGATATACTGCTATGTACTAAACAGTAAGAGATGCTCAAACACCAGGCACAGAGTTTTATTGCTGTGCATTCTTTGATATGTTCCTACACATCGTACATTACCGAGAGTTTAATTGCTGTGGAGCTCTATCTCTATATATAAATTTGTTTCCTCCGTCGCCGTAAAGGATGTGCACGCATCCAGCAGCTGGATGCGCGTGCATCCAAAGGAGCCAGATGCACGCGTAGCCCTACTGGTCGGCTGTGCGTGCATTCATGAGAGCCGGATGCACTCAAAGCCCCACAAGTCAGCTGCGTGCACATCCAGGAGAGCCGGATGCGCATGCAGCCCTAATGGCCGGCTGCTCGCTCATCCAGCATCTGGCGAGCCAGCTATGCATCGCTATGTGGGTCCCGCCGAGAAACCTGCCGGCATGCGAGCCACAAGTTAAAAAAAAGCGTGTGTGAGCCAAAAGTTTAAAAAAGAGCGTGCGAGCCACCAGTTTAAAAAAAAGCACGTGTGAGCCACAAGTTTGAAAAAAAGCACGTGCCAGCCACAATTTAAAAAGGGTACCTGTGCCCGTGAGCTTACAATCTAAGGAGACCCGTGCCCGTCAGCTTACAATCTAAGAGGGTCCTGTTGCCGTGAGCTTACAATCTAATGGGTCTTGTTCCCCTGAATTTACAATCTAAGGGGTCCCATGAGCTTACACTCTAAAGGGTCCTGTTTACATGATCTTACAATCTAAGGGGTCCTGTTCCCATGAGCTTACAATCTAAGGGGTCCTGTTCTGAAAGGACAGGGGGCAAAAACACTCATTTGCGGCATGCCTATATATTCCTGTTTGCTGTTTCTTTGCTAACAATATCCAGAAGTAAAACAACAAAAAACCCATAGGTTTAGATCATTACCTATACCCACACCCAGAAAAAAAAAAGGAAATAGCTGATCTTGAGACTACACACAAATAGATTTTTATTTGATTTTTATTTTTTGTGCCCAAAAAAATGGTGGGGCGCTGCCCCAACAGACGAGTCGCCATTGATCTTTAAGGCAAGTAGGGAATAGGGCTCAGGACACGGGACAATGGAAAAAAAACACAGCAAAGACAGGGCAGTGGGTTGTGGGAAAGACAGCAAAAATAGGACTGAGGAGGAAAGACATACAAGTCAATGAAAATACAGGACAAGGAGTAGATATAACCCCTTTAGTCTTCAAGAGACACCTTGCAAGCTGGATGATATAAAAAGACTTGGCATGAAATTTCCATAAGAAAGCTCACAGGAGTCGTCAATCAAAAGGAAGACCTCAACAATACAAAGGCTTTGCTCACCCCGGCACCTCTGTAGATCAAAGGCATTTCATGTAGAAGCGAGCACTATAGCCACCTCAAGAACAAACTCCAAAGGTCCTCTGAGGCAAACTGAGCTATACTTCCTCCACACAGGCATCAAATGCTGACATGTCCTCCCTCCGAGAAAGGGCCTTTTGCAAGGTCCAGTTACGCACGTGATTCGCCAAAGCTCACAGCATTTAATATTTGCACACAAACTCCCATCATCCTTTAAGGATTCCAAACTGAATTGAGGTAGACCATAAATATAACAGGCAAAAACTGTCATTTGCACCATGTGAGGTGAAAGAAATAAACTTGCTAATATCACAAAGATCACAGAAATAGTTTTCTGGAACGATGGGAGCCACGCACTGTTATTCAATCGAGTCAAGGTGTTAAGAAAAGCAATGCAAGTCCAACCACTTGCTAGAGTAAGAAAAAAAGTATTGAACAAAATTAGGTCGCAGGTGTATACAAATTATGCTGCATCAAAAGGAAGAAAAAGATAGACTTGGCACAAATTACATGGTAAAAAAAGAATTTTAGATTTGTACGGTAACCTATAAGGGTGACAATATGACATCAATAACTGTATACATGAACAAAAATAACACTGCCGCCTAGTAACTCATCTCTGCGGGAACAGAATAAAGCAAGAAGAAACACCAATGCAAGAGAATGGAGATAAACAGTGGATTAAATGTGAAACAGCCTTGTAAAAATTACATAAATATGCACATGTAATTTTAATGCATAGTTTTATTTCATGTAAGCAGGTCAAAACGTAACCCCTTAAGTACGCGCGGGTGGTGCACTTAAGGGGAAGGTTTCGCCGGCGAGGCTTACAGGGACGTCTCGCCAACAGGAGCCATCGCGTGACACTGATTGCGGCCCACCCTGCAGCCGACACGTGGCACTGACTACAGGGGGACGGCTGGAGTTCAGACCGTCCCTGTGCAGCCAATGACGTGCACCGCAAGTTGGGGAGAAGCTGAGGCGGCCCCATTGAGGACAGCGGGTGTACATGTACTCCCTGCATCTTCAAAGCCCTCCTGCTGGCAGGACGACATAGACCATCCTTCAGCGGGAAGGGGTTAACAACTCCATAGACTATATTCCCTAGTTGTTGAGAAGATAACTACAGGAATAGTTACACATATCATCTCCTGTAGTTAGTTTATCGACTGGAAATGCCACTCCATTCCTACCACAAGTTGAGCTTGCGGCCCGGATTCAGCCGTCCCGCTGAGCGAGGTTACTTGACATTCACGTCTCCTATCAGGGCAGCCATCAGAAATGATGGGGCCCCTTACTAAACCTCACGATGGGGCCCCCCCAGGGCCCCCCCCCTCAACCTCTAACAGCTTTTCTCCCCCTTCAAAAAAAAGGACATAACATAGCACCACAGCAAAAAACTCTCCTGTAATGTGCAGTGTGTATTAGCTTATCACAGTATCCACAGCAATAAAACTCACAGTAATGAGCGGTGTGTCTGAACATATCACAGAATCCACAGCAATAAATCTCACAGAAACGGGCTGTGTATGATGGCCTTTGGGTCTGGGTCTGGGCCTGGCCCTGGACTGGGCCTTGGGTCTGGTCCCTGAGGTCTGGGCCCTGGGTCTAGCCTGGGCCCTGGTCTCTGGGTCTGGTCCCTGGGCCTTGGGGTCTGGGTCCTAGGGTCTGGGCCCTGGGTCTAGGCCTTGGGGTCTGGCCCTAGGGTCTGGGTCTTGGGTCTGGGCCCTGGGTATGGGGTCTGGACCCTAGGTCTGGGCCCTGGGTCTGTATTTGGGCTTTGGGGTCTGGGCCCTGGGTCTGGGCCTAGGGGTCTGGGCCCTGGGTTGGGCCCTGGGTTTGGGCCTAGGGGTCTGGGCCCTGGGTCTGGGCCTAGGGGTCTGGGCCTAGGGGTCTGGGCCCTGGGTTTGGGCCCTAGGGTCTGGGTCTGGGCCTGGGTCTGGGCCCTAGGGTCTGGGCCCTGGGTCTGTGCCTTAGGGTTTGGGCTAGGGGGTCTGGGCCCAGGGTCTGGGCCGGGTCTGGGCCTAGGGGGTCTGGGCCCAGGGTCTGGGCCTTGGGTCCTGGGTTTGGGCCTAGGGGTCTGGGCCCTGGGTCTGGGCCCTGGGGGTCTGGACCCTGGTGTCTGGGCCCTGGGGGTCTGGGCCCTGGTGTCTGGGCCCTGGGTCTGGGCCTTGGGGTCTGGGCCCTGGGTTTGGGCCTAGGGGGTTTGGGCCTTGGTCCTGGGTTTGGGCCTAGTGGTCTGGGCCCTGGGTTTGGGCCTAGGGGGTCTGGGCCCTGGGTCTGGGCCCTGGGTCTGGGCCTTGGGTCTGGGCCTAGGGGTCTGGGCCCAGGGGGTCTGGGCCCTGGGCCCTAGTGTCTGGGCCCTGGGTCTGGGCCTTGGGGTCTGGGCCCTGGGTTTGGGCTTAGGGGTCTGGGTCTGGGCCCTGGGTTTGGGCCTAGGGGTCTGGGCCCAGGGTCTGGGCCTTGGGTCCTGGGTTTGGGCCTAGGGGTCTGGGCCCTGGGTTTGGGCCTAGGGGGTCTGGGCCCTAGTGTCTGGGCCCTGGGTCTGGACCCTAGGGTCTGGGCCCTGGGTCTGTATTTGGGCTTTGGGGTCTGGGCCTTGGGGTCTGGGCCCAGGGTTTGGGCCTAGGGGTCTGGGCCCTGGGTCTGGGGTCTGGGTTTGGGCCTAGGGGTCTTGGGTCTGGGCCCTGGGTTTGGGCCTAGGGGTCTGGGCCCTGGGTCTTAGGGTCTGGGCCCTAGGGTCTGGGCCCTGGGTTTGGGCCTAGGGGGTCTGGGCCCTGGGTCTGGGCCTTAGGGTTTGGGCCTAGGGGTCTGGGCCCAGGTCTGGGCCTCTCTGGGTCCTGGTTTGGCCTAGGGGTCTTGGGTCTGGGCCCTGGGTTTGGGCCTAGGGGTCTGGGCCCTGGGTCTTAGGGTCTGGGCCCTAGGGTCTGGGCCCTGGGTTTGGGCCTAGGGGGTCTGGGCCCTGGGTCTGGGCCCTGGGTCTGGGCCTTGGGTCTGGGCCTAGGGGTCTGGGCCAGGGGGTCTGGGCCCTGGGCCCTAGTGTCTGGGCCCTGGGTCTGGGCCTTGGGGTCTGGGCCCTGGGTCTGGGCCCTGGGTTTGGGCTAGGGGGTCTGGGCCCAGGGTCTGGGCCTTGGGTCCTGGGTTTGGGCCTAGGGGTCTGGGCCCTGGTTTGGGCCTAGGGGTCTGGGCCCTGGGCCTAGTGTCTGGGCCCTGGGTCTGGGGTCTGGACCCTAGGGTCTGGGCCCTGGGTCTGTATTTGGGCTTTGGGGTCGGCCTTGGGGTCTGGGCCCAGGGTTTGGCCTAGGGGTCTGGCCCTGGGTCTGGGTTTGGGCCTAGGGGTCCTGGGTCTGGGCCCTGGGTTTGGGCCTAGGGGTCTGGGCCCTGGGTCTTAGGGTCTGGACCCTAGGTCTGGGCCCTGGGTTTGGGCCTAGGGGGTCTGGGCCCTGGGTCTGGGCCTTAGGGTTTGGGCCTAGGGGGTCTGGGCCCAGGGTCTGGGCCTTGGGTCCTGGGTTTGGGCCTAGGGGTCTGGGCCCTGGGTCTTAGGGTCTGGGCCCTGGCTCACCACTCGCTGTCTTCTATCTTCTTTTCTTCTGTCTTCAGCTCTTCTTTTCTTCACCTTTTCTTCAATCTTCTTCTCTTCTTTTCTTCTGGTCTTCCCGGTCCCTCCAGCTCCAGCGCGCAGCTCCACTGAGTGGAGGGGCGGAGCCAAAGCAACGTGCTTGGGAGGCCCCTCACACGCTTGCTTGCCCCGCCCAGCAGGAAGTGAAGCTGCCAGGAGCCGGAGACACAGTGTCTCAGTCTCCTCCGGCTCCTGCAGCAGCAGCAGGGACACAGCTCCGGATTCGGACTCATCGAGTCCGATACCGGAGCTGTTAAAGGGCGACGCCGCTGCCGTCGGGGGCCCGGGATCCTCCCCCAGGCCCCGGCGGCCCCCCCCACCGGGCCCGGGCCCTTACGGCAGTAATGGGCGTAATGCCCTGATGGCGGCCCTGTCTCCTATACTTATTATGGGAGACGGTAATTGTAACCTCCACATGGAAGCGCAGGCTATTCCAAAACAACCTGTGCTGCCACACAGGAGACGGTATTTCACTGAGAAAACCTGACTCCCAAAAGCTGGTGTTAAATGATTTTGCTAATGCAAACTCATTTAACACTCTCTTGAGTGACAGCTGGATTCTGGGACACACCTCCTGGCTCCTGTGGGTAGGCTCTGGGGATCACACCTGGGAGGTATCTTGTCCTGATTGGTTGATCCCCGGGAGGGGTTCTGGGGAGGCACATGTCCACCCCACTTGCCTATATAAGGCTCACCTAGGCAGTCACTCATTGCTCTGGCAATGTATACACTCACTTTCAGTATTGCTCTGTATTATGTGTTAATGCTCTTTCTGTGTACCTGCCTCTGAATTGGTGGATGGTTCCTTCTCTCTCTCTGCCTACCACCGATCTTGGCTCGCTTACTGGTTAACCCTATCGGAGTCTCGCTTGGTACTGCGCTTTTCCTGTATACTCCCTACCTCCGCATCTGGGCTCCAACCCGCAGAATAGAGAACATGACACTGATACTTGCAGCGGTGCTGGTATCAGGCAGCTTTGCGCTTCATTCCGGGGTGAGGTGCTAAGAAAGACCCTACCCCGGAATATGAAGGTAAAATGGAGACTGTAAGGGAAAATCTGCAGGTGCATATTTTCCTGCTTAGGCCAGTGTCAGACGAGTGTTTTTCAAAGCGGAAGGAATGTCCGCGAGAGTGGACGTTCCTTCCACTCTGACGCCTATGTGGCCCCTCATTAGTGCGCTCAGCACTGCAAGGCTCAAACCTATGGAGGATTGCGCGTTGCAGCCCTATCAAAAATATTTTTTATTCTACTTTAGAGTCATACCTTTTGTAAATTATGAACCTAAAGATTAACCCCTTCCCGACTGCTAACATACCATGTACGTCCGATCGGGAAGTCTCCCTTAGACCCGCGGACATACATGGTATGTCAGGGTCTCCTAACCTCCCTCCCGATACTCACCTCCCTCGCTGGGCTCCCATGGTGTTCTGACAGGCTGGAAGCCTGCCCCACCTTATTAAGGGGCACAGCAGGCCCGACGATGTCATCGGCAGGCGCCCCCAGTACCTGCAGTGTAAATCAGGAAGGGGATTTTGCTGCCGGAAAGCAATTCAATTCTGAAAGTGGCTGACATCTTGAATGTCAGCCAAGCCTCCGGGTCACCCCCCACCCACTGACATCCTCACCATATGTGTGAGGATGTCAGTGGGCCAGTTAAACCCCTAGCTGACAAGTGGAGATAGGGGGATCCTTTGGATCCCTCTATCTCCTGATCCATGGCACCTAGAGGGTCTGATTATGGCCTTTCCAATGATACCAAACATGTCCAGGTTTGTTGTAAAAAATAATAATAAAAGTAAATAAATAAAAAATTGGGTTTTTTAAAAAAAAAAAATGTCTGGGGGGGTTTAGTTAAATAGGACCTAAGCTGGCATTTAAAAATTATGGGCAGGAAACAGTCAAAATGAGCTCAGCGCACAGAGGTGAACTGGCTCAGCAGTGAAGGGGTTAAAAAAAGCAAAACATGTAAAAATTGGGTATTTCCAATCTCAGGACACAATTTCAGAACTATTTAGTCGGGGTCTTTTTTGGCGGTTGTAGATTTTGGGGATTAAATTTTGAAAAAGTGTGTTTTCTCCATTTTTCATCATATAATTTACTATAAAAAAATATGAAATAAGATATGAAGGAGATACTGGTATCTTTAGAAAGTACATTCACGGTGGGAAAAACAGTATATAATGTGTGGGTTGCATAAATGAGTAAGAGGAAAATTTGACCTAAACACAAACAGCGCAGAAACGTAAAACTAGCCTGTCACTTTGGGATTAAACAAGGAATTTGACTTGATGTGACTCATATTATGATAAAACCTGTGTATCCAACAGCTTTGTTCTTTACACTACATGAGGACCTTTCTCTCAAATATATATTTTATTGATTGCACATATTGAAAAATATACATAACATTGGCTCATTATTTTACCAAACAAAGATTTGAATACAATTAAAGTTCCATATTTTAAGAATAAGACCTTTCATGGCAATCAGATTTTCAGTTTTAAAAAACAAACCACAAAAACAAAAGATCAGAAAACAAACACATACCTACAGACACCATTCACACCGACTAAAAAAGGGAGGGAGTGGAAAAAACAAAACGCAACACTAGGAAAAAATATCGAAAGAGTGAATCATACTGTGGAGGCCTGTAAAAAGTTGTGGGCTATGTGGGATGAGAATGGTATCTAGAGGACCTTTCTCATATAGTTATTTTTTATTGTGTCTCTTCATAGAGGTGATTCCATAATGATAAGTATTATTTTATGATTAATCCGTTTACAAAGAGTTGTGTTCGTGTCTGATCTGTTATTGCTCCTTCTTTCAACCTTTTAGGCTGGAGACAGACGAGCGCACTGACTGCGCACAGTAACGGACGTACTTTTTAACTGATGAGATTGTGGTTACATTTAATTTTCAAGTTAATTTACAAGTTAATTTTGACTGATGTTGAGAAAAAGATAAAAAAAAACTGTATGCAGTTGTTTCTCTACGTCCATCTAGCTTTTTCATGTTGATGCCATTTTGGCGTCCATTGCAACATGCTTTGCACTCGCGTGAAAAAGTGCGCACATGCTTTGTGTGTTGTTCTATATTGACTCCTTTGAAAAAAGCTACAACGGACAGCAAACAGTTCGGTCAGACGGACGCAAAAAGTGCGCTCGTCTGATGCGGGCCTCAGCTCCCAATCTACAATTTTTGGGATTTTTCTTCTTTGGTTCATGATAAAGAACATGAAAATAACCAGTGTATGATAACTTAAAACACATTACTAATAAATGTAAGATGTGGGCACACCATAAAATATGGGATTGCTTTCCTATGGTTGTGTTTTTGAGTGTGTGTGTTGCTGACAGCCTCTGCCCAATTATTTTTTACTTTTTTTTCCCAGGTGAATTTATTCAACTTTTGTCCGTCGGCGCGAAGCTGCTCCTCTTCTGTTCAGGGACTCCTGAACCCGGAAGACACGGAGTCTTTTCTGCTCAATTTGCCCTCTCTGCGCTACTTGCATAGCGCAGGGAATGTAAACTGCGCAACGCAACGGGACTTGTGAACCTCACGTACACATTCGTGTATCGCTTGCACAGAGTGATGGATCAGGGCTACGCACATGAGCAGCTCCAATCCATTGCAGCCTCTCTGAGACCGATTAAGGTATATCACCAATCCCTTCACCAAACACTGCAACCTACACTGCTGGTCTTTAGAATAGACAGATAAACTAGCTACAGGACGAACACACAAAAAAGACAGGGTCAAGAACAAGCCAGAGTCAGAAACCAGAGAGGGTAGTCAGGCCTAGGTATGGTATAAGGGGTTAAACAAATATATATGAAAGCAAAGAGCATGGCCAGTAAATGTAGCCATGGTCAATACACAGTAAAATAGGAATAACAAGGGTTAACAAGAGAGTGGTCAGAGCAGAGCCAGAGTCAATAAACAGAAAAACAGGACAAGTAAGGGTCATTAGTCAAGAGAGTAGTCAAGACAGAGCCAGGGTCAAAACACAGATAAACAGTAATATAGACAACAAGAACAAGCTATCTTGTAGGAACCACAATAGGGCAATGAGGCAAAGGAGCTTCCCAGCTTTTGAATATAGGGCTTCGCGTCATCAAGACACTCCTGCCTGCTGCCACATCATCGGCCGGAGTCCGCTGGAAGCCAGCATTATCAAGCAGCTGCTGGCCAGCGAGCAGCGAGGTCTGCGCAGCCAACTGCCAAGGAACCCAGCTGTGACACCGATCGCTAATGTGATTGGTCTCATGGATGATGAGCGGTAAAGAGGTAAACCCAAGAATGTGCCTAACTTGTTCCTTCGCTGGTGTGGGAACCAGACGAAACTAACATTACCCTATATGCAGGATGTATGTCTTATCAGAGGTCAGCAAACGTGATGCTCCAGATGATCTGGAACTACATTTCCCTTGAGGCTTAGCCAATTTAATGAGCAGCTGAGCATCATGGGAGCTGAAGTTCCAAAATATCTACAGGGCCAATTTTGTTGACCCCTGTTTTCTATGATCAGCACTTGTAGACGTTTGTTGACAGTGGACTGATCCTTTATTCATGGACATGAGTCATCACTGGTTTTGTCTGATGTAAACTCAATTATACTCACTGCAAACAGGATTGTCGGGTACGTTTGGTGGGTTTTCTGCGGCGTTTTGGATCAATCTGAGTTTTTTTGATCATATCGGATCCGTTTCCTGCACTTTGGGGACCCTGTGCTGAATGCTGAAATCACTGCAGGGTCGGGGGAATTTGATCTGACTGTCAGTGACATTTGGTTGCTCCTTGAATAACCCCTAATGTCTTTGTAGCGCTCACTCCCGGAGGAGCCGCTGAATTTAAACCTCGGGTCAGTCTCCCCGCACTAGGGAATAAATATACACCAGCACTGTTGTGGATTTTATAAGTTATATAGTTTACTGATCTCAAATAAAGTGGCATATATAAAGCAGCACGGTATACATATATATTTACAGAAGTTTGTAATGCGAGAAACGCGCAGCGGAAAAGAAAAATGAATATTAACCCTTTCGTTGTTGGAATGTGAGTCACGTACAGGTTGTGTCCTTAAAAGGTGTATGCGTGTGTTGGTACCCGGGTACAAGATTCAACTGGCCAGTGAACGATGTAAATGTGTCTTCGACTAGTCACGTTGGGGCCCTGTAGGTTTAGACAAACTTGTTTAGGTTTAGACAAGCGTGCTTTATTATTTTACTGTGGCCGGGAAGGCCTCTCACCCATCTGCCAGATACTCTGCGCTCTGCTCGACCCAGGACGTCTCTCCGCTCGACTTGACTGGGACTCTGTGCCACCGGATCCGCTTGTCTTGCTTGTCCGTTTCTGTCACAAGATGCTCAGCACACCGCCTGCACTCCCACTAGATCATCGCGGTCTCCTCACTGGGGGTCCTTCAGCAACTCTGTATCTTTGTATACTTTGCAGCGGTGGATTACTAGGTCTCTGACAAGTAGTGTGGACCGATCTCTAGCTCCGCAAGGCCCCACCTGCGCTCCGGCCTGGTCACGATCGTTGTCTGTCTCACGTGCGTCTTGCTCTCTTCACTCCTCGGCGCGCTCTGGGTTTCCTCTGCACGAGGCTGCGGATTTAAGTCTCTTCTCCCCACCCACTTCCTGTTCCCGACGCAAAGCATGCTGGAAACCGTAGTCCCATTGTCCAGTGTCTCTTACATTGCGCTTGTCTCCCTCTGGTGGCCAAAAATAAGTACTACAGCAACAGTGTTTTAAACCAGCGCTACATCTTCTATTGAAAAGGTTTTCACATCAAGTAAACTGGTAGGTCTGGATGAGGGTTGATTCTCCTCTGAGTTGTAGGATTAGTCTGACGACTACGGATCACTTGTTAGTAGCACAAATGCGGACCTAGTGGACAGCCAGCCTAACTATAACCAGGACGGCACAGATCCAGTGAGGGGAGGATGGCATTTTTGGGATAATGGTCTTTTGCAGATGTTAGGGGCTGTCTTGTGTTCAGCAGTTAGCTAAGGTGAAAGCAATTCAAGGCCATAATCAGCATCGATTTGAATAAGTTTTATATATAAAATCACTTGTGAAATCATTTTATCTTTTATAATGAGGTTTTGTGTTGATAAAAACATAAAAGAAAATAAAAAATTATTGGAAGATTTATCCAAAGTAGTAACACAAAGCTAATAAAATGAGTTCAGAGATCATAATCAAGGATCACAAGATGAACAGCGAGTCATACCATATGACTCCCTTTATTAAAACATATGGGGGGAGCTATCCACTAAGTGTTGGTGTTTGCCGGCGTTGTGACAACCAGTTAAAATTTCTAACATAGCAGTGCTGAGAAACGCCGTCGCTTCTCAAAACTAAGAATTAAATAGCAAAAAGAAACTTCACTGTTCAGATCTTCCTTTTGCGTCTCAGTTTTTAGTTTTGAGAAGCGCCGGCATTTCTCTGCACTAAAATACCGGCGGTTTTAATCCAGTTTTTGCAATGCCAGCAAACACCAGCGCTTAATGGATAATATTTATCCCCAATAATATTAATCTCAGTAGTAGACATGGGGGTATATTCACAATACTGAGTTAATGGCATTTTTGCAAAAAATTTAAAAAAATGCATTTAAATATAGCCAATATTCTAACGTTTGTAGTATCTGTAGTAGCCTAGAACACTAAAGGGAGATATTTCAGAGAGCATTGAAATGTCACTGACATTTTGGCGAACTCCCATTCGCCACACTTTGGTGAGTTAAATTCGCCGACCCTGTGGTGAATTCAGCATTCACGGAGGAATCCCTGAAGTGTGACAAATCGACCAGGCGAACACATCCGAAAAACCGTTGATTCGAATTGGAAAACCACCGAACAAATCAAAAAACTCATTGATCCAAAAAAACACTGAATGCATCTGACGACCTGCCATACAGACCGCCGTCCAGCAGTCGAAAAAAGCCGCTAAGCCGCAGAACAGGGGTTAAAACAACCCCGCAACTTTCAAGATGCGTTAAAAAAACAACAAGTGCATAAAAATAATACATAAGGTCCTATGAATAACAATAAAAAGGTCTGTTACAGAATTTAAATAAAAAGCCCTTTACAAAAAATTTGAATTAAAAATTTCACTGAAAAAAACCCCAAAAATGCCTATAAAAAAATAAATAATTTAGAAATAAATTTTGGCTGCAAATGAAAAGAACATATGAGCGCATAAATATTTAAGAAAAACAGGGAATATTTTAACATTGAAACCTATGGGATTTGCCTGTTTAAACCTGTCGAATGAAACAACCGAAAATCAGGGCATCTCACTGACTTTTCGGAGCAGTTCGGTGTTCTCTGAGTAGATTAAGCATTGCTTCTCTATGGGTATTTCACTGCCGCCGAAGATCACCTTATTTCGGTGGCAATTCGCCAGTATTTGGCGAACTGCCTGCTTTTTGAATAGCCGAATGGCGACGAAATTGCAACGTACATGGAAATTCACTGTTTGGTGCAATTTCGTAATTCAGTGCTCTCTGAATAACTCTAGAGTTATCTAACTTTTCCACTCGATTATCTTATTAAATATTCCAGTGGAAATAGTGATTAGGGATGAGCTGTTCGGTTCGGACGGTTTGATCCGAACTTAGCCTGTTCGATTAGATCGCGAACTCCGAACATTTCCGGGTGTTCGCCCCATGTTCGACCACAATGCATCACAATGGACCACAATGCATTTTCCCACTGGCCTGAAGCTCGTAATTGGCTACTGCCTTGCACCTGACCACAGGTCTGGTGCAAGACTGGTTCAACAGTATGCCAATCACGGCTCAGAGTCCTGATTGGGCAAATTTTGCCCAATCATGGGCTCACAGAGCTAAGTCCTGCAGCACACTATATAACGTTTCCACGCATAGCTACAGCACGCATTTTGAGAGGAGATTTCAGAGGAGATAGTTGTGTGTTATTACTGCCGGTCTGCCACGCTACTGGGGGGGTCTGGGGGGGTCTCATTTCTACCAAATATCAGGGAATTTAGGTGATGTGTGTCTTGTCACTGTGCCAGCAAGTTTTTTTTTGGGTTTACAAATTTCTTTAAAACATTTGTGAATTGAGGTCATCTTCTGTGTCTTGTCACTGTGCCAGCAAGTTTTTTTGGAGGTTACAAATTTCTTTAAAACATTTGTGAATTGAGGTGATCTTCGGTGTCTTGTCACTGTGCCAGCAAGTCTTTTTGGGGGTTAAAAATTTCTTTAAAACATTTGCGAATTGAGGTGATCTTCTGTGTCTTGTCACACAACCAGTACCACGCAGTATTTTGGGGCTCACTAATTTCTTTAAAACATTTGTGAATTGAGGTGATCTGTCTCTTGTCACACAGCCAGTACCACGCAGTATTTTGGGTGTCACTAATTTCTACAAAACATTTGTGAATTGAGGTGATATGTATCTTGTCACACAGCCAGTACCACGCAGTATTTTGGGGCTCACTAATTTCTTTAAAACATTTGTGAATTGAGGTGATCTGTGTCTTGTCACACAGCCAGTACCACGCAGTATTTTGGGGCTCACTAATTTCTACAAGACATTTGGGAATTGTTATACTCCGTGTGTTCTCACTGGCTGCCACCCATCAAGGGATCTCACTGATTTATAGGAGGTTTCACTGCCACCCATCAAGGGGTCTCACTGATTTATAGGAGGTGTCTGAGACTTGTAATCTGTGTCTTGTCACTGGCTGCCAGCTATCAGGGTGTCTCACTGAGTTATACCAGAGTTCTTTAAATCTTTATACCAGAGTTGAATCAGAGTTCTGTATATATTAATCTATATATCACTCACCATGTCTGAAAGAACAAAAAGGACAGGCAGACGCTCCCAGACACAGATAAGAGGGCAAGCAGCCCCTCTGTCGGGAGGCTGTGCCTCTGGTCGTGGTGGACGTGGTGCATCCTCTGCAGGGGCACGCTTGTCCTTTCTAACTGGTGCTGGCCGTCTTAAGCAGCAGCAACATACAGAGGACTTGGTGGATTGGCTAACCAGGCAATCCTCATCCTCCAAATCCTCTGCCAGCCAGGCTTCTAGTTCTTTACAGTCCACCTCAGCTGCCAAAGCATCTAATGCATCCTCCATGTCGACAGCTACTCCTGCCGTAGCCTCGCTATCACACACGGAGGAGTCAGCTGAATTGTTTGACTACAATGAGAGTGACATGCTGCTTGAGGATGCGCTGCAAGTACAGTGCTCTGATTCAATCTCTTGAGGTTGAGCAAGGGAGTATAATCAACCTAGAGGAAGGGGGTGCCAGTGATGACACACAAATAACTGGCACTCATGTTGCCCCAGCAGCTGCAGCATACTGCCAAGTTGGCTCCAGTGACGAGGAGATAGGGGGTGATGATGACAATGATGATGAGGTCACTGACTCCACCTGGGTGCCTGATCGAACAGAGGAATTAAGTGAGGAAGAGGGGGGGAGGAGGAGGCACAGCAAACACGAGGCACAACATCCTCTGTGACCAACCGTAGCACTAGCCAGTCCAAGGCATCACATGTCAGAGCTGCTCCGGTGCAGAGCGCTGTTGTCTCAAAGAACACATGCAGGAACTCTGTTGTCTGGGAGTTCTTTAAGAAATGTGAGTAGAGCGCAACGTTGCTATTTGTAATCTATGTCAGATGAGGCTTAAGCGTGGGAAAGATACCGGACACTTGGGTACCACGTGCTTGAGGCGACATATGAACAACTGCCACACATCCCGTTGGCGCAAAACTTTGCGTAGGTCCTCCTCCTCCTCATCTGTCTCTACCCCCACTGTATGTCCTGCCATATCATTGCCTACAACCTCCAGCTACGGGGATGATGCTACAGTAATGGATGTACCAGGTCCTTCCTCACAATGTGACATCATCCCAGCAGCTGAAGATTTACGCAGTCAGATTACGTTGCCGCAGCTGCTGCAGCGAAAGAAAAAATATAGTCCCAACCATCCCCAAGCACAGCGTCTAAATGCCAGCTTAGCAAAATTACTCGCATTGCAGCTGCTGCCTTTCCAGCTGATGGACTCTGCTCCCTTCCGTGAATTTTCTAAATGTGCTATACCAAAGTGGCAGGTTCCAAAACACCATTACTTTTCACGCAAGGCCATTCCAGCACTATACCAGCACGTGGAAGACAATGTTATCCAGTCATTGGGAAAGGCAGTCAGCAACAAGGTGCACGTGACTTTAGACACGTGGTCCAGCAAACATGGACAGGGCCGTTACATTTCCTTCACGGCACACTGGGTAACTCTTGATTGCAGCTGGGAGGGATCCAAGACGGGGCTCTGTGCTGGAGCTTGTTCATCCACCACGCCTCCAGAAAGCTGCTTGTATGAGGTCTGTGTGCTCCACCACCACCACCTCTCCCTCTTCCTCCTCCTTCTCTGTCTCTGGCGAAGTGGCAGTTAAACCGACGCCTGACAAGGTCTACGCAATGGCTCAAGAAAAAAGATGCCATACTGTGCTTGAGCTGGTTTGTTTAGGGGACAGGAGCCACACCGGGCCAGAAATTCTGTCAGCTCTGCAGGGGCAGGTGCAGAGATGGTTAAAACCACGCCAGCTTCAGCTGGGAATGATCGTCTGCGATAATGGCAGCAACCTTCTCTCCGCCTTACGCAAGGGTAAATTGACGCATGTACCATGCCTAGCACACGTCCTAAATCTAGTGGTACAGCGTTTTCTAACCAAGTACCCAGGGCTGCCAGAGATTCTCATCCAGGCCAGAAAAGTCTGCAGCCACTTCAGACGGTCATTCCCAGCAAGCGTTCGCCTGGCAGAAATTCAAAGAGAATTCCACCTTCCCACAAACCGTCTGATCTGTGACATGCCCACTAGGTGGAACTCGACATTAGCAATGCTGCAGCATCTGCACAAGCAGCAGAGGTGTCACGGATCCCTCTGATTACCTGACTAGTGGTCCCTATACGCAGGACACTCTCTACCCTTCCGATCCTTGAATGGTCGGCACGACTAGACAGACACAGAATTTGACAAGATAGTGTATCCACAAAGAAGAACACTAGAACTATACACAAGACCTTAGAATAGTTAGCTCTTCCCAAGACCCTAACAATATAAGGGGTAGTCTGATGTGTGCTTATGGTGCCACACAGACTGACCTCAGTACCAGAATTAGAAGAGTTAATGCAATACCAGGGGTCATGCACAGAATGGTTCGTTCGCCAATGCCAAGGGTCATACACAGAATGGTTCGTTTGCCAATGCCAAGGGTCATACACAGAATGGTTCGTTTGCCAATGCCAAGGGTCATACACAGAATGGTTCGTTTGCCAATGCCAAGGGTCATACACAGAATGGTTCGTTTGCCAATGCCAAGGGTCATACACAGAATGGTTCGTTTGCCAATGCCAAGGGTCATACACAGAATGGTTCGTTTGCCAATGCCAAGGGTCATACACAGAATGGTTCGTTTGCCAATGCCAAGGGTCATACACAGAATAGTAGTTAGCCAAAAATACACAAGAGCTCTGCGGGAAGTAACTACCACGTCAGGGCACCGGCGTCTCTGTGAGTCTGGGCTTTAAACCTGGCGGGTCCGTCAGCACGCCAGCCCCGCCCCCAGCGCCCACGTGCCCCCGGCGTATCACGTGTGCGGACCGACCGCGATATCACTCGGCGCCTGGTCAGCGAGCAGCGAGGAAGCTGCTGCCAGGCGCCGGGGGGTACGGGGGGCACGGGGGGCCACCGTGACAGAACCCCCCCTCAACGGGCGGCCACTGGACGACCCCCAGGAGCACGGGGATGAGCCAAATAGAAAGCCCTCACCAACCGAGGAGCATGGACCTCAGTAGCCGGGAGCCAAGAGCGATCCTCTGGACCGTAGCCCACCCAGTCAACTAAATACTGTAGGCCCCCTAGATATCCTGGCGTCCAGGATGGCCTCAACCTCAAACTCTTCCTCGCCCCTCACAGAGACAGGAGGAGGGGGAGCACGGGCCCTGGTGTACCGATTACACAAGAGTGGCTTCAAAAGGCTCACGTGGAACACATTGTGTATCCTGATATGGGGGGGCAGTGCCAAAGCATAGGAGACCGGATTGAGTCGCCGCAGTATCCTATAGGGACCTATGTATCTGGGTGCCAGTTTCATAGAGGGTACTAAGAGCTTGATGTTCCGTGAAGAAAGCCAAACCCTGTCCCCGACTTGATACACGGGTGCCGGCCTCCTGTGTCTGTCGGCCTTGGTTTTCTGGACAACACTGCTATCTTCCAGTGCCTGTTTAACCCTCCCCCAAGTCTCTGTCAATGACGCCAAATGCTCATCCAGAGCAGGAATCGTGGTATCAGGAAACGTAGCGGGGAGCACGGGAGGATCAAAACCGTAAACAGTGAAAAAAGGGGAATGACCTGTGGCTTCACTCACTGCACTGTTCAAGGCATACTCTGCCCAAGGTAGCAGGTCTGACCAGTTATCTTGTCGTTCAGATATGAAGCACCTGAGGTATTTCTCGATATTTTGATTGGCTCGTTCTGCTGCTCCGTTAGTCTGGGGGTGATAGGCCGAAGAGAAGGATAAGTCTATTCCCACATTCTTGCAAAACCCTCTCCAGAATCTGGAGACAAATTGGGTCCCCCTATCAGAGACAATCCCAAGAGGAATACCGTGTATGCGGACCACATTGGTAATGAAAATGGGCACCAGTTCGGCTGCCGAAGGTAGTTTCCGAAGAGGAACATAGTGACCCATTTTGGAGAATCGATCTATGACCGTGAGTATTACAGTATTCCCTCTGGACTCGGGTAACTCTACTATAAAATCCATTGCTAAATGCGACCATGGTCGTTCGGGGATTGGCAGAGGCTGGAGTAAACCAATAGGCGCTGTTTTGGGACTTTTATTTCTTGTGCACACCTCGCACACGGCTATGTAATCTTTAACATCCCGGCGCAACGTGGGCCACCAGAGGAGTTTACGTATACTAGACACTGTTTTGGTGATCCCCATATGCCCAGAGGTTTTATTGTCATGATAAATTTTTAGTACTTCCTCTCTTTCGTTCTCAGGTACAAAGAGTTTCGCGGGAGGTCTCCCCCCAGGAGCTGTACCCTGGACGGTCTGCAATCTTATCATCAGAGGAGACGAGACACTAATCGTGGTAAAGGCTATAATCCTTTCCTGGGGTACAATGGGATGCTGATCTTGGATGTTATGTTCGTAGGATTCATACTGTCTCGATAATGCATCTGCTTTAATGTTTCTTGACCCAGGTCTATATGTGAGGACGAAATTAAAACTTGAAAGAAACAATGACCATCTCGCTTGTCTGGCATTTAAACGTTTAGCGTCTCCAATGTACGTAAGATTCTTATGATCGGTTATGATAACGATGGGGTCCCTAGACCCCTCCAATAAGTATCTCCACTCCGCCAAGGCCGCGATAACTGCTAACAACTCTCTATTTCCGATATCATAGTTCCTCTCTGCCGGGGACAACTTCCGGAATAGAAGCCGCATGGATGCAAGGGTTTGTCGGGTGCCTCCCTTTGGGACAAGACTGCACCAAGACCGAGTTCGGAGGCGTCAACTTCAACTTGGAAAGGCAGAGCCGGATCTGGATGTCGGAGAACAGGGGCAGTAGTGAATGCCTGTTTGAGTGCCTCAAAGGCTTGACTGGCCTGGGGTGTCCATTTCTGATTTCCCACCCCTTTCTTTGTCATAGCCGTGAGGGGGGCTACCAAGGCTGAAAAGTCTTTAATGAATCTCCGATAGTAATTGGTAAACCCCAGAAACCTCTGGATGGCTTTAAGCCCTTGGGGTAGAGGCCAGTCGAGGATTGCTGAGAGTTTTTTAGGATCCATTTGAAAACCCTCAGGGGTTATTATATACCCAAGGAAGTGCACTGTTTCTATATCGAATAAGCATTTTTCTAATTTACAATATAACCCAGCCTTCAATAGCTTCCTCAACACTTGTTGCACATGGGCGTGATGGGTTTCCTTATCAGGAGAGTATATCAGGATGTCATCCAGATACACTATGACGAACGCTTGCAGAAAATCCCTTAGGGTGTCGTTTATGAGGTCCTGAAAAACGGCTGGCGCGTTACATAATCCAAAGGGCATCACTAGGTATTCATAATGCCCGCTACGTGTATTAAAAGCCGTTTTCCATTCATGCCCCTTTTTAACCCTTACTAGGTTGTAGGCTCCGCGTAAATCGAGCTTCGTGTATATACGGGCCCCTTTTAGTCTGTCGAATAATTCTGTTATAAGAGGTATGGGATATGCATTTCTTATGGTTATCCTATTCAAACCTCTATAATCGATGCAAGGTCGCAGGTCTCCCTCTTTTTTGGAGACGAAAAAGAAACCTGCTCCTGCTGGAGAGGAGGATCGTCTGATGAATCCTCGCTCTAGATTCTCCCTTATATATTCCTCCATAATGTCGTTTTCCTTTTGTGACAAAGGGTATACGTGTCCTCTAGGAGGCATAGTACCAGGGAGTAGCTCTATAGCACAGTCATATGGACGATGTGGCGGTAAGGCCTCAGTCCTGGCTTTAGAGAACACCTCCTTTAACGCCAGATAACATTCAGGGACTTCGGTGGACAAAGGAGGTGCTGTGGCAATATTGAGGCTACCAATCACATTGACCCTGCCCAGGCACTTTGACTGGCAACTAGGACCCCAACATTTTATGTCTCGCTGGACCCAATCAATCACCGGGTTATGCTCTGTTAACCATGGAAACCCAAGAACGACAGGACATGAGGGAGAGTCGATAATCTGAAATCGTATGGTTTCACGGTGCAAAACTCCTGTTTTCATGCATACATCAATAGTGTCGTGAGTGATATGGGGACATGACAGGGGTTTTCCGTCTATGGCTTCCACCATTAGAGGCCTCTCCTTTAGAACCAGAGGTAAGAGGTTTTTGGCGGCAAAACATCTGTCCATAAAATTACCTGAGGCTCCAGAGTCTAGGAATGCCTCAGTCTCGAGGTGAACCCCCTCCCAGGTTAGGGAGATGGGTACCAGAATCCGGATTTTTTTTTTTTCATTATCCACAAAGGAGGCATACAGAGAACCGATAACCTGTGTATTAACTGTTCTTTGACCCGATTTGCCATTCTCACCCCTGCTACCCCTGGGTCTCTGAGGACATTGAAGGCGGAAATGATCTGCCCCGGCACAATAAAAGCAGAGCCCCCTTTCTCTTCTGTGAGCTCTTTCTGCCTCTGAAATACCTGTTTTTCCTATCTGCATAGGTTCAACGACCGGCACATCAGTTTTTGCGGTCTCCGGGTTACCTGACGTACTGGTGTGTCTGGGTAATAAGGGTAAAGGAGGCAGGACCCTTCTGGGTCTGTCTCTGGGGTGTCTCCTTTCCCTAATTTGATCGTCCATGGCAATGCAAAAATCAACCAAATGGTCCAGATGTTCTGGTAATTTTAAGGGAGCCAGCTCAAACATAAAAGCCTCGTTCAGGCCTTCGGTAAAGGCTAAGGTTAAAACGTCGTTCGGCCAGAGCACCTCAGAAGCCAAAGTCTTAAACTCTATGGCATAGTCGGAGACCCTCCTATTACCTTGTTTAATGTGAAACAAGGACCTACCCGCATTGGTAGCCCTTCTAGAGGGGTCAAAGGTACGCTTTAACTCAGAGGTAAAACCCTCATAGTCATAGATGATGGGTTTCTTATTTTCCCACAAGGGCGTGGCCCATAATAAAGCTTTTTTCAGTTAAATGATTAATCAGATAGCCTACTTTGGCTTTATCAGACATACAGGACCCTGGATTGTTCTCGAACAAGATCTCGAGTTGGGTCAAAAAACCCCGGCATAAGTTTGGTGTTCCATCATAGCGTAAGGGTGCCTTCATACTGAGCCTACATCCCTCGGGAGCGGCCGAACTGACCCTAGGCAATACTGGGTCTGGAGGGCTTGCAGTTCCAGTATTGGATCGATTTAACAGGGTTTGCAGGGCAAGAGCAATCTGGTCCATCCTATGGTCCTGCTCTTCTTGTCTGGCTGCAATACGTGTCAACTGATTAGAGAGGTCTGCGGGATCCATTGGCCCTGACGTAATGTCACGGATCCCTCTGATTACCTGACTAGTGGTCCCTATACGCAGGACACTCTCTACCCTTCCGATCCTTGAATGGTCGGCACGACTAGACAGACACAGAATTTGACAAGATAGTGTATCCACAAAGAAGAACACTAGAACTATACACAAGACCTTAGAATAGTTAGCTCTTCCCAAAACCCTAACAATATAAGGGGTAGTCTGATGTGTGCTTATGGTGCCACACAGACTGACCTCAGTACCAGAATTAGAAGAGTTAATGCCAATACCAGGGGTCATGCACAGAATGGTTCGTTCGCCAATGCCAAGGGTCATACACAGAATGGTTCGTTTGCCAATGCCAAGGGTCATACACAGAATGGTTCGTTTGCCAATGCCAAGGGTCATACACAGAATGGTTCGTTTGCCAATGCCAAGGGTCATACACAGAATGGTTCGTTTGCCAATGCCAAGGGTCATACACAGAATGGTTCGTTTGCCAATGCCAAGGGTCATACACAGAATGGTTCGTTTGCCAATGCCAAGGGTCATACACAGAATGGTTCGTTTGCCAATGCCAAGGGTCATACACAGAATAGTAGTTAGCCAAAAATACACAAGAGCTCTGCGGGAAGTAACTACCACGTCAGGGCACCGGCGTCTCTGTGAGTCTGGGCTTTAAACCTGGCGGGTCCGCGTCAGCACGCCAGGCCCCGCCCCCCAGCGTCCCACGTGTGCGGAACCGACCGCGATATCACTCGGCGCCTGGTCAGCGAGCAGCGAGGAAGCTGCTGCCAGGCGCCGGGGGGTACGGGGGCACGGGGGGGCCACCGTGACAAGAGGGCCATCAACGAGTACCTGTGTGAGTATGGCACAAGGACAGGTTCAGGTTAACTTGTTTCCCCCCCCCCCGCAGTGGCTGATGATAAAGGATGCATGCACTGTACTGTCACCATTTGAGGAGGCAACGAGGATGGTGAGCAGGGACAGTGCATGCATCAGTGACACAATTCCTTTAGTGTTCCTGCTGGAGCACACTCTGCGGGGAATTATAGATGTGGCTCTAGAGGCAGAGCAGCGGGAGGAAGAGGAGGCCTTCCCTAGCTCTCAAGGCCCCAGTCTTTCCACAGACAGCATTCCAGTGGATCCTACTCAGATCAGACAGGAGGAGGATGAGGAGGAGGCAGAATATTTAAGTAGTGGGGGCATTGAAGGTGGGGATTCCTCGAGGGAGGGTTTTGTGTGCCCAGAAACACAAGGGCTAGTGCGTGGCTGGGAGGAGGAAGTGCACAATATGGTCATCCTCATTGACCAGGAAGACACGGAAGCTAATGCCACCTCCAACCTACGCTGCATGGGCTCCCTAATGATGCAAAGCCTGCTAAAGGACCCCAGGATTCGTGATATCAAGTAGAGGGATCATTACTGGTTGGCAACCCTTCTTGATCCACGATACAAGGGTAAAGTTGCAGAGCTCATCCTGCCGGCACAGAGGGAGCACAGGATGAAAAAACTTGAGGACGCTCTAAAGCGACACTTGTGTAACAACTTTCCAGGCACTGGTAGATTACCAAGTGCTGACACACGTGCTTCTGAGGCTGCGGATGATCAGAGGAATAGTGGTGAAGGCCAGGGCCGCTTGACTGATGCATTTTTAAAAAATTTTAGTCCTCGACGCCCAGGGACGTCAAATGTAGGCACCCATTGCCAGCGTCTTCACCATATGGTGCAGGACTACCTAGGGGCAAGGGCAGACCTGGATACCTTTCCAGCAGATGATCCACTGGCTTACTGGGTGTTGAGATTGGATCACTGGCCAGAACTTAGCCAATATGCTATGCAGCTACTAGGTTGCCCTTCATCTAGTGTGCTTTCTGAAAGGATGTTCAGTGCCGCTGGAGGTTTTGTCACAGACAAAAGAGTGCGTCTGTCCACCGACTCTGTAGACCGGCTGACATTTATAAAAATGAATCAGTCCTGGATCAGCAGCTATCAATCCCCTGATGCTGAAGTAATGGAATAGATAGGGGATGTCCTCTTCTGCATTCACAAAACCTCCAGCACTGAACTCTTCCACAATACCACAAAAGGGTTACGGTGTGAAGGCACTTGCTGCCATGAAAGGCACAATATTTGGCTGCACTGACGCCTGTGCCAGATTTATATCATTTTAATTTTTTGAACCGCATGGTCCAACCCTGCACTCTTCCACAAAACCACAGAGGGGTTACTGTATTATGATGGCACTTGCAGGCCTGGCACCAAAAGCACAATATCTGGGTGCACTGACGCCTTGACCAGAATCATATCTTTTCAATATAGGACCACATGGTCCACCCCTGCATTCTTCCACAATAATACAGAGGGGTTACTGTATGATGATACTTGCTGGCCTGGCACCAAAGCCACAATATCTGGGTGCACTGACGCCTTGACCAGAATCATATCTTTTCAATATAGGACCACATGGTCCACCCCTGCATTCTTACACAATACCACAGAGGGGTTACTGTATGATGATACTTGCTGGCCTGGCACCAAAGGCAGAATATCTGGGTGCACTGACGCCTTGACCAGAATCATATCTTTTCAATATAGGACCACATGGTCCACCCCTGCATTCTTCCACAATACCACAGAGGGGTTACTGTATGATAGTACTTGCAGGCCTGGCACCAAAAGCACAATATTTGGGTGCACTGCCACTCACTGACGCCTGTATCAGATTCATATCCTCAGAGGGGTTACGGTGTGACGACACTGTTGGGGACGCTAAAGGACCAATTTTGAAGCACCTATTGTTACTTTCATCCAAAGCCTGCATAAGTTTCACAATAATTTAGCCAAAAAAATCAGTAAACTTTTTCTGCGTGTACAAAAAGGTCTCCTCTTTTCATACAGACTGCCGCCCCAAGCAGTTGTTTATGGATAGATTAAAGGAAAAGCATTTACCGTCATTTGAAACGTCATTTTTTTGTTTTTAAGTGTTTCTATACATCCTAGAAATCCGCCACTTCACGGGCAGGTTATGGGGACCTCCTAGGCACGATATTTGAAGGAATTTTTGGTTTTTATTTTTAACCCTTATTTTATGGAAAACTCACTGTCCCTTTAAAAACGTTTTTTTAAAACTTTTTGTCCTTGTTTCCTGTCCCCCAGGGCACTACCCGGACCCCCATACACCTTTCATGGCAAATATCTAGCATATATGCCCTCTTGGAGGGCACTCTAAAAACCGAATTTTCAGCCCCATTGACTTGCATGAACTTCGAGTTCGGGTTCGGACACGAACATATGGGAAGTTCGGGTTCGGGCCCGAACCGAACTCGGGGGGTGTTCGGCTCATCCCTAATAGTGATACACCACGATGACGTTGAAAATAACATTTCTGTCAGTGACATCTCACCAATGAATCATGATACGTTTCTCTTTATTTACGGTAAATTGGCTTCTGTAACAGTTGGAATCACCATTAGTGATTAGACGAGGTCAGTAAGCGCTGCTGGCACAACTAGCGAATGTCACATGCCAGACCTTTTTGTCATTTTTTTTGGATCAGTGACCCTGAACTTCCTTGTAATATATTTTGTTCTGTTTTCTTCCTCGGTAGAAAGTCCTTTAGTGGAGTCACCTACTGGGGATTTGTTCTTTTTTTAACAAATAACTTCCCATATTACCTTTTACCTTTTTTCTAGACCACCCAGCAATACTATACGCTGATCTGATTTTTTTTATTCTCCTCAGGTATGATACATAAACCACTGTGACTCCCTCCAGTGGCAGGAAAAAATAACACTGGTACTACAATATCTCTAGATTCATTTCCATAGTGTGTGCTGATTTGCAAGGTTAGTAATGTCACAAAAAGTATGGTATTTGGTTAAAAAAAACAGATATACCTTTATAATGTTTAATTCTAGATTTATACTTTATTATGTGGGAGAATGTATGTGTGTGACCGGAGATACACTTAAATTTGCATGGGGGAATCTTTACCCTCCCTAACTAAAGTTTTGAAGACACAGAAACCTCTCAATTATTATTTAATTTGTGAATTTGGAATGTTATATAGTTGTGTTCAAAATTATTCAACCCCCACTGAAATTGAGTGTTTTGGCCAGTTTGACATTGATTTTGATCATTCAGTCATCTTGCTTACAATTAAATCAAAGAGGCACGTGTAGGTCAGACAAATAGAACATAACATTTATAATGAAATAACCACAAATGTCTTTTCTGTGCTCACATCATTATCAGTTTTATTCAACCCCCAAGTGACATTCAATCTTAGCACTTAGTACAACATCCTTTCACAGTTATAACAGCTTTTAAACGTGAAGCATAGCTTGACACAAGTGTCTTGCAGCGATCTACGGGTATCTTCGCCCATTCGTCATGGGCAAAAGCCTCCAGTTCAGTCAAATTCTTAGGCTTGCGCACTGCAACTGCTTTCTTTAAGTCCCACCAGAGGTTCTCAATCGGATTTAAGTCAGGTGACTGCGATGGCCACTCCAAAATGTTCCAGCCTTTAATCTGCAACCATGCTCTAGTGGACTTGGAGTTATGCTTGGGATCATTGTCCTTTTGAAAGGTCCAATGTCTCCCAAGCCTCAGGTTTGTGACGGACTGCATCACATTGTCATCCAATATCTCCTGGTACTGAAGAGAATTCATGGTACCTTGCACACGCTGAAGCTTCCCTGTACCTGCAGAAGAAAAAGAGCCCCACAGCATGATTGACCCCCCGCCATGCTTCACAGTAGGCAAGGTGTTCTTTTCTTCATAGGCCTTATTCTTCCTCCTCCAAACAAAGCGTTGATCCATGGGCCCAAACAGTTCTAATTTTGTTTCATCAGTCCACAGAACACTATCCCAAAACTTCTGTGGTTTGTCCACATGACTTTTGGCATACTGCAGTTGACTCTTCTTATTCTTTGGAGACAGCAAGGGGGTGCGCCTGGGAGTTCTGGCATGGAGGCCTTCATTACGCAGTGTGCGCCGTATTGTCTGAGCTGAAACTTCAGTACCCACATCTGACAAATCTTTTCTCAGTTCCTCAGCAGTCACACGGGGACTTTTCTACACTCTACGCTTCAGGTAGCGCACAGCAGTCGAAGTCAGCATCTTCTTTCTGCCACGACCAGGTAGCGTTTCAACAGTGCCCTTTGCCTTGAATTTGCGAATGATGCTTCCTATGGTCTCTCTTGGTATGTTTAACATCTTTGCAATCTTCTTATAGCCATTGCCCTTCCTGTGAAGAGTAATCACCTCTTCTCTTGTCTTCCTGGACCATTCTCTTGACTTCACTATGTTTGTAACCACACCAGTAAATGTCTAGAAGGAGCTAAGTATCACAGTCATTTTAAAGCTGCCTAATTGGTGCTTATTATGCTTTATTGCTGCTCCGTGACATCCACAGGTGTTTTCAATACCTGATTGAAAACACTTGAATGAACCTCTGTTCTTCAGAGTGGTAGTCTTTAAGGGGTTGAATAATTGTGTCAATGAAGAATTCACAAAAGAAACATTTACTTCTGTATAGGGCTGTGCAATATTGACAAAATAATCATATTGCGATTTCTTGAATGAATATTGCGATTGCGATTTTATTTGCGATTTAGCCAATTGTTTTTGCTTTTTCAAACATGCTACATACATTCTAAAATGATTTCAGTATTCAGCACATGGATACTGCCCCAGCACATGGATATGCTGCCCCAGCATATGGATATGCTGCCCCAGCACATGGATATGCTGCCCCAGCACATGGATATGCTGCCCCAGCTCATGGATATGCTGCCCCAGCTCATGGATATGCTGCCCCAGCTCATGGATATGCTGCCCCAGCTCATGGATATGCTGCCCCAGCTCATGGATATGCTGCCTCAGCTCACCTCGGTGCGCCACGTGTTCGGCTCCCTGTTAACTTCTGGCGGCATGGAGCTTGGGCGCTCGCCTGGGGGAACCATGTGACGAGCCGAGAGAACGTGGCTCGTCACGTGGTTCCCCCTGCGAGCGCCCAAAGCACCATGCCGCCGGAAGTTAACAGGGAGCCGAAAATTGCAGCCTTATGCGATTTAGAAATTGCATGGTCAAAAATCGCGATTCGATTGCGATTGCAATTAATTGCACAGCCCTACTACTGTATTACAAAACCAATTGATGTCATTTTAGTTGCATATGGTTCTTTAAAAAAGTCCTTGTAGGATTTCATTCTGAGTACAATTACAAATGTACACTAAATTCCCTAAAACCCTTTACAGCATTGGGGGTTGAATAATTTTGAACACAACTGTATAACGACTCAGAGACATGTGTTGTTATGTCTGGTTTATGACTGGGTTTTTTGCCTTCTTTTGGATCAACAGCAGTAGGTGATGTGGGAGAGGTTGAACCCAATGGATGCATGTCTTTTTTCAGCGTATGTAACTATATAACTATGCAGGGCCGGCCCGTCCATGGAGCACAGTGGTGCGATTGCTCCAAGCGGCACATTTTTCAGAGCTTTTCAGGGCGGCTTTTTTTTTAAATGCAATCATGTGTGTCTGGGCTGTGAGCGGCCTCTGAGAAAACAGACTGCGACCTTGTGACCTCAGGAGCAGGAAGGAAAGCAGCACAGAGTCAGGAAGGACCAAGACCCAAGAGCAGCTTCCAGTGGCGTAGCGTGGGTTTTCAGCGCCCGGGGC